>JAWMAG010000031.1:7547500-7922500 GCA_037013455.1 Ceratitis rosa | reverse complement strand
GGAAGAAAATATTGCAAAATAGATAACACATTTTATGCATAAATATGAATACATATTTATTAATTATTATTATTATTTGTTATTTAGCTATCTCTTCTTTCACACATACCTACACATCCACATATATATAACTATGAATTTAGACACATAAATCAGCAATTCAGAAATAAATTGCTTGCATAATTCTTTTCCTAGGCATTTTACTATTTTCAGTTTAATGGCAATTAAGTTGTGGCTTCCAGTAAAATGAATATTTATAAGCATACGAGTATGTATGCATGAGTGTGTGTGTGTGTTGAAATGATTTTATCACTTGTATCACTGACTCACATGCCACTCTCTGTCAGTTTTGATTTACCATTGAAATGTATGAGTTACTACACTATCTTTTTAAAAGTTTTAATTTATCTGTCGTACAAATGGTTTTTGTATCTGTATTGGTGTGTATTTTATTGCTAGGATAGTTATAAGGTTTTGTCATACATTTTTCAATTAAAACTTTTTACCATATTTGTTTATACAACTTTGGTTTGTTTTATTTTTTATTTTTGAAATTCTATCTTTTAATTAAATGTGATAGTTGAGCATATTGAGTTATTTCACAAATGTACCTATATACATGCATATACACACACATATGTAGGTATGTATAGTTACTAAGTGAATTGGGATAAATAAGTTTATATATCGTAATCGGATTAATACATACATACGTAATTATGCATATTTTACGAGTTTTATTAGTTGTATTTTTTCGAAAAGTCATTCTAAAAACCGTTAAAATTTTAGAAATTCTTAAAATCTTTGATTATTATAAGATGACATGAGATAAACTTGTAGGAAACAGAGGGGTAAGCAATTGACGGATGCCCTGAGTATATTGAATTTATGAAGGGAACACTTCTCTAGCCTGCTGAATGGGAGTGATGGAAAAGTTGTTCCGTTGCCCGACTATGAAGAAGTCCGCAAACAACAACAAAGTGGCGGGGACCGATGAATTACCGGTCGAGCTATTCAAATACGGCGGTGAAGAACTGATCAGGTGAATCGATCAGCTTCTTTGCAAAATATGGTCGGATGAAAGCATGCCCGACGATTGGAACCTTAGTATGCTCTGCCGGATCTACGATGGAAGGATGAGCTGTACGATCTATGTGATGATATTGACATAGTTCAGCTAATGAATCGAAGAGAGAAATAATGAAATTACTCCAGCTTTGAAAGTATTCCACCCGCTTAGGTGGCAGCAGAGGAAGAGGACGACCACCACTCCGTTGGAAGGATCAGGTGGAGAGCGTCCTGGTTTCACTTGGTATTTCCAACTGGCTCCAAACAGCGAAAAGAAGAGGTGAATGCCGCTCTGATATTGATTTGGCTATAATCGCGTAAGCGAATAAAGAAGAGGAAGAAGGAGATTATCTCCATACAAATTGAAAAGTACTGTAAGGTCTAAAGCGAATAATTTTAGAAAATAGGCTTAAGTGGCACGCTTGAATTATTTCAATTTAATTTATTATATAATCGAATTCATCATATCAACTATATATAATTTTATTTTGTTTAGTCGCTGTATTTAATTTTTAGTGTATTTTACTTTAATTTATTTTTATATGTGGTTTTATTTCATTATGTTTATTTTAATTTAATTTATTTTATGCAGTTTCTTCATAGTTTTATAATTTTTTTATTTTAATTTTCATATTTTTTATATATTTTTATATTTTAATTTTTTTCAATATAGTTTATTATGTTAAATATATGTAATTTTAATGGCGGTTTTATTTAATTTCTTTATTATATTTTATTTTAGGTTACTTTATTCTAATTTTTTATATATACCTATTGCCTTATTTCATTCTGTTTATTTTAAATGAATTAAATTTTATTTTATATAATTTTTCTAATTTAATTTACTATATTATATTTAACTTTATTATCCTTAATTTAATTTATTTTCATTATATTTAACTTCATTTTCAAATATATTTTATTGTATATTGTTTTACTTTATTTATTTTAATTTATTACATTAATCTATTAAATTAATTTATTATATTTAATCAAATATAATTTTATTTTGTGTAGTCGTTTTATTTAATTTTCTTGTGTATTTTAGTCTATTTTATTTCATTCTATTTTTATTTCTTGCCTTATTTCATTTTGTTTAATTCAATTTAATTTTTTTTATGCCGTTTGTTTTAATTTTTTTATTATTTTTTATTTATTTAATTTTTTATGTTATTTTCTTTATATTTAATTTTGATTTTAGTTGGATACTATAAAAAATTAGATTTTTTCTTTATTTTGGGTTAATTTATTTATTATGTTTTAATTTGTGTAATTAAATATATATATTTATTTGTTTTGATTTATTTTATATTTGCTGTTTTTTTGGTTTATCCTTTTATTCGTTTTTATTTTTTACTGTTTAATTTTTTTTTATTGAATTTCAAATTTTTTCTTTCTTTTATTTAATATTTGATTTAATCAAATTTATACTTTTTAACTATTTTAATTTAAAACTATTTATTTCATTTATTTAATTTTTTTTAATTTTTATTTATTAGTTTAATCTATATATTTTATATAATTTTTTATGTAATACAATAAGTAATGTAAACTCTTAATATTATACTTAATGCCCTCTCAGGTCAAGCTGCCCTTACTGCCGCTTTTTGCCGCTACACCCTTCTTTTGATAATTTTTCGACACAATCGAGCAAATGGCAGGCAATCGAAATGAAACTGCTATCACATCTTCTTTCTAATGAGCTACATTTAACGACATACTTACATACACATATATGTATGTGTATTTATATAAATTACGTTGTCAGAATATCACATCCACATTCACATCCACATCCAAATACACACTCAACCTAATCAACGCCGCCGAGCTACCTGTTCTACAATACAGTTGGTGCGCCTAATTTTGATGGCATGCAGTTTGAGATGAACAAAAAGACGTGGCTAAGTGCAAAACAGGTTCTGATAATCATTTATTATAAATACCCAGCATTTGAAAAAAAAAAAACAAAAACAATACAAAGAATACGACAGCAATGCTGAAAAATTAACTTGTTATTGCCATTGTTGTGCCTACAATGCACGAAATTTATAAATTTCTTTCCTCACCTTCGCACCCAACACACGAAAATTACTCAATTCGATTTAATGCTGGAGATAATAATGAGACGCTCGCTTGCCGCTTGCTCTATTGCCTACCTACCTACCTACCTACCTACCTACCTAACTAACGAACAACGGCTGGTGTTGATGGTTGTTTTTTTTTTTAGTTTTTGGTTTTTAGTTCAACTTAAAATTTCCCAGCGCACACAGCACAACCTGAGTCTATAATTTTCTTGTGTAGCCGATAATTTCAATGATGCTGTTCACTGCGGCCACTGCCACCGCCAGCAGCAGCTGTTGCTTCCGTTGTTCTTTCTGGGCAGTAGTAGTTACTGTTGCTGCTGCTGCTGTTGCTGCTGCGCCTTTATTTTGGTTCGTTGGTTTGATTGAGATGTATTTTGTTATCTATTGAAAGGCTAAACGAGTCTGCCGGTCAATACTCGTAAATAAGTATTTATTATTTTATATGTATCTATAGATATGTATGTATGTATGTATGTATGTGTGTTTCGGTTAGTTGGTAGACTGGTTGTTGCTGTTGTTGTTGTTGCAGTATTTATTCTCTGAACAATAAAAACCGTATCCCCAACAGCTTTATTAGTTGTGTTAGAATACATTCTTAGGCATTTATATATTTCACAATTTAATGTGCGAGCAATTCCGCACACACACACATACACGCAAACACAAACAAATACAAACACATTGATATTCGTTTGTGTTCTTCATTTTGGTGCATGTGTAAGATTTGTTTTCCAAGTGAATTAAATATTTATTAAATAAGGTCAAAACTCACCATGAATACGAGAGTGGGTAAATACCAATGAATTAACATTTATATACTGATTCTACTGATTCTACTACTTCTACTGCTTCTATGGAGTAATGAAATCGAAATTGAATAACGAAATTATTATGTATATATATTCATGTTAATGTTAGATAATATTGGTATGTATGCATGTGTCTGCCTGTAGCTGCTCAGCTATGAAGTTCAATGCATTTGAAGGCTGCAAGCATAAAATAATAATTTTATTATAACCACAAGTCTAAAAGTAACTCGAAGAACTATTATATTTATTCACAAATACACATCTAAGCACATGAGAAAACATATATGTATATAGGTATATGGTTGACATACATACATACGAGTGGATAATTGAAGGTAAATGATAGTAGTCTGAAAGGTACCACATTGGTACCTGTTAGAATACCAATAACTCAAAAACGGTTAATGGTTATGAAAGTTTATGAAATAACCAAATTCAAACTCTCATAAAAAACCAATATTTAATAACGTATATTTTTTAGGTGATTTAAAAAAAATTTTAGTTTTATCTGTTTTTTTATTATTTTTTGTGTAATTTTGTCAGTTTTTCTGTTATTATTTTTTTTTGTTAGTCTTTTATTTTAATATTTAACTCAATTGAAGATTGAAAAAATTTCATTAACATACAAGTTTTTTATTGACATTGAATTTCTTTTAAATTCATATATGCTTTGTTAACTTTTTATATTTTATTTTAATTTATTTCAAAATATTTTTCGTTTTTAAAGCCTTAATATTTTAATTTAATTTTACAATTTGTAATTTTTTTCTGTTTTAATCCAACAAAAACTAAATTTAAAACACAAAAATCAACTAGTAATTTTTTGGTCCATTTTGAACTAGTATAGGACTAGTTTATTTGTAATGTATAACTGCTAATTTGCGTCTCTCTGCGTTTAAATGTTAAATAATCAATATCGTCAAAACTAGTTGCAAACTAGCTACCAACTTGTTGTACCGACTGTAATGCACATATGCAACATCGACCGATACATGTATTAATGTAAGATTGGTGGGTCAAATTCTTA
The DNA here is from genome assembly GCA_037013455.1 of Ceratitis rosa. Lineage (NCBI taxonomy): Eukaryota > Metazoa > Arthropoda > Insecta > Diptera > Tephritidae > Ceratitis > Ceratitis rosa. The sequence continues at coordinate 7,917,509 of JAWMAG010000031.1, read as the reverse complement.
TGCATGTTAGTTTGCGAACACTCACTCTATAATTCAGCATTAATATAAGTCAATATGCATATGTGTTTGTGTGTGTGTGTGTGTTTTTTATGCTCAGCATCCTGAATTCAATTATTTTTCCAACATGCCAAGCACGTCTATACGTAGATAATATTCATTTGAGTATCGATGACTCAAGTGAAAATAAAAACGTGCTGGCATTTCACTAATATATATGTATATGTTCGTCTGTATATACATATGTATGTAGACAGTAGTAAGCAAGTTCAATATATGGATGTTTATTAACATATTTACTAGCATTTACTCACACACATTCTTACATACCTACGTAATAAACTTATTGAGGTTATTGATATTTAAGGAATTTTTTTCTGGCAGAGTCTTTTCTATGACTTTAAGAATATTCTGAATGATATTTATGAGGGTATCAGTTCTTCTGACGAACTTGGGGAAATATCTTCACCCTGGTACTGTGAGTGAATATTGTGCTTGATGCGTATAACCTTTAATCACGGCTGAAAGAGAGGAAGCTTCAGTGGCACCACTCTCCGCAAAGTATATTCACCACAGGTCCTATTTGGATGATTACTGCTGTAAGTATATTCGGTGCTTTAATTAGGAATGTGAGCTCTCGGGCTGGTTGATCTCCTGACCATTCAAAAAATTTACGATCGCAAATTTTTTTGCTGGATTTGTGGTGGGAGAGAGCCTCAGTCGTCGAGTACTTTCGTTCACCACTGTGGACGGCCAAAAAAGCCATAAGGCACATCAAAGCGCGAAACTGATGACTGATGCGTGAGAATTCCGATGTTTACAAATATTATCTCTACAAGCGCTTAGACCGCACATACAAGCGTTGCCCCTCCACTACGTTGGAAATATTTGGTGAAGAAGGACTTGGCTTCACTTGGTGTCTCCAATCACTGCCCATTTTAGAAGCGAAAAAAACGACTGGCACGATATTGTTGATTCAATTCAAGGAAGAAGATTAAGGAGAACTAATGTTCGAAACTATGGTTCGTGACCAGAGTTTGAGTCCTTGTTGGACAAACATCCCCAAATTGTAAAAAACTAATTTAAATAAAAAAAAAGTTAATATTTCTAATGGCAGTCGTCCCTCAAATAAAAACTCCTCATAAAAATCCATAAACCCTTTAGACTCACACCACAAATTGAAGGAGGAGCGCAGAAAAAAATCACTTTAGCGTTTACAAAGCGCCCAAATCAGAGAAGAGTGTATTGATGATATGATGACATTTACTGGTGAATTTTATGCAAATTAAGCAGCCCAAAAAGCAGAAATGGCAGACTTAACTTAAGTTTATCTTCCCCTGCACATAACCTCACCAATAATCTTTTGACACAACGTAAATTGAAAGCCAAGTCTTATAAATGCTTGTACGAGTACATATGTACATATATCTACCCAAGTATACATTATTCCAATTAAAGCTGCACCCAATCGCACGACAAGATTACACAAAACCACTTCATCCTCACTACTCAATAAATAAATGTAATTTTAATTTGGCTAAATTACAGCATGTGAAACGAATTAAAATGCCTATTTTATTGCACACAGACAACTTTTCGAATTGCTGGCCATTAAAATCGCAATAAAAAACTATTTAGTCACAAACAGATATGCATAAATATATATCGTGGGTATAGTATATAGTACATCACATAGATTTAGTTGCTTAATGTACATAACACATACTGATGTATGTATGTATAGAGAAGTTTATAAGACACCTGTAGTTAAGTTCACAGCTGGTTAGAAAAATCACTAGTTTACCACTAGAATCTTTTGAATGAATTCATACTAGTTCGTTGGTACCAATCGCATAACTAGTGGCTTATTTTGAATCCTCCTCAATGGGCTTAAATAAAGCATTAACTGAGTTTAATTAAAATTTAAAAAATTGAATCTTAAAAGTTGTTGAAAATGTTAGAAATATTTTCTTCTGAATAATAAGGTTTTTGTAAATACATTTGGGTTTGTTTAAGGTTAGGTTAAGTTGTGGTGGCTACCGCTCTTTTGTATTAAGTTCACTTAGGCCTGACTAAGACCCATTGTGCTGCCACAAAAACCTTACCATCAGACTTCATTTTGCAACCATTTAGATTCTCATGACTTTGATGTCGGCTATCTCCGATTGGATGGTCTAACAACAGGGTCCTAAAATTTCGAAAACTCGCCGTGCTCATAGCAGGACAGTCGCATAAGAGATGGGAAATCATATCTTCCACCTCATCATCCTTGCAGGTTCTGCAGCTTCTGCTATAGGGAGCCCCTAGTCTTTCCGCGCGTTTCTCTGCCCCTCAGAACACCTATTACTTTGGAAAAGTACATATTTTGTGATCTCTTCTTATGCCATTTCGGCCAGGTGTGCCTGGATTTGCGGCAGTTTGTATCATAGCAATATTCCACCTTAATGCAGCTTGTTCATATGTAAATTCCTTTAGAAGCAGTTTGGTAGTGTCAAAAGGCAAAACCAATACGTTCTTTACCGAGAAAAGTCTGCTTGGTTGTACCTTGCAAATTCAGCCAACTTACAGTTTCCCTCGATCTCCCTGTGAGCCAGGAGAAATGGTGACCGGCGATAGTCCACTACTATTTTGGAATTTATTCCACTACTAATTTGGGAATTATTGCTGCCTGACTGTCGCTGAAGGAATGGTGGCTCCGATTTGCTTGGTAGCTTCCATGATAGCAGATATCTCCGCCTGGAATGCAGTAGTCAGGTAGCCTGAAAGAGAGTTCGATCGGATGTTTCACTGACAAGACACCCCCGCCAACTCTCTCCTCAAGCTTTGATTTTTTTTTTTACAATTTCGTACATTTATGGTATGAGCAATTGGAATTTTATTACCTTTAAATCAATTTTTTGCAAATAAAATAATCTGTCAAAATAGCACTAGTTAATTTTTAGACAATTTTAAACCAGTTTCAAACCAGTCCATTTGTGCCAAAAATTTGACAAATACTTAGGACCGTTGCCGCTTTAATAATAGTGGTACTAGTGTTTCTTCCTCTGTCAAATAATAAATATTATTATTTTTCATTTGTAATAAATAAATAAAATAATAATAGAGGTCTTCCGTGAAAAAATCTATATGGTAGTCAGATATTTACTTACTTGCTGCAGTTCAGTTTGTTTATGTCGAACTAGTAAGGGACTGGTATATTTTCGAACAAAAAATAACAATTATCATTTCATAAGACTTTGCCGTGCTAATAGCAATTTTGTGTTAAAAAATCTGATTACTTCGGCGTACTTGAAGTGGTCCATATTTTTTAACTAATTTTGAACTAGTATGGAATTAGTACATTAATGAACAAAACCTATCAATTGTTGTCATATTTAAACATGTGACGTTAATAATAGCAGTTTTATGTGAAAAAATATGACAGCTTCGATTTATTTGTCTAATTTATTTATTTATTTGCTATAGTTCCAAGATTTGTTCATTTAGAATTAGTTTGAGACTAGTTCTTTTGTGATCAAAAATCTGATAATTGCAATTTTTAGAGATATTGCCGTGTTATTAAGACTAGGTATATGTGAAACAAACCAACTACTTTCGAGCACTGGCAATGAACCATCTCCTGCTCATTCTGAACTAGTATTCAACCACTATGTTTATAACCAAAATCTGACAGTTGCTTTTTTTAAGGCTATAAAAAACTAACTACTACAGCTCACGTTTCAGAACTAGTTATGGAACAGTATTCCACCAGCCCAATCGACTGTAAGGATGCGCTCTTTGTAGATATCTAAGCGCATAATCACAATTGAATTTATGCAAAGTCTAATGGCAGTACTAATTTCTCTACATTTTAATTAAACTTTAATGTTATTGCAGCAAACATTTGAAATTGCAAGTAAATTTGGAAATTTTACACACTTTTCGCTACGCTTCATTGAAGCTATGAAATGAAATGAACTAAGCGAGCTGACAGCCGGGTTGAGCGGCAGGTTGACTATTATGAGGAAAGTAATTTTTGCTAAAGTGCTGCATAGACAATACGCAAGGGGGAGGATGTGTGTGAGAGAGAGTGGCTTAGGAAAGAGATCGGGCGACAATGTAAATGAGCAACAATTGCCCACCCATTCAGGTGTCAGATGGCATAAAGCCACCACACACAGCTTGTGTAAGTTTGATACGTGAAGAAAGGAGCAGGCTGAACAGCTGGAGCTGAGCATATATTAGGGTGGGCAGATGGTTGGTTCGTTGGCTAAATGGTAGCAACTAGAGAGATAAAACGTAGCGGTGGCCCCTTTGCAACATGGTTTCACTAGACGTTTTTATTGTTATCTACACACACACACACACATATATTTATATACACGTAAGCACACCTAATTTTATAGGTGAATATAGTTTGGTGTGCTTATAAGCAGCCTGTGCTTGCTTGCCTAATAGTTAGTCAACTTGCTGTTGCTACTGTTGCTGTTGCTGCTGCTGTTGTTGGTTGTTGTTGTTGTTGTTGGCAATGTATTTTTACTGCTGTTGTCTCTACTCTATAGCACAGAGCGTACAAGTGGATTTGTTGGGAAATTTATGCGGATCACGTTTTCCCATTTTCAAAATGACTAAGTATCATTTATGCTTAATGTGCGTCATTTTTCCTCGTGGCAGCATCAGTGGCAGCAAAAGTACCGTAAACAGCAACCAAAATGGCAATACTCTTGTATTATCAAACAACAAAAGCAACAACATAAACTGATTTTGCCCTTCTAAAAAGACACTGAAGACACAAGGAAGTGTAGTGAAGCAGCAGCAGCAGCAGCAGCAGCAACAACAATAACAACAACAACAACAACAACAACAACAACAACAACAACAACAACAACAACAACAACAACAACAACGACACCAACAACCCAACAAATAAAAGCTGGAAATGTCAATATGTAAATGTGTTTGTGTGTTTGTGTGTTTGTGTATTTTTGTTGGCATGTACAATGTTAACGGTAGCAATAACGCCAACAAAGCAACTGTTAATCCAAACTAAGTTCAGGTGTCGAAATTAAGCAGCAGCCATTAACGTGACGACAGCCTGACTGCGCGCCAGTGGGCAGCAGCAGCAGTAGCTGCGTTGGTGGGCCAACGTGAAATATTTGTTGTTTGTGCGGTGGTACTTGTATTGTGTTGGTTTTTGTTGAGTGCGGTGTTTGGCGGTTGGTGACCTGCTGTGATTGGACTGACTTTAATGCATTCACAAATTTGGACATTTTGTTATTTTTAAATTTCGGTTGAGAGGTTGAGACACTTATGCATATTTACGTAATATCCTGGAAATTAATTTTATGAAATATTTTTTAAAGAGCTGCAAACATTAAAAGTCTTTTGTCTAAAACTCGGTAAGCAGTAGTTTTTTTCGGCCCTTCTTTGTTCTCTTTTCACCTATTTTTCCATACACTTGCTTTTATTTTACATACTTGCATTAAATTTTTCACATATGTACTCGTATATCCATTCTTTCGTTTTGGTTTTTGGCTATACACCAATATCTCAGTCTGTTTCAATGTCGTATGGTTTTCGGTTCGTCTTGCTCACTTCAGGTTGGTTACCCCATTCATTATCGCGAAAACACTCTTGCTGAGATGTGCTACTTTGAACTGAGTTGGCAATTGAATAGTAAAGTCCTTTATCTACCAAAGAAAATCAAATTCTTCAAATCACTCATCATTGCCATTGTAATTTAAGATACAGAAGCATGAGCGAAGACGATATCCGATGAGTTGGTTTGAGAGTCTTCGAAATAAAGATGCTGTAGAAAATTTGTTGTCCCCTGCGTAGGAGCGGCAGACGTTGGCTTCAATTAGCGCCAATCTACTAGGAGAAGGAATACCTAGCGCGCATGCTGGTTCGGCTATAATCGTATGAGTGGTTGCTTTGCGCCAATTAAGACGAAGAAGAGGTCAACAAGTTGGTTGGTCTTCCATATTTTCACGTCCATCCTTCCAACTCTCCTTTTGTGTCTATTTTGCTTAACATTTCTGTGTTTATCTGTGCCATAATATGGCTTACTCTTCTAATCCCTTCTTAAGTTCAACCATTCGAACAATCGTAATACCGCCGTTGACTTCTTCTGTACCATTAACAAGCTTGCTCTCTCCCGAAAATCTTTTAACAATCTTACAGTCTCTTTTATTCTTTAATACAAAAAGGATTTGGGCTTGATACAAGATGTTCGCAGTGCGTAGTGGTGACGACACCGTGGCACGATATATTCCAATTTTCTACAAAAGGTTTTTTTCTAGAATTCCCAGAGCATTGGAATTCTACGAGGACCATATCACATTTAATACTCGTATGTATTTACCAGCTGGAAAATTATGCTGTTCTATACCTTCTCTTCCAGGTTTTACGCACCATAGACTTTGCTCATAGCAGAAAGGCAGCAACTTTCAGTAGAACTCGGCCTGGTTATAAGACGTAATGATCCGCTGAAGTCACAGTATTGACCGTGAGCGGTCATTTAGTAGGCGCTTTGTGCTACACAAAATTCTTATCGAAAAATTTGCTCGATTAAAAAATTGTTTCATTACTTCAATATATGCTCGCTTATTTCTGGATATTTAGACCTTGTATAAGACGCCTTAATCGGCTGAAGGACAGATACTTCCAAAAGTAGCGCTCCAGCAAAGCGAACTCATGCTTAGCACCCAGATGAATCAACCTTACATAGAGATTGAGGGCGATATCTCTAGGGTAGATATCCCCCTGGCATTACACCAACAAAAAACAAAGGAATTGCCCTATGTTGAAAATGCTCGACGATCCTACACGTGTTTCTTTAGAGTTCACCGCTTTAGATGACATTTGATGACACTAATAGATCTGTTGTAGTCGACAGAGATAGCCTCATAGGCGGCTTCAGCTTGAGCTAGTACATCTGCCATCGCATTAGCTTCTACATCCGTGTGAATCTGAAGCTAAATGATGTCCACTATATTCTACAGTGATAGTTTGTTAAATAGCTCTAAGCATATGCTCTCACCAGTGTATAAGGAGCAGAAAGTTGGTGTCCTTTCAAGCCAACTACAAACTAAAAAAGTTTCTGGTGGAAAATTTCAATCTACTAGTTTCTTAGTAGGAAACTGAAGGACTAAGTCTACTCTCAGCGTATAGAATCCAAACTCTATAAAACGCTTATTCCTCCTGAGTTTTCGTTCATATCAACACATATACTTCATCTCTGGTAACAGGAAAAGTAAAGAGCTCATCCCTAGAAAGATCAAGTAGGGAAGGGCTGAAGCTGATGTCTTTTTATTAGTTAAAATATCTGAACTTAATTCCCGTCTAAAAATAATATCTGGTACTGTGCGAGCAGAGTAAGGTCGACAAATGGTTAGGACACTTCTCTCTCATTTTGATGCACCACCTTGGAAATATACATACATTTGTGCCAATTATTGACGAGCTGAGTGAGGCTTTGCTAATGGCCTTAAAGGATATAAATATCCTCAAACAATAACCTCATCATTTGTACACAAATTAAATGACATTTCTCACTTTTACATTTCTGCTCTACTTGCTGCACTCACAAACATACATATATATATATATATATATATATACATTTTAATATGTATAAAAATAAGTATTTATTATTAAAAGTATATTTTTCCAATTTCCCCAAACGGAATTCTCATTCAATTGCAACCTTTCCGCAGCTAAAACCTAAGTATGGCGGCAAAAGCATTTATCATTTGGCAATTTCCCTTATTTTTCTTCACACTTGATTGCCATCTTGGTGCTGTCTGCTGCCAACTTTTGTGCCAGCACAGCTGTTATTGCCGCACAGCCATGGCCCGCATTACCAATCCATTCACTAGCAAACAGTGTGCCATATTCGAATGCGCAGCAAATGGCAGCGACAACGACAGCGATCGGTGCAGGGACATGGTCTAGGGATAGAGACTTTGGTAGCAGCAGCAATAGTTGCTAATGCTAATATGAATTGACATTCCGACAGCAACACATTAGTATCTGACTGCACCTTCTCTGCAAAATGGCAAGTGTATGCAAATGAGCTTAGCATTCAGTCTCTAACCAAGCAAACATTCAAGCAGCCGCGATGCTATCATCAGAGAGCTTACGAGGCGCACAAGGCACACAAGATGCTCATGGAGGCAGTCAGTCAGTCAGTCATCCCTTGCTTGAGTCTTGAGCTGCAGTTTGAATGATGGGGAATTAGTTTTGGTGGCGAAAATGCAAGAAGCTTCAAGATGCGCACATTCGGCAGATTTTGCCAATTTGTTGAAGGATTGCGACAGATGTTCTAATCAAAGGAGTATTACATTTTGGGCACACGATTTGATAAGTCTTTAGGATGACACTCGCGACTGAAGCGCAAATCATTTTGAGGAAAAATCTGCTGGAAGGATAAACTTGTGACGAGTGAACATCTCGAAGGCTCGAATAGCTTTATTTGAAGCTTTGAGGCTCCTGAAACTTTCTGACCTCATTATGTCATCTCAGTTGTTTGTGCTCATTAGTTCGAGTACACTCGATGTTCTACCTTGCTGTATTCTTTTAACTACCTCAATACTAGTAGTTCCGAGTCAAATTAAATAAGGTTTAAGTACCAACTGCAGGTAATTGTATATTTTTTTTTCTGAAACCTTAATGATTAGTTGGGTGATGGTTATTTCACTTATCTTATCAATGTGCCTGATTTGTTAAAAGATTAACTGCTACCTCTCCGATCCTCCGATCCTTCCGACTTCTTCACTACAAACAACTTACTATTTATTGCACCAAGCGAAGTCCAGGGCGACTCGTTGCACTTGCTGGACACTTCGATCTGAATTTCATTTGCTGACGTCGAAACTCTGACGGTGAATAACCCGAAGTTCCGAATTCGACAGCCGACACTAGGCATACGACCATGCCAATAAAGTAAAGAGCCGGAACGAAATTCTCAATCGAAATCGGTCCTTGGTCCCAGTGATTTGCAAAAGGCAGATGAAGAAGCTGAAACTGTGTTGAAACACCTCCTCGAACACTATGTAGCATGCAGGAAACCTTTTGATCTCGCTGGTACACCAATAGCATAGCGAAACATATTTATATTACTCCCCGGTGAGTATCAGACACCTGTCAGAAGCCGAGTCAGACCTTAAAGCATATCAGAAACGAAGTGCTTCACTCATCGGAATCCAAACTTCACCCGAACAAGACGAAGAGCTCGAGCTGCCTCGCGAGGCCCAAGATGTCAAGCGGTTTCGTAGTTCAGAGACCTTGTGGAAGCCGCTCAGCTAGATATATGACGACTGCTTACCACAAAAGAATACTTAAAAATGTCACTTAACTTTTCACAACCGGCCAGAGTCTCTGTTCATTGGAGCCACAACGAACCTAGTGTTACTAGAAATCTTTTGGTTTTTTTTATGTCGCTTTCATAAGCTCTTCTCGAAGAAAATTATAGCGAAATCTAGAAATATTATTTTTAATTATTTTCAACATTTATTTTGTATCACCTTTCAACCGCACCTTTAAGGTAGAATTTAATGTTAGCCAAAGAAGGCTCTAAATACCCCTTATTTCATGTCCAATTTACTTGTCAATACGTGCTCCATTTGCATTATCCTTTAATTACTTTAATACAAAATTAGATTTATCTCTTTTACACTCCTTTTCTCTGAATCACACACACATTTCTCTGCGCAACGCTTCCTTGCAGTGTTTCCTTTTAACTACACAATTTGTAGGCATTTTCTTTAAATTTAATCCTCTTGCCCAACAAAAATTCAAGAATTCTACTTTCTTCCTGAATTTCGTATTTTTTTCTGCCAATTGCAGACATTTATCTATCGCCTGCCATTAGTACTTTGCTCTCCTGTCTCTGCTTGTGCCTCCTACATATTTTTTTTCTTTTTTTTTCGTTTTGCTTCAGTCGTGTGCATTTTATCTCTCTCTCTCTCTCCCTCTCTCACTCTGTACATTCTCCTAATGATAATTGTCGGCTTAGGCTGCAAGTTGAATAAGGAAAAGTAGGCGAAATTCTTAACGCCAACGCAGGCGACCACGAGCCGCAGGATTATATTTTCACTTAATTGTTACTTAACGATGGCAAAAAGCCATTGACCGGCAACAAAAACAACAACAGCAGTACGTAGTTATCGGCCACGCGGCAAACCAAAAGCAAATGAAGAAAAGAAGAGAAATGTCTGTATTCGTTTTCTAGATATGAACATGTATATTGGTGGGGGGGGGAAAAATTAAGCTGAAACTGAAATAAGTAAGTCATTAAATGCAGTGCAGCGCAATGAAAGAGAGAAGGTCATTATGCCACCAAAGCAAGCGGGAAGCGAACGCAGCGCAATTGAATTGTAATTATTTAGGCGCCAATGGATTTTATGTGGGCAGGAAAGTAGATCCCACAAAGGATTTCTTTTCCTTCGATTGATGTCCTGTGGGTTATCGAATTTTTTTCTGGATTTCTGTTTTTTTTTTACCTGGAGTTTAAAAGAAAAAATATTTTATAGAAAATTTGAAAGGTGCTATTGTGTTGATGGTTTTTCACCATACGCCATATGCATGAGAAAGGTAAGGAAATCGAAAAGTGTGTTTGATAGAAGACAACAGAAGAATAGTGTACCTACATACACACATATATAGTACATTTTTTAAGAGTATAATACTCGTAGCATATGGTCTTTATGGCTTTGTATGTCCTTATGCTGCTAAGGAGTAAAAAAAATCTACAATAGAAACATTCAGAATGGAAAAATGTTCGCTTGAAGTCCGCTACCATCTGTCATTTAAATATTTAACACATTGTTAGTAAATATAAAATCATTTAAGTGAAGTAAATTACCCAAAATAAATAACTCAAAATTTTGCTTTCTTCTAACTTTGTTAGTTTTGGTGATACACTTGTTTCCCCACTAATATTGGTTTCGAGCCATTAAGTTTAATGTATGAGTTCCTTACAAAAATATCATATAATAAAGTCTCAAGAAGATAATAAAGTCTCAAGAAGAGTGTAACTCGAGGTTAACAACATTTAGTCGACTCTGTAAGATTATTTCTCTCAGCGGTTACTCCGAAGGAGCTCGCTGCACTATCTAATGGTCATCTATTCAGAAGTATACGGGAGGCTAGGAACCATTTCATTGCCATTTCTTGCCAACATTCTAGTATTTTTCAGCAAATTGGCAAATTTTTTTTAGAGCATTCAAATGATTCGGAAGAATCGTTAGGTCACTGACTTCAATACAAGCGAATTCAACCATATTCGTCGTTCTTACCATACATTTTAATTAAAATTAGTGTTCCAACTTATCGAGACAACGACTTTTCTCTCTTTAGTTAATCGAAAATCCTATAGTAATAAGAACGACTCTTCATCCAACATTGTCCACATATGGTACAGAGTATACTTCCTCTAATCCCATAGCTTAGTTCTCTTTGGTGTATTGAGAGATCTTTCGGCATACTGTTAATGGTCAGTGTTACTGAGTAAGCAGTCCCAGAGCAAGTTCCAGCACAGGATAGAAACAATATCTCAAAAAAAAAAAAAATTTTAGAAAATTATCTTAGTTTGTTAATTAATGCAAGTAACCTATGAAATCATACAAAAATTCATGAAATCGGAGCTATTAATTAAACTGTTGAAATCTGGCTTTCCATAACAGCGTATCTCTTCTTATAGACTACTTTGTACTCATTCCAATTCTCTGTCCATAAACTTTTTTAAAGTCTCGAAACCACCTTAAAGCACAGTTCGTATTAAAAGCCAACGCGTATTTTATCAGATTCTGGCCCCAGAGCCTTTCAAGCTAACCTAGATTTTTTTGATGTCGACAATTTACAATATTGAGTAGCTAGAGGAGTCGGCCTATGATACATGGACAATGCAGATGCGTTAGCGAAATGGATTGCAAGGTCTCAGAAGGCGTTGGCGACGGTTTTATTGAGTTTTAAGTCCAATCAATTGAATTGCATTAAGAACTGCAGGACGCCAGCAGAATCGTGGCAGAAGTTGCAAGAAGTGAACAAGCCATGGAGACCGGTGCAGAAAGTGGCGTTATACAAGCAGCTTTTGAATAAGCAAATACGTGAAGATAGAAATAAATATATTGGAATTCATAAATTCATTTACTAATGTAGCAGAAAAGTTGGAGAAGATTGGAATTGTTTTACAGGATAAATTTGTAAGTATAATTTTACTATCGAGTTTACCCACTTCGTTTGATAGTCTACCGGCATTCAATTCTTTGAAGCGGAAGGTTCTAGATGAAGGAGAAAGAAGCCGAAAAATGAACTTAAATAAGATGGAAAGCAACAAGCGTATGTAATACGAGAAAACGAAGGTAAGAAATCACAGAAGAAGTTCAAGGGGAAACCTTTTTGCATGCGGTAAGAGAGAGCATTATTCTGGTATATTTTTGAGCGAGGAAATTACTTCACAGGCTTATGTTGGATGACAAGGTGTTCTGTTGTTGGGTTGTTGTAGTAGCGGTTTCTTAACCCCGCTTAGGGCAGGCTTTGTCAATCTAAGGTCATCTAAAGGGAGGCCCAAGAAACATGCTGTTTCGACGGGATTGAACCAAAGAGAGAGGGGGGTTAGATGAGTCGGTTTAAGGGGGCATGTGAAGAGGTGGTTAGTGTCGTACGGAGACTCACCACATGCAGGGTATACGTTGGATATGCTGGGGTCGAGGTGTTCTCATTTTTTTCAGCTTTAAATCTGTACACATATATTAATTTTTTCTCGGGCTGAGAACCATTGGTTCTATCTATCGAGAGCCTTAAGGCTATCATTTGACAAACCAAGATCCGCCAACGATACAAAGGCTTTGATTTTTTGGTAAAAAAAATTACAATTTAACTACCAAATATTAGAAGATCAGCGACACGTTGTAGAATGCAAACCTTGTACCTTATCTCTGGGGTTCCTCGTTCAGCAATAAACTACCTCATATGTTAATCTATGCAAAAAGCTACCAACGAGATAAATAAAAGTTCTATACATATATGTAAATTAGCATAGCAATAAACATACTTTGGTGTACAATAATTCAAACAAATTCAACCATAAACCATAATTTTAAGAGAATTTTTTTCAATAAGATCGTTATCTGATACTGGTTAGAAAATAATCATAAATAAAATAAACCATAAATGCATATTTTTGAATAGGCCGAATAGATCGGTTCCAGATCTACTTTCCAGTAGAAAAAATTTTCCCCATATCAACGTAGACCTTCTCTGTACCATATCTCATGTAAATCGAACGATTCAAAAATAAATTGGATCGTTCCCAAGTCGACTTTCCGAAAAATCCTTTCTTATCGGTTGGCTAGTTATATGCAGAACAGAAGTTTCAGGTCATTCGGCACAAATTATTTAATAGATATAGTTAACATGGGTAAGTTTCACCTTCAAATATGCAAAACTTATGTGCGGTGCTTGTGGCTACTATTCGTAAATTTACGTTAGCCGTTAGATTAAAGGCTGTCGCCGTGAGTTTCCGGCTCTTACTCTAGAGTGTATGTTTAATTTTTGCATAGAAGAAGCTCGACATGCGTAAATAAACTGGTATTTAACTAGTATGCATCTAATGGCTAATAAGAAAATTAATATTTTAAGTCGAATATACCAGTAGCCAACATTGTTGGTAAACCGTTTAGGATAAATATGATTATAATTTTCTTACAGTTCCTAACTAGTGTCTTCATTTGCAATGTACGTACTGACCAGTCAACAGAAAATCCTTCCTAAGATAAACTTATCCACAAATGACAGATTTCCAGTTAGTTCATTCTCACTCTATTCAAGAAGATACATGGAAAGCTCACAGCGAATTCCATTTCTATGCTAATATTTTTCATTGAAAAAATAATAAAAAATATTATATTGGAATACTCCAAAAAGTCTTTCTATAATAGTTCGGTTGCAATGCAATTTCCAACAATATGTTTTTTTTTTATAAAAAAAAATATTATTTAACATTTCCACCTTCCGCAAAATTTATGCAGTTTCTTATAAAATGTCAAGATGTTACACAAGAAAAAATGAAAATAAAAATGAAAAGTTGAAGTAGAAATATATATAGAAAAACACCAAAATAATCTTGCATCTGTCACTTTCATGCCATGTCATCGTCGCTGTTGTTGTTGCAACTATATTTTTGCTATATTGCTGTTGCAAGTTGTTGCAAGTGTAGTAGATATGCGTGTTGTCACTGCAAAACTACATAGTAAATGCGTTCCATGCTGGCACTTTGAGAAACGTGAATTATTTATTCCCCTGGTATTATCAGTTGGAATGGATCTGGATTTTATCATAACACAAATGTCTGTCGCATGCACGCATTTTAAACTATTTAGTTTGCTTGCATGCAACTGTCGTGCGAGTGGTGCATACATACACGTATGTATGGTATGTACTTGGCGTACATTTGAAAACCGCTATGGTGGAATTAGTGCATTTCGTGCGAATGATGATGGTGTTCCAGCGTCGACAGTACACCGATTACGGTGATGATGAGAATGATTGTGTTTATGATTTTTCTTTTAATTTTCGATTTAATAAAAATGTTTTGGTGGTGTGAGAAAGAAATATATAGAAATAAAAATTGGATTGCATGAGAGTAAATATGTAGATATAAAAATATTAAAATTTCGATTTTATGTCAAGTATGCACGCAATCAGCGAAGTTAGTCGGTACAGTGGTGGGCATTGTTATGGGTACAAAGCATACGTTAACAATAAGAAAGAAAAATGGTAAAATCTATAGATCTTTTGCAACACTTTTCAAACATACTTCCGAAGTGAAATTCTAGTGCTGGTGATTGAAAATAGAAATCTTATTTTTTTTATTATAACAAATGTAAAAATTTAATGAGGAAAATTTCTTAAGTCTAAAGTGCTGATTTAATAAAGATTTTATTAAGAAAAATTGCGATAAAGTTGATAGTTGTCAGAAATAAATTTTTCAATAATTCGACTTCAGGCGCCATCTATGGCACGATCTTTAATCTTGGTGTTCTCTTTATATATATCTAAAGTTTAATATAACATATATAAAACAAATAAAATCTAAATTTATCGACTCTTGCGACACCTAGCGTACTCAAATGTAACCTTTTGTGTAAGCTTCCCTAGTACTATCGTGAAAGCATGAGATTTTAATGGTGTTGTTGTAACAGCAAAAATATTCCTCAAAGTAATTTTTGGGGAATGTTGCGGGAGTGACAGTCCTTGGCTAGATAAAAAATCCGGATCGTTCCGGTATAAAGACCCGACTGTCGCGGGAACTATTGGATTTTAGTCGCCTCTTACGACAAACATGCCTTACCGCGGGTAAGTTCTGCAGGGTGTATGAGATTTTAATAATTAATAACGATTTTCTATATACAATATTTAAAAAAAAAGTGTTTGCTTTCCAGTATCTCCGAGTGTATGCGGGAAGGTTGAGTTGAATTGAGTTGATGTGGGTGCTGGTCACTGACTAGCGCGCTTAGGCCAAAAAGGCCATTGTGATACCACTGTGAGGCTCCTTCTTGTCTTCACTTTCTAAAATGTTCGAACCATTTCGTGTGCCTTATAAAAGCAACGAGATTTTAAATTTTCGCTAAAGCTAGCTCAGCGGGCAGACGAAGAAGTGTTTCCGAGGAACTTGCGTTGCGCAGATGACAAGGCTGGAAATTAAGAGATATAGTGTTCAATAGACTCTTCCTCTTATTCGTCCCTACATTCGTTTCCCATGAAGCCACCATTTGAAAGTGGCCTGTTACTATAGCTGTCTTACGCTGTTGAAGAAGCGGTCAAATGTTTTGATTTTTTCGCGTTCAATTTTGTCCATAGTTGTCTGATAACGTTGCAGGTGATCTCATTAAATGTCTGGTGCCTGCAAAGGCCAGTTTATACTAGAGCTCAAGATTTTGATCGAACATTTACGAGCTGTTCAAGCATTTGAGCAACGAGTACTCGCACATTCGTTCATTGCTCATTACTCGAAAATTTTCGAGCTTGAGCTTGAGCGATTCGAGCTTTTTCGAGCATTTTTAATAAAAAAATTTACTTTATGCAAAGTGTAAAACTCATTGGAATATTGAAGAAGTTTTGATAAATAAAATTGAAATTTGAAAAATTTCAAATTATCATTCGAGCAGTTGAGCAACGAACGAGTATCGAGCTGCTCGCAGAGCTCGATACCTGGGTATCTGGAGCTCTGGTTTAGACTATGCCGTGAACAAAGGTAAACCTGCATCATGCGCATATTCTATTGTGGATTGAAGGACTCCTTATCTAGCTAGTCCGTCTGTCTTGCCTGGGTAGTCACTGTGCCGGATACCGAGTTTGCTCAGATGGCCATTGCATACCACGGGAAGGTATGTGTGAAAAAAATTTCCCGGACTGCACGTATTTATGATTTGATTTAATTGAAAGCATTTTTTTGTTTTTGGGTAGTGGACCGATCTTTTTGAAAGAATATGCATATTTATAATTCGATTTTGATAGAATTTTGGATATTTTTAAATAGGATTTCTCGAACAGGGGAAGTGGAGCGGGGAACCAAGTACCAAGTTTGATTCGATTGAAACATAAAGTGCTCTATGAAATTAGGTCTTTTTGATCTCTTGGCTATTCATATAAATGTGTATTCTTTTCCAATCCATTCCATTCTGCCGATATTTTTATAGCAAATATTTTGGCTTATGAATTTCATAACTCTATAGTTGGGCATAAGTCAGCGCCAACTCCTACGTTAATTTTATAACCTCAAATCAAACTATAAATTCAAATTTTTCGAAAAGATCAGTCCGAAGTCCTCTTCTCGGTGTGAAAAATTCTCATACCTACTGTACATCAACATAAAATTTCATTAAAATCGGTCAAGCCGATTCAGAGGAGTATCGTGTCTGACTGTGACACGAGAATTTTATATACTAGATGATCCCAGGACCACTTTCCGAAAAGAAATTTCCACCACGTCAATTTAGACCAAGAGCACCCTTTGAATCATTCAAATCGAAGGACTTGAAAATTAATTCGATTTTTTGGAAAAGATCAGTGTCAGGTCTACTTCTCGAAAAGCACTGTCTTCTGGGAAACCTACGTCATAAGCTGAACATACCCTCCAAGATTTCAGATGGTGGCTTAAGCTGTGGGTTGATTAGTCAGTCATTCAGAACAAAGACATTTATTAGATTTAGATTTGCGTTAATAAATAGAAAATGGAAAATTTTATTTAATTTCTATTTTTTTAATATAAACATTAACTTGAAAATCTATCTTTACCAAATATTGCATTTTAATATGGGTAAAATATCAATTTTTGATCTGTGACACTTGCAAACAATAGTTGCTGTACTCAACCACAAAAGGATAAACACACACTCACACGCGCATTCTAAGCTCAACATGCACACACACAAAAACACACAAACACATTTCGCCTCATTTATAGCTAAACAATTGACAAAGTTTTGTTGCCAAAACGACTGTACTGTGAATATTAAGCTAAAACAACAAAAACGTCATAATACAAAAATAATAATGCCAAGCAAATATTTGTAAAATCTATGCGATTGGAACAACAATAACAACAACAACAACAACAACAACAACAACAACAACAAAAGCTGCAACAGCAAGAACGACAACAAAACAAGAACAACAACAACAAGAGTAGCAGCAACAACAACAAAACGACAACAACAACAGCAACATAACGGTTGACCTGTCAATGATAACAACGGTGAGGACATAAAGTGTATGTATGTGTGTGTGTGTGTATATGTGTTTGTCTGGCTTATACGAGAACTCGTATAGTGAAACACTTGCAACATTTGAGCTCTGATACAAAAGCACAGCATGCAAAGTGCTTGCAACAACAGGGAAGTCAACGCAAATGCAAACATTTAATGCAAGTACATATACATATGTATGTATGGATGTATGTATATACAGTTGTATGCTTGCATATTTGTTAGTGTTTTTGCATTTGAGTAGCAGCCAAATGAAAATGAAATGAAATGAATTTCACTAAGCCAAAGTTTGGCAGCAAAGAGCGACTTGCAACAGCCACCTATAAACCGGGCTTAACATACTAACAAAACATACACATATATGTACGAGTATGTGTTGTCATTGCAGTTTGGAGTAGTGAAAACGAGTAAACACTAACAATAATACCGCCGCAGAGACCCAGTGAGCCTTTTCGGTGCAGCAAAGAAAAAATGTTTATGAATCCTATGCATTAGATGGCGAAGAGTCCGTAAGTTCACATTGAAGAAGTAAAGGAAAAAGTGAACTAAATACAACAAACATAACAACAGCAATAACAGCGCACAGCAGTCACAGTTTTTCATTTAATTTTGTCAATTTTTTTCCGCCTTCTTCGCTTTGACCCATGAAAATTGGCATATTCGACTATGACAGCAAGCAGCGGCTGGAGCAGGCAAAGAGCTATTACTACTGCTGCTGCTCAAAAGCGTAAATCAATTTACATATTCACGTGCATGCATGCATTTGTGCCTGTGGGTGGTTGGTTGGTTGTATTTTTTGTTTTCTTTTTTAAGGTTGGCAGTTGGTTTGGCAAGCGTGGTAAGCGCCATCTATGGCTGCATTATGATTTGATTCAATGCACAAATACAATTCAATTCGATTTTCTGTTCAATCCGATTTGGCTTTTGTATCGACCAAGTCTGATGGCGATGCCTCGCGCTGCAGTGGATTTTTTCTTTTTCTTTCTTTTTTTTCAAATATATTTTTCGTGCTTCCACATTCAATGCAGCCAGTAGTCAAACCATTCTAAGTAGCTTTCGGCATAATTTCATTCATTTCAATTTCAATTTCAAAGGGAATATCATTCGGCTGACGAAAAGTGAAAATAAGCCAAATGTTGCCAAAAAAAAAATTAATGAAAAGAGCGCGTTCTTGCCACTGTAGTTTTGAACTTGATTTCATTTGTTGAATTTTTTTCTAATTTAAATTCTGAATAGGATCGGTACGAACGCTTTTACGAATCGGTGGCGGTAATTTTAAAAAGTACTAGAGTCGCAATAAAGAAGTTACCACTCACTTTTGGATCTCAGAAACTACGTCAAATACAACAGACTTTTTACTTTCCACTCTCGCGTGTCAGAAGTTCGAGTATTTTTATGCAATAAGCAACAGAACTCAACCTCACTCGGTAAATATGACACTTGCAACATATAACAGACAACATATTTTAGTCCGATCTGCGAACTTAATAACTAATATTTATCAGCCAAGTATCTGATATAATATTCCACCCGATTTTTTTCTCCCTTACTTATTCTTAATTATTATGAAAACAATCTTCCTTGTTTTAAAAGTTTTTTCTCAATTTTGAAAATTTGCTATAAAAAATCTTACTCAGAAAGCTTAATCATCTCAAATAGTCTTTAGTCGAAATTATTTCAGACCATCCTCACTTACTTTCTTTCTTGAGTTTATAACCTGCACTTAAACAAGCATAAAATGTCTATTTTAGATTTCTTCTTCCAAGCTCACTCCTTTTTGGTGCCCCCTCCACAGTGAATATGTGTCACCCAGCTCTTAAATGTCTTCTGAGATTATGTTTTCATTTCATTTATTGAATCTATGCTTTTATAAGTTTGACAAACTAGACATATTTACAGAAAAGTGATTAAAAAAATTAAATTTTTAAAACTATTTATTGCACATACCTTCTACTCAAATATAAACGAGCCTTTATCCATAACTCGACAAGGACAAGACATATGGCCATACTTTTTTTTTTGCTTAGGTTGGCAGGACTGTTATATGTTTACATGTTAAATTTGAGCGCGATCTGTCACATAGTTTTTTTTTACGGCACTATAAACAAGTCAACCTCGAGTGTGTTTTTCGAATTCCATAGTGAAAATTAACGTTGAGCAAAAGAGTTTGTTTGAAATTTTGTTTTTCCAATGGTATAAGTGCGACGGACGCAATGAAAATGTTGCAGAAGGCATATGGGGAGTCTTACCTATCACGTGCACGTATTTTTGATTGGTATAAGTCGTTCAAGGACGGCCGTACATCGCTGGAGAACTTGCTCCATGATCGTCGTCCAGCAACGTCAATAAACGAAGAAAACGTCGAAAAAGTAAAGAAAATTGTGTTGGAAAATCGTCGTGTGACTAAAAGAGAGAGAGCTAGTGAGCTCAACATATCAAATGGATCCGCTCATAGCATTATTCAGGATGTTTTGGGCATGAGACGTGTGTCTGCTCGACTTGTTCCAAAATTGTTGCTCATACGTCTCGTCTTGTACGCAATTATTTGACCAAAAACGACGTAAATATTGTTCCGCAAGTACCGTATTCACCCGACATGGCACCGTGTGACTTTTTTCTTTTCCCTAAATTCAAATTGCCGCTTCGTGGAAAGCATTTTCAGTCGATTGAAGTCATAAAAGAGAATTCGAAGAAAGAACTGAAAGCCATACCTAAAGCGGCCTACCAGAAGTGTTATGAAGATTGGAAAAAAAGTTGGCATATGTGTATCGCCTCTAATGGTGACTATTTTGAAGGCGATAAAATAAATATTGAAGAATAATTAACCGTTTTTGTTTTATTGAACAGTCTCGTATATATTTGAGCAGAAGGTATATGAATTATGAATAGAAAGTTTCATTAAGAAAGACAGAACGTGATCACGCGAATGCGAAATCATGTTCAAGGCTTCTTGAGAACCTCTTAAATTCAGAGAATGCTCTCACAATACCATGGTAGTAATGATAGTTCGCTTTAAGTATTTTAAAATAAAATGGATAATAAAAGCACAAAGTTCTATGGGCAGCCCAATAAGCTATTGATGATATCATAAATAAATAGTAACGACTGGATAGATCGTCGAAGAGCAAGTGATTTAAGATTTATAAGCATACGTGTACGTCGGGAAGAATAAGCAGGTAAGGGATCGCAGAAATGAAGCGGAGAAACGAAGCGGAACGAGGGTAAAACGAATAAACCTACGTTGGAGGGTTTTAAGTTTGAAGGTATGTGTAACAAATTGGACTCTAAATTAAGCTAGCTTATACCAGCTTTGAGCGAACTAATGAATTATATAGTATTTTACGTGTGTAGGCATCTCTGAAATCACCACCATATCGCTGTAAGAAAGGAAGGTTAGAATCAGCTTTAGAAAAAATATAGTTGATGTGATTAGCGAAGGTAAATGTCGCATCACACTGTACATCAACATCCTAGAAATTCGTTAACAGAAGAGAACCTATTATCAAGGAGATAATTTTATATGTCGACCTGAGTACATTTAGGCACTTAATGCTAAAAATTTTTTTAATATTCTGGGGTAAATTATTCCTAATTCTCTAATTAGCTAAATTTTTAAGATCCTCTTGTAAAAATAAATTATCAGAGATACCTATAACTAATGCATTTAAATAGTTTTAAATCGTCGACATAATGCAAGAAGAAAAAGAAGAAACCATAAAGGACCAAGAATACTACCGTGAGATATCACAGTGGTGGCCGAAAGGCTTAAGATCTCGTATTTTCTATTTCAAAAAAAAAAGAATCTATCGGGGAGAGATTTGATCTAAGCCAAGTTGGAAAAGAAGAGTGAAATGCTATGCGCGACAGTATCGAAGGCTTTGGATAAACCGTTATACACGACATCAACTTGGTATTCCTTTTTCCCTTTAAGCTACTAAATTGCTCCAAAAATTCAATAATTTATCAATCTCGTGCCAAAATTGAGTGAAATTTACGTTTTCACAATAATGAGAAAGAAGAAATTCAATTCAAAGTAAAACAGAAAAAAAAAAATAAAAATAAGTAAATAAATAAAAAAAATGTGAATAATCAAAATGCAGACGAAATTAAAAAAATATTGGCAAGTAGTAAAGTAAAAGTTATTATGACACACAGGCATACACGTATATTATATATATATATATATGCATGTAGTACACTCGTATATATGTAGCTAGTTCTTCTGCTTGGCTGATAACTTTTTTTCATAGTCTTCTCACTGCTTTTGTCATTCTTCTGCTATTCATTCGCTTGATGAATATTTTTTTTTGTAATACGAGTACATAATTTGTTGTTGTTATTGCTTTAGCTCAAGTTGCTGCTACCATCAATATTGCTTAAATTGCTGATGTTAAGAGTCATGTCACTTTTTGCCATTGTCAATAGCTTTTTCACTTACTTCACATACATACAGACATACATACATACAATACATACACAATATTCATATTTTTTACGCTTCTGCGTTTTTCCGCTTCAACGCTGCATAAGAAGAGAGCTTTCAATGAATATTTTCTATTATTCTCATTCGGTTTATGAATATATTTATAATACTACTGTGTGTATATATGTGTAAGTACAGAGATAAGAGCTTATTATGAAAATATAATCTCTTGTGTTGGTTTGTAGTGCTTCATGCGACTCTTATGAGCAAATTGGTTTCATGCAGTTTTTACGCTTCATATATATATACATATAGGTATATACTGACATATAACCAAAGATTTACAAACTACACAGCATTTTCGAAAATTGGAACTTTTTGTTTTTATAGACTAATTTAAATTTTTTGCTTTTTAAATTTTTACCATTGCTTTAGCTGCTCGTGATGTATGAATGATAGAAAATAGTTTGAGAAAATCCTTCTAAGGAAGTAGTAAATTAGTCAAAAAACTTATGTTGGTGATATCTGATATATTGTATATAACTTAAAGGCCCAGGTATACTCTTTCATCGTCTTAGAGAGTCTATAGACCCAAAAGAGACAAATCATGCTTAGAGTGTTCTGAGAAGCTTGAATCTATCGTCTGCTTTGTACTTTGACTCTTTTTTTACACTTAATGATGGGTAATGGAGGCAATAATTATCCTGCTTTTTGTAAACGTAACCATCAGAGAAATCCATAGCGGTTGTAGGTGACGAAAGTAGTGGAAAGTATTAACTTAGAACGGGATTTACAGAAAAATAATTTTACACTTATCTGCAACCAGAAAAATTATAAATAAAATATTGCTTTATCAATAAACGATGGACGCACATTACAGAGCAGCGCTATCTGGCAACAAAACTGCGATCTGAAGGATGAAAGAAGTATGTTAAAGATTCGTTCTGGTAATTTTGATGCAAAAGATAATCCAGAGTGTGGAAGGCCAATTGTCGAAAATGTCGATAAAAAAATGGAGATCGTCGAGTCTGACCATCATGCGAGCACTTCTTCCACTACCCAGGAGCTAAAAGTTGTACTTATAAAAGTTTAGAATCACTTGAAAAAAGCTGAATACACAAAAAAGCTCTATATGTGGGTGCCACATGAGTTAGCGAGAAAAAATCGTATGACCGGATTTGCATCGCTCTTAATCGTAACAAAATCGAATCATTTCTGAAGCGTATAGTGACTTGTAATGAAAAGTAGATCACGCCAAGTGCTTCCAAATGAAAACGGTCATAATTGAAGGGCAGTGAGCAGGCACCATCGGTCCTCAAGTCAGGATTGTGGCCCAGGAAGGTGCAACCATCTTACAGTCCGGGCCTCGCACGAATTGTTTAATATCTATTCCTGTCTATGGCGACTGATTTAACTAGTGCAGAATTGGCATCAAAAGAAGATTGTGAAAGAGCCGACATTTTCGAACCAAATTTTGTTAAGCGGTGAGGCATATTTCTGGCTCAATTGGTATGTAAACAATCAAAATGCTGCATTTGAGACAAAAAAGGAACCTGGAGGGATTCAAGAGCTACCATTTCATACCGAAAAAACAATGGTTTTATGTGGTTTGGGGGCTGGTGACATCATCGGACCATGTTTCTTCAAAAATGGTGCCGATTGGTTACCAAGATCGTCTGATATCACACCGTTAGACTTTTTCTTGTGGGAATATGTACAGTCTAAAGTCTATGCGGACAAGCCCGCATCTATTCAGGCCTTGGGACGAAAAATCACTCGTGTCATTCGCCAGTTGCCAGTCAAAATGCTCGAACGAGTCATGAAAAATTGGCCTTAACGGATGGATCATCTGAGACGAAGCTGCGGCCTAAAAATAAATGCTAAAGAGTGTTCTTTCAATTGATAATAAAAATGCCCCACTAAATTGAAATTTTCGGTATTTTCTTCTTTAAAAAGTAGGGAATCTCGAAATGGATTACCCTTTACTATTCCGAACAATCTATTTTATGGAGAAATGTTGAAATACTCAGACTCAAAAATGATCCAATAGCACAAGAATTTTCTAAGCAATTACTGGATCTTGGAAACGGTGAAATAGAATTAGATTGCCAGTGTCTTCCCAGACATAATAAATAACTATTTAAATCATGACTGGCTTAGTAATCGTGCAATTTTGGCAGCGAAAAATGTTGATGTTGTTCTGATTAACCACCAGATACAACAATTATTATCAGGTGATTTAATGTATTATAGTTTAAGTCTAAGTGGCATCGTACACGAGGCAGTGAATTTCCAAATTGAATTTTTAAATTCTTTAGACATATCAGGAATGCCACCACACAATCTTCAATTGAAAATTGGATCATCGATTATTCTACTACGTAATTTAAACCCTCTTAAACTATGGAACGAAACACGTTTAGTGATCAAAAGAATCACCTTTTACGGCTTAGACCTTGAAAACCCATGTTTCTTCCATCGGCAATTATATTAGGTAAAGTAAAAAGTTCGTTCGGTTTTTTTTTTAATGCAAACGGTTTTCTGGCTTATCTTTAGTTCCTCAACAATTAAATAAGTGCTCACGTGTCGGTCTGTTTCCGCTATTTCCATGATTTTATCGCAATTTTCGACGACAGGCATCCAACGCGTGGTGCATCTTTGACATCGAAATTACCGGAACGGAACCTAGCAAACCACTTTTGTGCTACACGTTCGTTTACAGTATTGGGCCCATAAACTAAATTAATCTTTTTAACCGCTTTGGCTGCTTTTTCGCCTAGATCGAAGAAAATTTGTAAAATATAGCGAATTTTCTCTTTGCTGGTGTCCATCTTTGACGAGCGCTCACAACGTACTGAGTCAATCAATCGAAAAACTGTCAAAGACAAGCTTTTAGCGCGAATAAACATGTTTTCAGCGCCGTATATATGATTCGATACGTAACACTAGTCCTATGGACAATAACGCCATCTTTCAGATGAAAACCGAATGAACTTTTTACTTGACCCAATATGTTGCGTGTTCACGAGTAGGAAGACCACCAAGTTTATTTGTATTAACAAAGGACCGATTGACCAAAAATATTGTACATCGATTGGCGCTTCATTGAACATCAACTGTGATTTACTACGATTAAAGTTATTTGGAGCATATATATCATATAAAAATATTTTAAGTATTTATTAAATAAATGTTATAAAAATATTATGTTAATTTGTGTTAAATTTTGTCTTTCAAATTATTCTTATTTTAACGGGGCAAATGAGCAACTTAACCTCAAAAAAATGACCTCATTCGCTGAGTCATAATCTCAGTGATTCACTACCAGCGATCCAGAAGTCATAAAAGTGACTCTTTCTTTCTGCACCATTTAAACAATGAAATGTTAATAATCACGTGACGACAAATAAATAAAGTAATTAACGGTATTATTGGTTAACATGCATATACACACATATATATATTTAGCTGCAATTAGTAGTGGAACAGGAGTAACAAGCTACAAAACAAGTTGAAAGCCAACAAGACAACTAACACGCGTGTTCATGCCACACACATGTTAATTTGCAACATTAGCTAACAAAGTACCAAAAAATAAAAAAACAAAAAAAAATACAAAAATAAAAAGTGAAAAAGTGAAAAACCGCTGACAATGACAACCGCAAACGGGCTTAAGCTGCTTACCTACAACTGAGTTCAACTTCGTTAAAGCGAACGGGAAAGGACTTGAACGTGGGCAATGCCAAGGTATTAGCCATAATTAAAATCAACTACAAAACGACATTGCAATGAAATAAAGAAAAGTGCATTCTCTGTTAAATGTATTAGTGAGAGCGTTCATTTATATATGTTTGTACGAGTATATGTATGAGACATGCGGTCGTTATCGCCTCGTGTACTTGAGCCGCTTGTGGCGCTTGTGGCACATACAAATGACAGCGACAGCGTCAGCGACGGCAGCAACAACTAACATCTTTTGTTGTAACAACAACAACAACAACAACAACAACAACAACAACAACACAGCATTGCAGTAAGTTGCATATCACATTGAGACGACTGACGACTGGCGCAACCTTCAAGAAATTCATACAAATCCCCCAACTCCTTCGGGCTACGGCGGAGCCACTTAACCCGTCCGTTAGCTGGAGCGTTGCAATGAATGCCAATTTCAATAGCCTCAAGGTATTTCCTGAACAAATGAGTTCACATCTCACCAAACAGGCTTCGTTCGACGAAGTATCGACGCAAACAGCACCAAAGTAAACTTGTTGCCACACAGTCAAATGTACCTGCATGCGAGTGCATACATACGAGTATGTATATGCCACAAATACATGCATATGTACGAGTATGTATATATGTATGTATGTAAAAAGGGACGTCAGCGCGCAAAGTGTAACAAAACTCCAAGAAATTGTGGTGTACAAAAAATAAATAAATAAATAAAAGCACAAATTAAGTGGATTGTTTGCGGGAAAACTAACAACTACCATAAAACAACAACAACAACAACAAATCCACTTGGAAAGCGAAGAAGTTCGCCATATTAGCAGAAAAAAGGCCAACAAAAATTTGTTGCCATTGCCATAACACCGCAATATAATACAACAACAAGTGAAACAACAATAATAATAGTAGCAACAGCAACAACAACAATTTTAGTGAAACAAACGCCACAACTGAGACAAGCAACATACTACAAGCTCAACAGACACTTAACAACTCAATTAAGACTTGCCATGGCGCTGAGCCAAGTGTTTATGTGGTTAGCCGTTGTTGTTGTTATTGTTGTTGTTGTTGTCGCTCTTGAATGTTTCTTTTACTGCCGCAGTGTTTCAATGTCTCAGAGCTGAGTTGGGATGCGATCAGCCGCATGAATCGCTACTCGGCCATATCCATATACAACAGGCCAAGTGCCGTTTTTGCGGCTGCGGCTGCGGCTGAGGCAGCTGCGACTGCGACAGTGTCGGCTACAACTCGGCATTCTTCTTCGGCTTAAACAAAGGTATTGGCACCAATTTGAACAGCTACAAGACGCTTACATAACAACAGCAAGCGCAGAAGCTGTAGCAACCGAAGCAACCGAAGCAACAACAGCAAGTGGGCAGTTGATGACGTTGTTGAGGGTTTTCGCAGAAAATTAAAATTACTCGGCAGTTTTATTTTTTGCTTTTTTCATTCAGCAGCATCAAAATAGAGATGAAGAGCGGCGAGTAAGCTATAAATGGTCACCGGAGATTTCTGGTGAAAAATGTGATGAATTAAAAGCGCTCTTTGTTGTTGGTAATACTTAATGAGAGACTTGCTGTGTGTGTGTGCGTTTGTATGGTTGTACAATAGTAGTTCCTTCCATGCATGCAATATAGTTTTATTTTGTGCTAATACCACCCAGGAGGTTTACTACTTTTGATCCGCCTGAATATGATATCTCATTTGTGGTTGGTTGGGCAAACGCCTTCGGCATTAAAAGTTAAGAGAGACTGTGCAACCATTACTCCTATCGTAATTTTTAAATTCTGCACAGAATTTTTATCACCACATTAAGAAGGACTTTCACTCAAACCCTACCAAGCAGGGCGTCGCATTTCAATGCCATTGTATGACTTTAGCGGCAGACATCTAAATTTTTATGAATTTGGTGTAAGAGAGTAGTGATTAAAAGCTTTGAAGAGTGAAAACACCTTACGAAAATGCAAAGATTCGTTTGGGTAGGAAAAAAAAAACAGCCAGGAGGAGTAGTTAGAAAGACACCAGCTAACTTTCTACAGCTGATACTGCCAGAAAAACCAATTTACATATTCATATTAAAACTCTATGTGGTTAATAAGAAGGAACTCACTTAATAGTATGTAATGAAGAGAGGCAAAGACAAGCGCATATAGCTCAGACAACAATAGACTTTGAGCTTTTACGATGAGCTGTATGGCGGGAATTGCAGAGACCAAGCAAATATAGATCTTCCCAAATGAGTAGAAGACTTCTTCCTCCACTAATTCCACAAGCTTGTATATTATTGTAAACTTGTCAAGCGTGTCCCAGCATAACGGCTGTCTCTTTGCTACCCGAACTATGTCGAAGATGTGGCATTGTATTCGCCCCCACCAGTATGTTGTGTCATCCAGTGATATCGTTTTAAAACTGACGAAGAGTTGCTCCTTTTTCACAGATCTGAAGTCACATCGATAAGATAATTGACTATATAAGACCACATGTGCGGTATTGGAGAGAGGAAGAGATTTATTACCTCACTTATCCCGACGTTTTGTTCTTCTTTGCTTTTTTGACTTACTTTTAGTCGGTATTGGCGGCCGCAGTAGTTGCGTGGAAGGCCAGGGTTCAGATTCTGGTACGACCGATATTCAAAAGTTATATAAAATTAATTTAAAAAAAAATAACTTAAAATTTCTAATTGCGGTCGTCCTTCGGCAGGGAATGTCAACCCCTCTGAGTGTATTTCGGACATCAAAAAAAAGGCTTTTCATAAAAAGCCATCAGCCGTTCGAAGACGGCTTAGTATAGACCGTAGGTCCCTCCATTTGTTGGAAAAACATCACGACGCAAAACCACAAATTGGAGGAGGAACTCGGCCGAAAATCACTTGAGCGGTTACAGTATATATGGTATATATATAAGGGTGAGCGAACGTCTATTCCTTAATCTAGATTAGGGTTTCGTGCTCACCATTTTGGGTTGTTTCACAGCCACTACAATTCAGCAGGTTCGAGAAGTGTGTCCGACATAAACTCTGTACGCTCTGGACACCGGTCACTAGCTCATATTTTCGGTTACTACTTGAGCATGCTCCAGTCTTCAAGCCTTCAGCATTACCATTGTTCGCCAATCTTGCTTCCTTACCTTCCCTCTTCAAATCTATGTATTTCTCTCACAAAATGCGCGTTGCGATCAATCGAAACGTTGTGAGGTAGACTAGACCGTATTTCTTTTCTTCTCTGCTGCTTGACTATTTTGCCCGCACCAGTTCTTATCTCGATCTTGGTGCCTGTACGTAAAGAGCTCGTAATAGAAATGTGTTCTCTCAGAGAACAGGAGTCGATTAGAAAATCGGCTAGCTGCCTGTTGTGATTGCAGCTTTTCCGTGTCTCACTTGCTTTGCGTTTGTTTTGACGCGTTGTCCTTGCTGGGTAAAAGTAGGTGTTTGTCTTGGATACGACGAAATAGTTATTCGGGTTAATGTTAGATTTTCGTCGCGTAAGAACATCTAGAACACTGGATACATACTTTTCGACTATCACAACATGATCAACATTGTCGTGAGTTGTTCAATCTGCAGAAAGGGAAGCAACGAATTTTCTTGTGCAGGAATTTAGTGCTTTGTACAAAACATAATTCGGGCTAATTTGATTATGCTTCAGTTCATTTGGGGACGTTTCGTCTTGAAGACTAATTTAACGACTGGTTCGCCGATGACACTTTCGTTGCGTAGCACTCATAAGTACGTTCTAAATGCTCGCAAAAGGTGTTTTTGATTACATCGTTTTGTTCTTCTGTCGGCGTGTGAGAACAAATCAGCGATATGTTGATGAATTTTGCTTTTATGTAGTTTGAAGCTAGAGGCCTATCCACCGGAGATATTGATAGGGCTCCCACGGCATTTTTGGCACTAAATTTAAGCTCGTTTACACGGACCCACTATCATACTGCTGGCTGAACAGCAGCTCCTTTCCAATTAAAGGTATTTTAGTTTTCCATATGAGCTGGTTTTTACATGGTGAGACCCAAGCAAAGACTCGGTGAGTGAGTAGATGTAAATTAGGAGATATTTTTAGATCAAAGGATATTTACCCACTCGCAGCCGCACTACTGGTGAAAAGGCACTCAAAGAGACGCTTGAAAAAAATGTGCTCTAAATACAATAACTAAGATTATTTTTCTGAAATTATGGATTTTTCAATAAAAATATTTATTTAAAACAAATTCCATATATTGAAAAGAGAAGCTTTATCGAAATTATTTCGGTAGGTTTTTGATGTACAAAAATGTATTTTTAACTGAAGAAAGTAAAAACAAATACATCGTTCAAAGTATTTTCCGTCGAAAGCGAGTGATTTTTTCCATATTTCAGGTAATATTGGAATCTCTAAAAAATGAGCCCTGTCTGCTCTCGATTCAATCATTGAATCTTTCTTCGATTTCTTCAAAACACCCGAACCCTGAAATTGTTTAGCATCCGTCAAAAAAGCCTGTAGTCGGAAGGTGCAAGGACTGGATGATGGGTGGGGTAAGACCTTCCATTTCTGCGTTCCGGGATAGTTTTTGACCGTTAGAGGAACGTATTACAGAGTTTTTTCATGCTATAAAATTTTGAATGAGGCAGCAAACAATGTTGCTGTCAGAAACGGAGCTAAATATTGTTGATAGATGAGAATGCTTTTCAAGATCGGCCATCTTTTGAGAACGGACGGAATTTATTTGTACCCCCAATATTTATTGTATAATAAACGGTTTGCGATAGTTTTCTAAAAATCAGCTAAATTTGTTTAATTATTTTAAAATTTTTTCAACTATGTTACTCGCTTCTCTTTACTCTCTTTCGACAAAAAGAGTGACGTTCACATTGAGTTCGCACACTGTTGCCAAGTTTCACGAATATTACGTGTCAAATGCGAAAGTGTTATGTTGATACAATTCAAGTTTATTGCGGATTTGCATTTATAACGCACGTGTTTGCGCATTGAAAGTGTAAAATTAAATTACTTAATTAGTTGTACGAAGCATGTGGTGAAATGGATAAATGTATGATGGTAGCAACAGCTAAACAAATTACGGTTAAAACAAAATAAAAGGTTTAAATATTTACTTAAAATTTTATGTAAATTCAACATTTAAAAGCAATTTAAATGTAACGAAAAGTAAAGCCAAAGTGGTGACTAGTCGCTGATACAGATTAAATCTCGCAATTCTTTAACCCGATGAGAATTGCGGAGCTCCTTTTTCAATGACGTATTTCCTTTGGTAATATTCAGTTAGAGGCAACTGCAATTAATATTAATTAGGATATTTTTAATCTTTTTATCACTAAAAAAGCCAACTTAATGAATTTTCCTTGTCAACTCAGTCCTCTCATGGATGGAGGACTGCATTAAAGCAAACAAATCAAAATGGACAAATATTTGAGAAAATAATGAAAGCTTTTATGAATTTTTGTTGCATTTCATGCACACAACGGTGTGTGGCTCAAGCTCATAACTGTCGAGATAGCAATGAGATAAAATGTAAAGAAACATATAATCACTCCAAGCTAAAAAGGAGTAGAAATACCATACACTAACGGTATTGTATTATACAATATAAAACTCATGTATCCGGTAAGGCATGTAAAACCGAGAAAAAAGTCCTTCGAGACTTTATCAGCTAATTTAAATATTACCACACACACTTTCGAGTGTTTGTCTCAACGACTTACCCAAAATCCAACCATATGGTAACACTAAAGAGGCGCTTGCGTACAATTTCTTATGACGGCTCAAATGATACTCCCTTGCATGGTACCTGAACTTAGCTCAGCACTTATCGGAATCTGCACAAAATTAATTACAATCGGCGCATATCAAACAATTCAGCACAGCCGACGGTCGGACGGTCGGACGGCCGGCCACAAGCTTATTGCAATAACTGTCCAACTCGAATGTTTGCCTGGCTGGTTGGCTGTTTGGTTGACTGGTTGGCAGGGTAGCCGATTCTTTGGTTGCTCGATGCATATAAGAATTTATTGACGCTTATTAACAGATAATCAGCTGAATGAAGAAAAGTCGCAAAAACAAAACAAACTACACAAGTTCAATGTGAAATGCCTAAAAACAACGCCTTGGAGAAAGCAAGCGAGCAAAGTGTTCACATGAATCACTAAAAAGTGAAATATCAGCCGACATACATGGGGATTATGCACGCATACATACGAGTAGGTATGTATGTACTCGTATAATATACCATAAGTGAATGCGGCAGAGTGTGTTTGCTCCGGTGCCCGACGTGTGGAGTCAAGTTGAAATAAATGATCGAAGATGCAGCAACTTAAGTTTGCTTATTAAACTGCATTAAGATAATTGAATTGGCTAATAAAAAATTATGTTTTCGCACATGCGAATATTGGTTATATGTACACGTATGTACATGCTGGAGGAGTGTGGAAGTGGAGCAAGTGTATGAAAGATTTTAATGCATTAACTCGTGCGGTTTTTTTTTCGAAAATTAAGACTTTATTGTGAAAAAATTGTTATACATTTAATGTTCAAAGTATTGCCCATCTTTCTGGCAGTTTGTGGATCCCATCCCAAAAGAACTTCTCCGGCTTGGAGGTCAAGGAAGAATCGAGCCGATTTCTGATACCCTGTTCTGAAGTGAAGCGTACTCCGGTGAGGGCATTCTGCATAGATCTGAAAAAGTGGTAATCAGAAGGTGCTATGTCTGGGCTATAAGGCGGGTGAGGTCGAACTTCCCGCTCACAGTTTTTCAAATAGTTTTTAAGTGGCCTTGCAACATATGGCCGAGCGTTGTCATGATGAAAAATTATTGATTCGTGTCTGGTCGCATATTCTGGTCGTTTTTCCGCGATGGCCTTTTTCAAACGTATACATTGTTTTCGGTAGAGGTCCCATTGATCGTCTGATCCGATTTCAATAGCTCATAATAGAGCACACCCTTGTGGTCCCACCAAATACATAGCATAACCTGGGTACCATGGATATTCGGCTTTTCCGTGGATGTCGATGGTTGGCCGGGCTTCACATACGATCTCTTGCGCTATGGGTTATCATAATGAATCCATTTTTCATCGCCAGTGACAATCCGATGCAAAAATGACTTCTTTTGGTGGCGTTGAAGCAACATTTCCGACATGCAGAATTGACGTTCGACGTCTCTTGGCTTTAATTCATAAGGCACCCAATTTCCAAGCTTCTGAATGAATCCCAATGATTTTAATCGTCTGGAAACGGTTGCTTGATCAACTCCTAATACTTTTGCAAGTTCTTCTTGCGTCTGGCATGCATCTGCGTTGAGCAATGTCTCCAATTCTTCGTTTTGAAGTTTTTCTGGCTGTCCGTCGTCTAAGTCGAAATTGCCACTTTTAAACCGTGCGAACTACTTTTGGCACGTTCGTTAGTCTAAAGCATGCTCACCATAAACGTATGATGGCTTTGGGTAGCACTTTCTTCATGTTAAAGAAGAACTCGCCGCAAAAACACTTTATCTGGTACAAATTTCGACATTTTTAATTTGCACTGAACTTAGAAAAAAAAGTAGCATTAAGAGGCAATAAAAATTTTCTTATTAGTTTGAAAATGTAATAATAATTAAAACAAATACAAAATATAGCATTTAATAAAACACGAATAAAATATTTAAAATATTTGCATTAAATTAATATCATTAACCCCTTTTGCTAAGGAAAGTATTAGGTCAATTAAAACGTAGTTGGCTTTAATGTTCTGTATCTCGCGTTCAATGCGAGCGAGTGGATTACTCTAGATCGCCTTGGAGAGCTGATAAAGGGTGGTTAAATTGTAAGGGCCGATGTTGAATGTGAACCACACCTAAACGCCAAGTTTTTTTCCGAATTTAATTTGACATTTCTCTATTTCAGACTTACTCAATTTGAACCATGGAGAGATACACAATCCAACAACGTGTTAAAGTTATCCAGACTTATTATGAAAATTTTCGAAGAAAATCATCTTCAGTGATGAGGCACATTTTCACCTCAGTGGATTCGTCAATAAACAGAATTGCCGCATTTGGGCGAATGAGAATCCAAGAGTGATTGTCGAAAAACCAATGCACCCACAAAGAGTGACTGTTTGGTGCGGTTTATGGGCTGGCGGCATCATCGGGCCGCATTTTTTCCATAATGAGGCCGGTCAGGCAGTTACTGTGAATGGTGTTCGCTATCGTGAGATGATAACGAATTTTTTATGGCCACAATTGGAAGATATGGATGTGGACGATATGTGGTTTCAGCAGGACGGTGCCACTTGCCACACAGCTAACGAAACAATGGCTCTTTTGCGCAACAAATTCAATGGCCGTGTTATCTCACGTAATGGCGATGTCAATTGACCCCCAAGATCATGTGATTTGACACCGTTGGACTTTTTTCTCTGGGGTTATTTGAAAGAAAAGGTGTACGTCGATAAGCCAGCAACAATTCAAGAGCTAAAGGATGAGATAATTCGGCACATTAACGGCATAGAAACTCCATTATGCCTCAGCGTCATCGAAAATTTGGACCATCGTATGGAGGTGTGCCGCCGAGGTAGAGTAATACCAATATATCATAATAAAATAAAATTTCAATAATTTCCTAAATAGTTTGTGTTTTATTCAAAATCAACATCGGCCCTTGAAAATTTAACCACCCTTTACATACACGTATAGGTATATTGAACACGTTATTGTGGGTTTTCGAACTTTGTTCAATACATTTAGAGGCAGGTAAAGAATGATGAATATTTCTATTCCTGTTCCTTCATATTGATCGGCGTCTGGCTTATATCGTGGTTCTCAGATATCGACTTTTTGTTTGTAAGGTCTTATTTGAGTTGCTTTTGAAAATTGAGCGAATAGTGGAAAAAAATGTATTTTCGCTAAAAAACGTTCCCTTCTGATTTTTTTGCTTTCCAACTA
Organism: Ceratitis rosa; assembly: GCA_037013455.1. Lineage (NCBI taxonomy): Eukaryota > Metazoa > Arthropoda > Insecta > Diptera > Tephritidae > Ceratitis > Ceratitis rosa. The sequence goes on along the minus strand of JAWMAG010000031.1, from coordinate 7,882,694 downwards.
AACCGAAAAAATATCACAAATACTATCTAAGGGTCACAATCATTGTACACACTATATGTATGTATAAAAAAGACGAAAAAATTGCGATTATTTTATTTAAAAAACCATTCCAGCCACGAGATGCGCTGAGTTTGCAGTCATAATTCTGGGAAAGTCAGTGCCAAGGCAAAATACAGCGAATATACACAATTACATATTTGTTTTCGGCTCATTTTTTCCCCCCCATATTGCTTGTCTTTTTTATTATTATTTTCAATTTTTGTTTTTCCAATGACCAAGCGTTGAACATGGCATTTTGATGATGTTGGATTTGTTGCTGTAGTTATTGTGGCCATTCATTGCATCGCCGTGAAGGGCGGCGCAGTAACATTGTTGCATTTCGTGATCGATCTGCGGACTATGACTTCGATCCCTGCGTTGCATTTTCCATTGGCGATTTATGTGCAAACAAACGAGGCGTGTATATATACATAGCAATACATACATATACCACATAATGTATATTTGTATAAATTTGTTTTTAAAATTTTATTTTTTTGTACTTTTGTTTTTTTTTAGTTATTGTTTTTTTAATTTGTGTTGAGCAATAAAATTTTAATAAATACCACAAACGCAATTTCGAACGACGATACACCGTTGCAATACTTGTTTGCCTTTCTTTATATGCGCTTTTAAATTGGGAGAAATTTTATTGTATTTATAAAGTGAAAAAGGTCACGCGGCGATATTCGTAAGAATGTTTGTTTATTTGTATTAAGGACATGTTTTTTTATTTTTGTTATTATTGTAAATTTCATGCTTTGGCATTATCGTTATCGTTATCGATGTTGTTGTTGTTGTTGTTGTTGTTGTTGTTGTTGTTGTTGTTGTTGTTGTTGTTGTTGTTGTTGTTGTTGTTGTTGTCTTTGTTGTTGTTTTTCGTTATTGTTGTTGTTGTTGCTGTTATTTTCGTTGTTGTCTTTGTTGTCTTTGTTTTTTCGTTGTTGTTGCAGTTGTTGTTGTTGTTGTTGCCGCCCATACAATGCCGTCTCGTTAACTTTGGTTGGCCTCTTTTAATGGCTGCAACACGTTGCAACTCCCTTTAAGTTGTCATAATCTGTTGCAATGTCGATTGGATTGCGATGTGTACATACATATGTACATACATACATATATTTGCCTTGTTGTGGCAGGTAGGCATGTACAGGTACATGGCAAACAAACAAACACCAACAAGAAAGATAAATATTTGCAAAGGCAGTTTTACAACTATAAAGCAAATAAATGCATATACGCATATACATACGTGTTGAGTCCATATATACATATGTACGTATTTATATATGTATATACAATTTTCGAAATTATAAGAAATATCGATATCCAATGGCGAATTCGCGGTTTTACTTCTTCTTATTTCCGCTTTGTTGTTGCTGGTACTGTTGGGCAATATAGTAATTGTTGTTGTTGTTGTTGCTGTTGGTATCCCTAGCAGTTGGCAATTGCTTGTATGTTTGTATATGCAATGCGCACTGCAGCGCAAAGATTAATAATTCACGCAGTAAAGTTTGTTGCATGCAAGTAAATATATATATGCATGTATGTATGTGTGTATGTATACAGCTGCGTGCGTACAGACTTTGTTGTGGGTGTTGCCATGCTAAATACCAACGACACAGATCAACGGGCCAATAACTGCAACAATGCCAATAAACTGCTACATCAGCAACACTGCCACACTCACCACTGGCGTTGTGCCACAGAATAACAACAATAACAACAGCAACAACAACTATGATAAAAAGTGATTGTCATAATTTTACGTTATGCGTACCGTTAACTGAAAACATTCCGGCGCTGGCCAACAAAGTGACAAGGCGCAAATGAATTGTGGCCAGACCGAAGGAGGGGGAGCGTGGGTAGCAATGTGAGGGAGAAGAGAAAAGAGAACGTCATATTGCAGTGAAAAATAAAAAAATTGGAAAAATTGGTAAAAATGAAAAAAAAATAAATTTAATTTTTGGTAATAACTATTGAAGTTGCTTTTATTGACTCAGACTCAGCACTTGAGCTGTTATTTGTATTGTTGTTGCTGTAAGATAGCAGACCGATGCCAGTGCCTCTTTTGCTGTACTCTTTCCTTGCTGCATTGTCTGTTTGCAATTTTTTGCGCAGTTCAGCGGATGGTATGCCATGAAAATTAAGGAAGGTGTGGTTACGAATGGCACAAACAAAAAAAAAAAAAACAAAAAAAAAAAATGGAAAGAAAAAAGGAAAAAAAAACATGTTTAATAAAATTGAGAAGCGATGGCAAGTGAAAAATTGCGAAAATTTTGTACTCTTGCTTTATGGAATGCCTGAAAATGTACCGATGAATATACACACCCATCTTAAATCGGATTCAGGATAAAAAGATAAATTTTATTGAATAAAACTGCGAAGATATCTCTGTTCTAGTGCCATCCAGAGAGTACCTGTAGTAGATATCAGTCAGTATCTTCAAACTGTGCTTGAAAAACTGCAAAGATTGGATCCCTTCAAAATGGTGGTTAGGAGCTGATTCTTTGCTAAATACGCCGCCTTGCCTAAATTTTGTACCCCAACAAAATTTATACGGCTTGGTGAGCAGTCCTCTCTCGGCGAACAAAAAAGCCAAACTCTACAAACCGCTCATCATACCGGTCCTACTATATGGCGAAGAAGCGTGGACATCTGAGGAGTCGACTTTGAGTGTCTTAGAGAGCAGAGTTTTGAGAACGATTTATGGTTCTTTGCACATTGGCAACGGGAAATACTGCAAGCAATAGAACGATGAGCTGTACGAGTATATGGTGACATTGACATAGTTCAGTGAATGAGTGTACAGAGGCTATGATGGTCGTCCGAATGGGGGAAAGCACTCCAGCTTTGAAAGTATTCGATGCTGTACTCGCTGGTGGAAGCAGAGGAAGAGGAAGATCTCCAATCCGTTGGAAGGATCAGGTGAAGAGTTACCTGTCTTTACTTGTTATTTTCAACTAGCGCCAAACAGCGAAAAGAGATGAATGGCGCGCTAATATTGATTCGGCTATAATCGTAAGCGTTGTCAATGCCAATAAAGAAGAAGAAGAAACAGACCTACAAGCCAGCAGCGCAATCACGATTACAAAGGACCCTTCCAAGCCGTTTGGAAACAAACGAGTTATATCTTATGACTTTTTTTACTATTTTTTTTTATGCTGAAGAAAGTAATAAGAGTCACCGAAGTTACTAAAGAAAGTATAATTATAACAAAATAAGAGTGTGCAACTGCTGGTGGGAGCTAATAATAGCGATAACAATGGTCTTAACAAACACGCCGTGAGTTCTGCTTTCGCCAGACTGGAAAATAAGGGGGCGAATGGATCTGGCAGTGATCCAGTACAAGACGAAATATCAACTGTTCAACAGTTTGACGACGCCCATGTCACAGTTTACAGTCACTACTTTGAATTCAGATATAATATTGTCAATCTTGGAAGCAGTGTTAACACCACCTACAATGTCAGCCCTGAAATCTAACCCCAAATCACCAATGTCAAGTGGTGCTTCTTTGGACTGAGTAGACCCAAGTTGTCTCCCGACTAACAAAACCTCAAATCTAGCCAGTTTCTCATTGTTCCCGTGGTGGTAGGTAAATGATGCCATCCCAAAAGTCGACACTAAGAGTTTTCGAGAGAACGTTTTGTGAGTAATACACACGATGGAATGACGAGCGACATTGACTTAATACTCTGTCGACTTCGTATCTTTCGTATGGCCTACAAGACGAAGCGAAGAAACGAGTAGCTCGATATTGGTGATTTGGTTATGTTCGCAAAAGCGGTGCCTACTATAATCAAGAAGAAGAAGAGGTGCTTGTACTCCAATAGAGCAGTGACCAGGAATATCATATCTCAAGATCAAATTGTTATTTAATGATTCAGGAAAATGCACCGCCGAAAGATTCTAGAAACCCAAACAATGTTGCCAATGTGGTATATATATTTTCCAGAGTAACTAGTAACTGACCTGCATTTAAAGACTCGTTAAAATTCTCATTTCATCCGATGTATTGCAACGGGTTGCTAGTTATACACACCTTAGCTAGTGCTTAGCCGCCTGGCTATCAGAGAAGATATAATAACTCTCTTAACGCTATCATGTTTGCAGCCCTCTCCGCTTGATGGTCTCACGTTTCTTATCGACCCTTACGTTCAATCTCGATCATGGCCCTGTACAGCTTCACTGCTCCATTTCCTATGACTTTAATAAGGAAATTATCTGGGCAAAAAAGACACTGTCATCCATATACTGATGTAGGAATCGAGTTTTTTCCTACAGGGAACTATAGATGTTATGTGAAGAGGCCTCAGGAAATGAAGGTGGTAAATTAATATTTAAAGCTAGACAGGCAAGGACCAACCTGTCATCACCTTTATTAAAAAGCTTCCTTCCACCAGAGACCTCACAACGCCAAAGGAGTTATGATGAGATGAAGATAACCAACCCAGATACAGTTAATTTTGTAGTAAGAAATAAGGTCGCGTTTTACCAGGACTGCATATAAAAAGAAGAAGAAATTTCGGTACACCTACTTCAGATCGCACACGTTGCTATTGAGGCAGAGTCTTTTGACTTAAAAGAAGTCTCCATATTAATATTTTTATATGCTAAAAAGGGGTATGAATTACAACTACAGGAACCTCCATATAAACTGCAAAACCAATGAAAAAATAAAACCACAATAAAGCATCACCACTGCCCGTCCGGTTGAATTGCCTCAAAATGTGCAACAACGATAAAAATTTGCAATGTCAAAACAAGCACGCGGCGGTCACTGTGCTGTGAAGGCTATGGACGCCAACACTTGCATGCATCAATGACCGAAAACAACAACAACAACAACGACGCGAACAACAATGACAAGCGCTGCAGCCACATACAACGACGATGAAGTTGCTGCACCCAAAAAGGGTAACACCTGCTTGGTGGAGCAACACGCTATAACAACAACCAACAACCAACAACAACAACAATAATATTAACAACTAAATAACAAGGCCAATAACAATAACAACAACAAGTGCAATTTCATTTTTACAACAAGCGGGCAAGGCATACATGCACACCTAAGAATGCATACATACATATGTACATGTGCGCATGCGTGTGTGTGTGTGTATGTATGTTGATGTTGTTGCTGTCAGCAGCGCAATTTTTAAAATGTCTTAATTTTCCCGCAACAAAGATATTGCAGTAATTTTCTGTTGTTGCTTTTTTACTTTGCTCATCTACAGCAGCTCGACATACTCGTTTATATGTACATATGTACCTACCTACTTGCTGCATATTCTACATACTCGTATGTATACACATATAAAGGGCGTCTACTGCAGCAAGTATATATGTACATACATATATATGGTATAACCTATACCAGGGTATTTAAATATGTTTAAGTACATTAATGTGCATACATATATGTATATTTATACCTGTGTGTGCATCCTGCAACATAAAGTGGGAGCTATCAAAAAGACAGACTGACAAACCTGTGAGATGACTGACGGTATTTCTGACTTTTTTCCTGCTGCTGGACTGACTGATCGCTCATACATATATATGTATATAGTACATACATGTCAAAAAACTTATTTTTCATTTAAATACTTAACATATGCTCACATATAGCAAATGTATGTATGTATGTATGTTTGTATGCCGTGATATTTTGTGAGTGGCTGCACTGACACCAGCCACTCAATGTCAGCTGCCCAAATGCGATTTATAAAACTTTGTCCTTGTTGCTTTTATGCCATACATACATACATACATACTGCGTATGTATGTACACGATAACACATACATGTATATATGTACATATGTATATAAATACACACAATTTTATTGCTGTTATTCTTATATCGCATGTAATTTTTATCGCTTTCAACTCCCTCAACCTCCTCTCACTCCAACGTCCAGCCGCATCCCAAACCCATTCAGCCCAACCTTCTTTTCTTCAAACGACTTTTGAACTGTTATTATGTCTTTATGCCTGTCGTATACACGGCTGTCGCCGTCAATGATAGCAACAACAAATAAACACAACAACAGTGTATGCATGCATTTAGTTTTTTCCAGCAGCTAATTGTAGTTGTTATTCTTCTCTCTCTTTTTCGCTCTCCTTCTCACGTTCCTCTTCCCTACTCCGGCTGTATGTAGAAATGTTTGTGAGTTTGATATTAACCAGCAACACTTTATTGCAGCTCTGCTCAACTGACGTTGCGTTGTTGCAAGGTGTGCGTCCATTTTTATGCGGTGATTGTCTGCTCTTCACTCAGAGCCTACACCTTGAGCACATGCAAAATTGCCAAACCGCACTATGGGCAGAGTCATCATCGTACTGTGGGTAATGCCACAAGCAAATGACGGCAACAGCGAGAACAACACCAACAACAACAGCAGCAACAACAAAAACAACAACAACAAAAATAACAACAACCACAACAACAACAAAAATAACAACAACAACAACAACAACAACAACAACAACAACAACAACAACAACAACAACAACAACAACAACAACAACAACAACAACAACAACAACAACAATAACAGTAACAACAAAACCAACCACACCTACAGCACCAGCAACAAACAGACATTCGTCATTAATAAATTTGTTGTTGGTATTATTATTGCCTTGGTTGATTGCGGTGCGTTATGCGCAACACTTTATTATTGTTTTTGCTCTCTGATTTCCATTGAACAGTTGAGTTCGCCAGCCAACTCACCTCTCCCCATCTCCGTCTATCATTTCTCTCTTTTTTTCCCCTCTCCCACTTTACTCCTTCCCTCGTAATTTCTCTTCCTTTCAACTATGACTTATCTCTTATCCCTTATATCTTGCTTTATTTTAAAGCTCCAGCAGGTTCCCAGTACTTTTGCTTCGTGCACTTGTTTACATACGAACGAGTATGTATGTATATATGTATCTGTATAAGCTGCAAGTAATAAGTATGCCCTGCGGGCGCCGTCAACAAGGCAATTGTTATGGGTTAGTTTTATCATTTATTTACATAAATGCGCATGATCTCGGCAAGCAATCGCGGTTAAGAGAAAATTATAACCTTAAACAGGCAAAGTAATCACTGTTAGTTGTTAATGCGAAAATATATATGGTACACACACATTCATACACACATACGGAATTGTAATATTTGGACATAAAAGTGGTGGAAAATCGAGTGAATTCGAGTGAAAGAATATTTGGTAGGATTTTTTTTTCAGTAACTCAATAACAGACGTTGCATTTAGACTTCGTTGAACCCTTAAACCGTATAAGTCGGAGTGGATACCTCGAAGCTTCCTCTCTCTTAGCTGTGACACATGGATCCACACGGTTACGGTATTCTGCAAAAGAGTTGCTCACGTTTTCAGGGTGTGAAACATGAATGTAAGACTGTAACTATAAACCCAGAAATTTGATTATATCCCAATAAATCTGGCTATAATCGCATAAGCGGTGTCCACGTTAGTGAAGAAAAATAACTCCATAGACGAAAATTTGAATACAATCACTGATATTTTCGCCTTCTAAACTGTGTCAATTAACAAGTAACATTTTTTCAATATCAACTTTGGTGTGAGCAATAAAAAGAAACACAAAAAAAATCATTCGAAAGAAAGAAATCGGATACCAGGAAAGCTTTAAAGAGCTGCATTTGAAACCTTTAGTTAAATTAAAATGGGGACTACTGTGAAAAATAACGTATGATGAGTCACCAAAATATTGCAACAAACTGATCTGGCGAATCTACAAGAGACAAGATATTCCACTATGTGTCACACCTTGGAAAGACCTTTAAAAAAAACGATCGACTCACTCTCCTTCTTCGTCGATTTTAGACCAGCCTTCCGAGTACGAAATGTGGGTACATTAACGCCGCTATGTCTGAATTTGGTTTTCCCTCAAAAATTTTAAATTTAGAATGAGGAGCTATGCTGTGACTGTGGCTGATGCTGAGCAATACCAAAAGCTCAGTCAGAATCGAGAAGGACTACTCCGAGCCGCTGGAGAAATAATACGAAATGTAGAGCTAAACAGAAAAGGTACAATAGATAGTATTTCTTGACAGAGCATACATATCGGCGCTTTGTGGAAGACATCTTTAGATAAACTTCAGTATTTCAGAATTCTTGTATCTACACTACTAAATGAGCCAAAAGAACGAAAAGCAAGAAAGAAGAGCTACGTAGGCTGCTATATATAGGTCTGGCCTAGGCAACACTAAGTGTTGCCAGGTGCAATCTGACATTTCCATTGGAAAGTTTGCATTTCTTTAGCATAACATCACTCAGAACGTTTTGTCATTTAATCGTGAATTGTTTTATTTACAGGGAATTAAAAAATTCATCTCGGCCAAAAAATGGAATTGACTCGTGAACATTGTCGTGTGATCATTTTTCACAACTTTCGAAGTGGATTATCACGACAAGAGTGCATCGATGAACTAAAGTCTTTGTATGGCTATGAATCACCATCCTATAGCACTGTGAAAAACTGGTACAACGAACTCAATCGTGGCCGACGCTCGCTCAAAGACGAATTCCGAGAAGGTCGTCCAAAAACAGCCTTTGTGCCAGAAAACATCGATGCCGTACGTGCCGTAAAAAAGGTTTGTTCTCGTTGGATCCCGCAGAATTTGACAATTGCTCAAAAAAAGGCTCGTGTGGATTTGTGTAAAGAAATGCTGAAAAAATGCGATCGCGGTGCTTCAAAAGACGTTTATAAGATCGTCACAGGTGACGAATCATGGATCTATGCGTATGAGCTCGAAACAAAACAGCAATCGACCGTGTGGGTCTTCCAAGACGAGCCAAATCCAACGAAAGTTGTTCGTGGTAGAAGCACTTCGAAGCAAATGGTCGCCTGTTTCTTCGGAAAAACTGGTCATGTGGCGACTGTTCCGCTTGAGCAACGTAGGACGGTCAATCCTAAGTGGTACACCACCATTTGTTTGCCTGAAGACTTCGGAGAAATTCGAAAAACGAACAAGAGAAGACGAATCATTGTGCACCATGACAATGTGAGCTCTCACACATCGGCTCAAACCAGCGCCTTTTTGACCGGCCAAAACGTCGAATTGATGGGTCATCCGCAGTACAGCCCTGACTTGGCACCCAATGACTTCTTTTTATTCCCACACAAGAAAATAATGCGTGGTCAACGATTTTCGTCGCCAGAAGATGCTGTTGAAGCATTCAAAAACCATGTTTTGGAGGTGTCTCAATCGGAGTGGAAAAAGTGCTTCGAAAATTGGTTTGAGCGCATGCAAAAGTGTATAAATCTTGATGGAGAATATTTTGTAAAACAATAAAACCATTTTCGTTGATAAATATTCGTGTTTTCATTATTTGGCCAGACATATATATAGCAGTCCTCGTATAAACGAACGATTTGGACTGTTCCGACAAATGGTCTATACCTTCCGAAAGTACACCCGCCTACAGAGTTTCATTCAAATATCTCAAAAACGGAGAGATTGATTTACGTTCAAGCAAGCGTACATATAGACAGACAAACAGAGGAACAGACGGACATACGGCCGGGTCTAAATCAACTCAGCCAGGCATTTTGATCATATCGGTATTAATTTGTATTAATTTTCGATGGGTCTTCTCCATATGAAATTTACATACATACGTGTACAAATACTTCGTACCAAACTGAATATAACATTTTAATTTGCTGAAAGCTATAACAGTAGCAACACCTGATAATACGCTGCGGGTTAGGGTTTGCTCGCAGTGCAGTATGGTTGTTGAGAGAGGTTTCATTTTCGTACCAAAAAAGCTAGAATTTTTTCCAACCAAAAATTGTCACTCCCGTAAAATTCCCTAAAAATCAATATGTTTTTTGTTAAAACAACAATTTCAACACTGTACTCGTTGAATATAACCCGAAGAGGTTTCGAATAAAAAGATTTACGCTTAAGATAAAATAAATCATAAAAGAGCTACAAAACGAACAAAAATTATAAAATTATGGTTATTTCTCTGCTTACGGATATATGGTAAGCTAAAAATATTTTTAAGAAAATCTTAATTTATAGATATTAGACTGTTGAAAACACCTACGCACAAAGTGAACAGAGGATATTTTGAACAAGTTGGAAGAGTACAAAAGAGCAAAAGCTCCAATGGGAAAACAACTGCAACAGGAATATACGAGAGTGCGTGTGTGTAAAAAATCATATTTGTTGCTGAGTATGTATTGAAGCGTATTTCCACACCCATAACTGACCATAACAACAGATTTTGTGTGGCGAGCAACAAAGAGAAAGAAAGAAAGAAAGATGAAAATAACCAAACAAGTAAATGCCAAAAAATCAAATATCATCAGTTGCAAAATATGTATATATTTACGTATGTGCGTGTATGTAGAAAACGCTTCCTCGTTAGCAAATCACATCCTACACACTGAGAATAACAATAACAACAACCAAATAGCAACCAAAATAGTAACAAAAATAGCAACAAAAAGGCATTAGTAACACAATTTACTAGGAAATCAAGACAAAACAAGACAACCACAAAAGCAGACACTCACTCAAAAGCTGATGCCGAAGCCACAGCTGAGACTGATTCTGATGCAAAGATGCTGATGCGGACAAGTCTACATAGTTTGTTGGTGTTGTTCAAAGTTTCTAATGCATTTCATATACTCGTATATAGATAGATACTTACACGTATATGGTATTTGGTACTCGTATGTATGTCGGAAGTATGTAGGTATGTATGCTGTTGAAGGAAGTAAAAAAGCCTTCAGAACAATTCTTTTGGTTATTATTTTTGTTTTGGTTTTTTGGATTTTTGGTGTGAAAAGCATTCATCCAATCAACATTCATAACCAAGTGAAGGCCATGCTAAAAATATTAAAGCACATACGACGAAGTACATACCATATAATACGAGTATGTATGCATGTACCATATGTATGTATTGTGAATGTGTTTATTAAATTTCTGTTGGCATGAAGGATGAATATTGCGCATAGTTTATAATTTGAAGAGCAAGGATGCTTAGAATCACACAAGTCTATTGTTGTTTATTCTTTTTTCTCAGTTTCCCTTCCATTTACTATATTTGCAAATATGTATGTATGTTTATAGATATACACCATATGTATGTCTGCCATTTCAACCGAAGAGAAGGCGTTCATGTGGTATGATGCGAATGTTTTATGTTGATTAGATTTCACGTTGTCTGCTGGCGGTTGCAAATACATTAGTAACGAGAAATATATAATATTTAGATATTAGGGAAATTCGCACTTCGAAACATTAACTTTTTCTTATTCTGTTGATAAACTAAGAGCTGTGTAAAATTTGTTATAAATAAATATTCAATTTTATTTGAGTTTGTATTATCCAAAATTTTGGAAAAAAAAAAAATTTTTATATAAAATTGGATATCAGTATGCACCCTAATATACCAGCCTCTTCTTCTTCCTCATCATTGGCATAGGCACCGCTTACGAGATTGTTGCCGAATCAATAAAAGCGCATACTTCCTTCCTTTTCTTCGCTGTTGGAAATTACAAGTGAAACCAGGTCACTCTCCACCGGATCCTTCCGGAACGGAATGGAGGTCTTCCTCTTCCTCTGCTTACACCAGCGGATACTGCATCGAATATTTTCTAAGCTGGAGTACTTTCCTCCATTCGGACGACATGACCTAGCCATCACAACCGCTGTCCCCTCATTCGCTGAACTATGTCAATGTCGCCGTATAGCTCGTACAGCTCATCGTTCCATCGTCTGCGGTATTTGCTGTTGCCGATGCGTAAAGCGTCATAAATCGTTCTAAAAACTTTTCGCAAGGACTCTCAAGGCTGACTCATCGTATGATGATATAGTCCACGCTTCTGCAGTAGTTGTGATGATTGACTATTAGGGTTTGGATTTGGTTCGTCGAGTGAGAAGTTTACTTTTCAGTTGCCTGCCCAGTCGAAAGTGGCATCTGTTTGCAAGAGTGATTCTGCGTTGGAATTCAAGGCTGACAATATTATTTGTGTTAATGCTGGTCCTTTGATAGACGAAATTATCTACGACATCGAAGTTATGACTGTCAACCGTGACGTGGAAACCAAGATGTAAGTACGCCGACTACTTGTTTAATGGCATGAGATGTTTTGACTTATCCTCGCTCAATACCAGGCCAATTTGCTTCGCTACTTTGTCAAGCTTTGATAAGGCACAACTTACGGAGCGGTTGTTAAGGCATATGGTATCAATCCCACCGGCAGCAGTTGAAAGATCTTGTCCAAGATTGTATATATGTATTATCTATTTAGCGCTGCAGCTTTTACTATTTTCTCCAGCACCAAATTGAATAAATCACATTATAAAGAGTCTCTCTGTCTGAATCCTCGTTTGGTATCGAACGCCTTAGAAAGATTCTTAGCAAAACCGCGTTTCTGGTGTTGTCCAGCGTCAGTTTGCATAGCCTATAAAATTTGCCATGGTGACGTACGGGCAGCTCCTTATTGTGCTGTCGAAGGCTGTTTCGAATTCGGTGAAAAGATTATGTATATCGACTCTCTTCTCTCGGATCTTTTACTTCTTTCCCTCTTTACCTTTCGGTATCTTTCCTACCCCACGCGTCCGTAGAAGCCCGTTGCCCTGTCTGTTGTGATTGCAGTTTATTGACATCGAATCTTCCTCGTGTTTGTTGACGGGCGTTCTTTGAGACACAGAGGCTGGTGTGTATACTCGCTGCAAGTTGATAGTGGTGCGAGACGCTGTACGGAACTTACACCCATCTAAAACGCTGGATACATGTCGTCCGTCTATCACAACGTGATCGATATGATTGTGAGTTTTTCGATCTGGAGATAGCCACGTACATAGCTTGGTAAATTTTCATGTGTTGTGTTGGCTAAATTTTCCAACAGCTGTTCCAAAGATACTTTCTTTGCTCGCCCATGGGTTGAAATCACCAATTTCGACATCACTCATAGGAACATTCTAGACGCTTATAAAAGCTACTCTTGGTCACATCAACCAGGGATGTGCAGACAAATTTCGTTTTGATGCAGATTATGGCGGAGCCTTCAACGTGAATACTAGTACACGGTGCGGAGTCTCTCTTCCAACACAATTCCGACACCAAATTTGCGCTTCTTTATATGGCTGCTGTAAAAAAATTTCACAACGACCCACCTTCTTCCATCCTTGTCCCGTCCAACACACTTCTTTGACGGCGGTGATGTGAGCCTTTATTCCTACGAGGACGTCCATCAGCTGAGCACCGGCACCTTCCCAATTCAGGTACAGGATATTCTAGGTGCATGCCTTCAAATCGTCATCCTTAAAAAGTTTTAGGGGGTCTCTCATCTCATTTTCAAGTAGTGGATTCCAAACCCTACTTACAACTGCATGGGTTTCGCTTTCTTACTTTAACTCACCTCCAAACATATGCTTGTTGGTTACCCAGAGGATACTTGGCTTAAGAGCGGAAGTCGTGAGCTGCCTGAACCATATGAAAAAGAAACGTTTCTGGTTACTCTCTGGTGATCATAAGCTGTCCTTCCTTGTGTGAACTCCTACACATTTCCCATCCGCAAAGGAAAACGCAAGTCAGGTAACTGAAAATGTGAATTTATGGTCCAGATACAGGTACTTATGATGTAAAAGATGTTCTACTGTGTGGAAGGCCAACTATAGAAAATATCTATAAATCTATAGAAATCGTCTAGTCTGACCGTCATGCGAACACTGTTTCCCGTAGCTAAGCATTGCGTAAAAACGGTATGAAACTACTTAAAAGAGTCTGGATACACAAAGAAACTCGATGGATGTGTACCCTATGAGTCCAGCTGCGAATCGACTCATTTCTGAAGAAGATAGTGGCTGGGTATGACAAGTAAATCACTTGCAACAACGTCAATTGAAATCGGTCGTGGTCGAATAGCGGTGAGTCGGCCGAAATGGTGGCCAAGCCAGGATTGACGGTCACGAAGGTTTTGCTATGTGTTTGGTGGGCTTGGCAAGGAATCATCTACTACGAGCTGCTCCCCTATGGCCAAACACTCAATTCGGCCCTTTACTGCCAACAACTGGACCTCTTGAAGGCAGCACTCATCCAGAAGAGGCCATCTTTGATCAACAGAGGCCGAATTGTGTTCCATCAGGGCAACGCCAGGTCACACACGTCTTTGGTGACGCGCCAGAAGCTCCAGGAGCTCGGATGGGAGGTCCTAATGCACCCACCTTATAGTCCGGACCTGGCACCAAGTAATTACCATCTTTTCCTGTCCACGGCGAACGCGCTTAATGGTGAAAAGTTGGCCTCAAGAGAGGCCTGTGGAAATTGGTTCTCCGAGTTTTTTGCCAATAGGGACGCAGCCTTCTACGAGAGGGGTATAATGAAGTTGACATCTCGTTGGCAACAAGTGTACGAACAAAACGGCGAATATTTGACTTAAAACACACACACACACACATGTACACAAAATTATCATATTTTGAAAAATCGATAAAGAAACCGAATGAACTTCTCACTTGACCTAATATGATTGGGGGGATTGTCTGTACTGTTAGAAATTGGAACATCTGAAGGAAGCAATTGTGGTTTAGCAATGACTCGCTAGAAGCTCCAATAGCTTGGTTCTGAAGCTATGGTAATAAAGCCTTCAATTTAATGTAGAAATAATGTATTACTCTTTACTAGACCAATATATAATATGCAAACGCTCTTAATACATCAAGTGGTCATTATTAAGGCAATGAAAACACATAAATAACTGAAATAACTGCGAAGAACAAAGCAAAAGAAAAACTCCATTATCTAATCCAACCGCATAAAATCTAGTCGGATAAAGGAAATACTTTTGAACAGTTAATTTACTTTTAGGAATAAAATAATCAGTTTGGACAGAAAGACAAAAAAAAAATAAATAAATAAATAAAAATAAAAAATAAAATAATATAAAAAAGTAGACATACAGCATGTGTTAGTGTGTGTGTTGTGTGTATGCTAAGCTCTGAGAGATATTAGGGACTACTTGTGATTCTTTCTTTAAAGGGATTTCCAACATAATAGAAATATCCTTAACAGAGTTTTATTGCATTTGAGGTAAATATTTGTTGAAGTACATATGTTGATAAAAAAAACATACATACATACATATATATGTTGTATATGTAATTCGATTGTGACGTCTAAGCTTTATTATATCTTATATTAGCTTTTACAATCACAGCATGAATTCTAAAGAGCAAATACTTCAACCGGATGTATTTATACATAAAAAAAATAACAAAAAAAAATTCAGCTAAATATAGATACTTGTGTGCAGGAGAGTTGGTATGTCAGTTTGTGCGTTTGCCCATCCTTTGACCCCACAAAGAAATGAGGAAAGGAACATATTTGATAAATACCTTTGCAAGTTGCCCTTTTTTTCGTTGGTGATTACGACTTTGTGTGCTATGATAGTAGATCAGCATGAAACTATCATGGCCAGACACTTGACAACAACAACAATAACAACAATGGTGATGGAAAACAAAGGCAATTTGGGGCTAAAAATTTTCATTGCAAAGTGGTAGCAATTTCACAGTTTTTTCTTCGTTGCGAATTTTTTGTTTTTTTTATTTACGTAAAAAAAAAACAATAACAACAACAACACATGTGATATCACAAATAAAATCGGCCAATACAGAATTCGTCACACCAACAGCGGCACACCTACGGACGTACGTAAACATATGTGTGTATGTGTGTGCGTGTGCGTGTGTGTATAAAAACCATTCAAGCATCGTTTTACTTTTTCTTTCTATTTTTTTATTTTTTGTTTTTTTTTTGACTGCCCTTTTTCAATTTTCTTTATTGCCCACGTCTATGAAAAAAGCTTACAATTTATGTATGGCCATGGCAGATACGTAATATGTCTACGCATATATACATATGTATATATATGTATATGTAAGCGTAGTAGTGTGTAGACCGCCTAAAAAACAATCACTTGCTCAGCATCTGTAATAAAGGACATACTCTCATTGGAACTACATACCATACACCGGGTTGTGGAAAAGCAAAAGGCCAAAAGGCAAAAAATTTGAGAGCAACAAAAAGCAAGAAGCAACAAAAATTAAAATAATAAAAAAAGAAAAAGATAAAAAAAAAAACAAGAAAGTTATGTGGCACTCGATTGTAAGGGATACTTTGTTGAGATTAGCCCTCAGTAAGGCTGAATGACGTACGTATAATACATACATACATACATACATACATACATACATACATACGCCTTCAAGCAAAAGTTTAATGTTTTGTGGTGTTGTTGTTGGTTTGTAAGCAAGTAGCACTTGACTAGTCGAGCGCACATAATCTGTAAATATGTATGTATAGCCCATATGATTGTGGCACATACCATACATGTATGTTAGGCATATGTGTGTGTGTGCAGCTAACTGCCTGCCTTCACATCCTTGCCTTGCCTTTGAGACATAAAACACTTTTTACTGACATCTTTATGAAAATTTCACATTTGTAAACCTTAACATGATGTAAGATTCCCTCTATATCTCACTCACTCTCTCTTTCTTTTACTCTCTCTCGCTCTCTCTCTCTCTCTGCCTCTCTGTCTCTGTACTGACCTAGCTAGCTGGCTGAAAGCACCTGTGAGGTGAAATACCATATGTTTGATATACTCTTTGAATGGTTGACACGTAGAAAGTTAACCAAATTAAGCTGAGAGCGGCAAGAGTGTGTTGCAAAGAAATTGGATTTTTATTCTCTGGAATAATCAGTTTACATAAATTATGAGCGCAAAGAATTATGGGGTCATTAGGTAAAGTGAATTGTTGCAGAGATATTGTAAATCTAAGAGAAAGCTCAAATCCCAACAATAAAATGTTTTTCAATTTGCTTTCTACTTTCTAATTGTAGTCGTTTTTGAGAGCGAAATATTTAGGAAATTTTTAAGGGAACCAAAAAAGAATTGCTGGAGTTCCCAAAGTAGAATATGCCAATGTTTTCTTATAGGTTGAATGTTGTCAGGAACCTGGTTTTTGAATAGGCGCACTCAATATCACTACTGTCTTAGCTAAATTGAACAATCAAAATAGTGTTTATCTCGCTTAACGATTACAAGAAATGGTGTTTGATAGTTAGACTTTTCCTCATTCATTCTCTTCCGTAATATGCATTTACTTGGAGCAGCCACTCTCTCTATATGCGTATTCAGATTTATTTTATCTCTTTATCGCAGTAAACTACAGGGACCTGCCAACTCACGTTGTCTTGCTTTCATTGCAACAACTAAGCCTACACTTTCTTGAGTTAGCATCTGTAACAAATAACCCTCTTAAGGTAAGCTTGAATTCGGAGAGCATTCGTGTCTAAATAGGCTTAAGACCTAACCTACAGAAAGTCGAGAAACCAGAATCCTTAACCCAAGCATGGGGATGTTATACTAACTTTTTTTAATAGTCTCAGACCCTTTCACGGTGTACCAAAAAGAAGGTCCTTTAAAACATTGGGAATGACAATTTTCGATCCCGGGAACTTTTGACCCACCAAAAACCTTGAGAATGAATTCCTTGTAGGGTGTTGTTAGTTTTGAACCCGAAAAGCATAAACTTGACCAAATTTGCGGGAGTGGAAGCTAACTTGCAATGGCTATCGAATAAAATCTCGACCATAGTTGTAATGTTTAAATTACTCCGTACCTAAGAGAGGGCCAGAGCGACGATCAACCCGAATGCCCGTAAGTGATTTAATATTTTCTATGCGTACTTTAAGCCAATTAGCCTATCTATATAAAAAACAGAATCTCCAGAGAGAGAGAGTTAAGAAGGGTACAATAAGTGCATTGAAGAGAGAGGTCTTCAATAATACCTTGCTAAAAGTCATAATCGGCTCCATGGGTAGGTAAGGCGTAAAGCGACTCGTCTCTAATTAACTCTGCGATAGAACTCTCGTAAACCTGTTAGGTGGTGCTTGCGCCTCATACTAGTTCAGTAGAGACACCACGAGATGGTGACTTCTGCCCTTTGCTATGGATCATAGTTATTAACGAGTCTCAGGTAAGCTTGAGAAGTGAAGTTGTCTATGCGAAAACGGTTGATCTCATTGTTAGAATAAAATCCTGTACCAACTGACTCAAGAGAACCTGAATCAGGTATCCAACTGAGCGTTCCGAAGCACTTATTAAGCATCGGTTGAAGGCCTGGACATGCTTGCACTTCGGAGGACTTCGACTCTCTCAATGTGCTTCTAAAAACTGTTTCAACCCCTTCATTCTCTTGCCTTGGCTGATCGTGGCACCTAAGTGCGGGGTGCAGTGAACTTCTTCGTGGAAGAGTCGAAGCGTCGGTGGTGGAATTTTCCACAGAGATTTCAACTCAGGTGTAGGTTATTTTCTGATTAGTATACATCGTATCGGCCGCGGTAACCGAGTGGTTACTATTGCGTACTGACATTCGAAACGCCTGGGTTCAAATCCTGGTACGATCAACATCCAAAAGGTATGAAAAATTTATTTATTATTTATTTCAAAGCGCCAATTATATATAGCTATGTATATATGGAGTCATATTGAAAATCCAGCCTAAGCGGTCTGACTGCATTGAGAATGACGAGTCCATGTGAGCTCTCGGATTTTAAGTAGATGGGCTGAACACTAAGCGTTTTTTACTAAAACAATTCGATCGTTCGTTAAAATTCTCTATGTGGGACAGAGCAACGGGGTCACCCATAAAATTTGGAATATCTGTAAAGAGGCCAGACTCTAGGCTGCTGATATGACTACTAACAGGACATTGCCGTCTGGCGTCTCATGTGTTTAATATAGATAAGGCTGTGGACAAAAGAAATGTTGGAAAGGAAAAGTATGTGTGGAGACAGTGGATCCCATATTCATATTACTTAAGTTCGCGAAAAGAACAACAATGTTCATGACACTAGAGACACAATGGGGTGTAATAGTACAGCTTGGTCGCCTTAACCAAGCTGTTAAGATAGTTTTCCACTATTTAAAATGAACTTTTTGCTGTTTTAAAAAAATGTTTTGAATTTCTTCTCGTTAAATTTACTTAAAAATTATTTAAATTAAAAAATAATTTTTTTTTGCAACTTTTTGGTAGAATACTCAATTCAGCTTTGGATATGTATGTATATAAAAAAAAATGCAGAAGTGGAATAAATACATATATATATATATATATATATATATATGCATATATATATGCATATATGAATTGTTCATAAAATGTATTGAAGCAGAATATCTTATATTTACTTTCCTTCCATTTCAACAGTTGGCGAAATGAATTCGGAATCAAAAAAGGAAAGAATAATAATAATAATTTCTTATCTCACGTTATACATACATACTCGTACACATACATATATACATACGCTTGAAAGACACAAGTGTGTGATCATTCATCTAACTACACATTCACTCGTTATTTCTTTGTATTTCATTTCGTTTTCTCTTCCATTTCAGTGCAGTTCATTTCATTTCATTTCATTTCATTCGGTTTAATTCTCCTTTATTATTTATAAATCCTTCGCGAATGCGTTTCACACTTCATTGAGATTGCGCATAAAAGTGCTTTAATAACTCAAGCAAGATGCCGATGTCAGTGCTGCCGTTGTTGCCACTACAATGCCAGTAGATATACCATACATACATACATATTTATATAGCAACAACAATAATAATAACAATGGGTGAAAGATATTGCTGAAGATGGCATACCAATAATCAGCTAACCGCCCAAAAGATGCAGTGAACGTGTTTGACTTTGGTACCCGCTGCGTCGCGCCCTACCTCATACCCACTCCTTCTCTCTCCATCTCTCTCTCTCTTTCTCCTCGTCCAACAGCTTTTATCGGGCTTTCTGCTACACACTTGGACTTGGCAGGGAAGTCACATCCCAGCACTTGGCGAGCGTGATTATTTGCGCGGTATTTGCAAAATGCGCCAAAGAAAGAAATGATGGCACTTCGATACAAATACCAAATACCTACCAACACACACACACACTCACACATGCGCCTGATATGTGATTGCGCGAAGTTATGGCTGTTGTTGTTGTTGTCGCTTCGTTTCGGTGGATGCCTTTATGAGTTATGAAAATTGCTTAATATCATATGTTGGTTGGGCGATTTCTTCATCTTTCTTCGCAGCTTCTTCTTCTTCTTCGTCTTTTGGAAGACTTGCAACGCTCATAAATTCGCTGATTAAAGAAAGAAATTTTCGTATGAAATTTTTAAATTACACACGCGCCACTTTGGCCTTATACGGGGTGTGTGTGTGTGTGTCTGCCTGTTGTGGCACCCTGTATCGTGCAACGCATCATATCGGCGGCGTATCGCGCATCTCTGCCATTCAACCTTAATCGCCATCAATTAACACCAAATTCAAATAAAGCCTGACATGCACTTAATTCGCTTTATCTGCTCAATGGACATTTCATATCGCGAAAAGCGCTTCCGAATATTGTTGTTCGCACAGCGTCTTAGGCGTGCATTTCATTTATCATTTATTATATGGCATTCATTGCATTCATTGGCGTTTTAACTCCTTTCACCTCCTTACGAACATTGCTGCCTGCTGCCTGCTGGGGCTGCCTGCCATTGGCATTGACCAACCACTACCACAATCACCTTCACGGCGGCGGAAAAGTGTTTCAAGTGAAGGAAAAATACATTTGAATGCATCAAAATTGTAGCAGCAACAACAACAACAGCAGCAGCAGCAGCGGCAGCTAGTAGTGTAACAATGCAAATGTTATAAAGCAAACAAAGTTGCCAAAGATCGGGGCAAACGTGCTTTTCCTTCTGTTGCGATTGCCGTCAGCCGACACTCCCATTGAGAGCTTGTCATGGCAAACACTGTGAGAAATTTTTGTGAAATATCATCGAAAATAAAGAAGGAGAGATCCCATCAAAATTTGAGTATCAAATCTCAATGTTGCCTAAAGTTTATACCGCGCCCCGGTCTCCACGTTGCGTCTCGTCAAATAACATTGAGCTGCAGTTAAGACTACAGCAATGGTAAGCCTTTAAGCCATCGGAGATCATTTTGACACGCGTCAGATGCTCAGTGACTAGGCTGTAGAAATACCCTATCCTATCCTTAATACTCTAGATATACCTTAGGTTCGACAGAAGTAGCTGAGTTCAAGCTGATCCAATATAGGCTCATAAGTCTACAAAAAAAAAAAGTAAAATTCCTCGAAGGCCAGACCTCACTTCATTTCACTTCATGAAAGACATCGCGTAGTGCCAGTTTGTTAACTCTTTTGAGTTGGTAAACGTTTACTAAAATTCTCAGTCATGCTAACACAGGTTAGTCATGATCTCTTTCAAAAAAAATTACGACAGTGGGAACCTCAGAAACTCCAATTCTTACCGCGAGAGTGCTCATCGGAACTTCCATTGCTTGTGAGAATTTCAATTTTTGGATCAATAGAAGTTTTTCTACTATCCGTGTTTCACCTTAAGCCAGAAAGATGGTTTGGTTCAAGGCCTGCTTGATGAAATCGTTGTGCCTATAAGTGTAGTCTCATCAGCTTTGTAATTCCTGCAAGTCCAATGATACCTTCACACAGTTTTTTTGTAGTTCACTTGCTTGTCTCACAGAAACCACCCGCCGAAGCAATGTGTTCTCCGCTCGAGAAACACTGTAATGTCATGGAAATCTGAGCCCTCGACGATCAATAGTTATCGACTCCCAGACTTTACCTTGCCCTCAAGCTTCTATAGTGAAGTGCTTCATTCCCCGAACGGTCTCCACTGGTTCTCCCGTGAAGAGATCAAGAGATGAGGTAGAGGTTCAGTAATACTGTAAGCCGAAAAGCGACCCGAGATATGCCTTTACTTCTTAAGCGTCATCTTTCTACGTTCAACTAATGATTCGTTGGCTTAGCTAGTATCAGAACACCTTGCCAAATTAAGGAGCGCATTCAGAGCTGCACCCTCTAGTAAGGTCCCTTGGAAGAAAAATGTTCAATATTAGCACTACCGTTGGAGACACCAATCCAATTTAGGAAAACGATCGGAAGAATAGCAACATGATTTTTTGGCGGGAAGTCATATCCTTCGTGTTAAGCTGACGACGATTAGCTTATGTATATTTAGACGAAGCTACCATTTTTATCTCAACAATAAGTATGGAAGGGTTGATATTCGTTAAGATCTTAGTCTGACCTAGACTTTAAACGTAGGTCTTCTAGATTGACCCTGTTGTAGCGGGTAGGTTAGCTCGCAAAGCCCTCTAAGTAAAGTAATGGTAAGCCCAGGAGCTGTTTCGAAAGCCTTGGAAAAAGAAGAAAGGGTTTTTAAAAAGCAGATGATTTAAGTGGGCAAGCAGAGAGGTGGTTAGCGTCTTGGGGATGCTTATTGCATTATGAACAAATGCGGGGAATGACAAAGTGGCATCTGAGTATGTAGAAGTTAAGACTACTGCAACAACCGGACCTTAGCTGTGCAATGTTACTCGGTTCTCACTTGCCACTTGTGGCTCTTCGTCTACTTTAAGTGGTATATTCTTCCTAGTATTTCTGGCGCGGATCCGTTACAAGAAAACCCTGGGGTAGTATATTAGAAATTACTACTAGCGCTTTAACGCGAAGAAAAGACGCCTCCAACTGTAGATCCTCTAGAGGTGTAGCGAGTTTTGAGATATAAACATTTAACAAAAGCGAGGAAAGGATTACGTTTTCGAATATGCTTTGCTGACTAAGAACAGCCCAAGTGACTTTGCTATCGGCTGGATCCACACTTATTGCTTTATCCATCCTAGGGTTCATACCCACGTCTAAAATAAGGTCAATCTTATAAGCACTTAAAAGATCTTATCATTTTACCAGCTGAATAAACACCGCTCTTCTTTCCATTTCTTTTCTCTGTGTACCCAATACATCACTTCACGGATGACTCCTTTTCTAGTTATGTGCGCGGCTGCCGCATGATTGGTCAGCATGTCGCGGCCAACACTTTTTAACACTCCTCATCAACTCTACGGGTTGGTTCTGCAAGCGTCGGCAAGAGTTAGCATGCAACAGCTTCCGTGAAGAGTTCCTACAGTCACACAAACACACACACATACACACACACACACACTATATGATACAGCTTACATCCTACAGCCATAGACGGTGTTTCATGTGTACAGCAGCTACCAATTTTTGAAAACATTGTCCAACTGCTGCGATGACTCTACAGCTCGGTACAGTACCTTTGCAGCTGGCTGGGCTGAAAGGAGGCTCAGCCTGCATAACAGCCGACTAAGGCTGTGGCCGTGTTCTTGTGGCGTTCACTTGTACGGCGTCCGTACCGCCGCGGCGACTTGTGCGCGCGCACACACAATGATGATTAATTGACTTTCAAATTCGTTGAAATTTTTAATTTTTTAAACACGCTCAAGCGATTAATCAGCAAATGGTTGAGTAGGCAGTTAGACAGACAAGCGAGCCAACGGGCAGGCTGTGGAAGACTCGCGCTCCTGCTTCGCAATGGTCACTGAGGAGCGCCATGTCGACGTGTTTACATTAGAAGGGCAATGATTAAATGCAAATCCTTTAACTGTGGGATAATCCAATAAGTGAATGAAAAAGTGATGTCAAGTTCGCGTATTCAACGAATTCAACGAATGATTTCTTATTCCTTTTTCGCTTGCTTTTTGCATTATGTATTTATGTGCAATTCTTTCGCGGTACGTACAATATGTAAATTGTGGCGTAAAAGGCCACAATGTTGCAGTGAGATTGGAGTTGGTGAAAGGAGTTGCTTTGAAATTCTAATAGAGACAGATTTGTGGATTAATATTGAACGAATTTCAAATGTATGCATTGAGGAGGACTTTTTGATTATTTGTTGTTTCGATATTTATTTGATTTTAAGCGCCAGAACAACAAGCAGGCCTATAGGATTCTGCGAAATTTAAGAAGGCTCTTTAGTTGAATTTATATTTTTGTATAAATAATAAGAGGTTCGAAGTTCGCTCAGCAAGCATAATTTAAATAGATAATTTAAATAGCTAATTTAAATTAAGGGAAAGAACTTTTGGCTGATCACTTTTATCAGATTTTGAGCTTTTTAGCGCTTTTAGTTTTGTCAAAGCTTCCCAAAAGCACCAACTTGTGCTTATTATATGAAATTATAAGGTATCTATTTCCATGTTGATCCGATTAAGGCACAGAAAAATGCCGAGGTTTTCTTCAAACCTTCATAATAGTTGCATAAGAACTGTAAGCCGAGCAAATATTGCACCGGGCTTAAAGTTTGATTTTTGCTTTTGGGTCACAGAAGGGTTATTAAATTCTATGTTCGTTCTAGAGCAGTTTGTGGAATATTCTGTGCTTTCATGAGGCCTTCTCTGAGCATTTTTAGACAAAAGCTCTCAAAAGCTTCTTTTTTAGATTTTTAAACTGGTGGAGTGCTAAGAGCGCATTTACAACCGCATAAATGGTTTTTGGCCAAGCGTTTTTTTCTCGAATTTGAATGTGATCTTATCCAACAAATATAATGACTGCAAATTTTTATGATAATGATTTTTTATAAGAAGCTTTTTGTCAGAAATACATTCCGAAGGGTTGGCATTTATTTGAGTGGAGTGGCCGCGGAAAAAAATAGCGTATTCAATTTGAGCTTTTGATTTTTTTTATAAAATACTTTTCTTAGCAGCTTCGCCAAAATCTTCCTATGCGCCATTTAGCTGTCCACCAGTTTAAAATTTTACAAAAGAAGCTTTTAAGAGCTTTTTTTTCTAGAGACCATATGCTCTGAGAAGCACAGAAAATTCCACAATCTGCTCTAGAACGATCATAGAACTTAACAACCCTTCAGTAACCCAGAAGCCAGGTTTCAAGATACAATAGATTTCTACACTTATGTCTCGAAGCTCGGTGGAAGTATTGGTTAGTGGAAAGCTTTTCATTGACACTAATTAAGCTTAAATCTGTTAGTTTTTTTGGGGTGAGCTAAAAATTCCACGCTTCCGTATGACGCAAAATAGTTTCTGAATATTTTTTCTGCGAGCTTCACTTAGGAATAAGATGCTACAATAGATCCTTTGAAATCTTATATATAAAAGTCTTATGTCCGCATAATTCATTAAATAGGTGGGTTCTTGCTTAGATGAGCATGAAAACTTATCTTCTCTCAGGGATATGGAACGGGAACTGTCCTATTCAAAGAGTTGGACTATTCCTCTCTCCAGGATTAAAGTTAATGGTTAAACCAATAATGTTGTATTCCCACAAGTATTGAGTAAATAAAGTTATGATAAAAAGATATCCCATGATTAATTTTCCATACATTCAATGAGTATAGGCGAAGCGTTGCAGGGCGCAGCTAGTATATTATAGGTTCTTTTTAGTTTAAGTGCTCTCTAATTCTCTATGAAAAATGACTATCCTTTTATTGGTACTTGAGAAACCATACAAAAATACTAAAACAATTTTTTTTTTCAAGAAACTAAAATTAAAATTTGGCACTGATAAATTTTCCAAGATCCCCAAAAGCTTTCTCTAACATATTACACATAAAGAGGGACATGTAATCATGAACTACCACAGCCACCCCTTCCCTTATCATCTCAGGCGATTTACCGCCGTGTAGTTTACTTGTTTGCTTATTCAACACTTCTAAGTTTCGCAGCACAGGGAAAAGAGCTGTAAAATCATTGTCGCTGTCGTATAAAGTCAAATTGGAACACAAAAGTTTTTCTATTTGGGGAATTTGAAATGTTGCCGTCGCCGTCGCCGTCGCCGCTGGCTTACCACTTCAAATGAAAGAAACACGTGTTTTTCACGCTGATGCAGCAAGAGTGACAAAGCTACGCCACGGCAGATGTTGGCAGGCACCGGTTGGCAACTATCAACAGCCGACAACCCATTTAATACTATTGTAGTTCACAATGTTTGTGTGTGTGTGAGTGTGTGTGTTGTCCTCAGCGTGTCGCAATCAACAGCTCCAGCAAGGTTCGGTAAAAGGGAAAACTGCTGTCAGCAACATAACTGTAACTGTAATAATAGACGAAGTCAAATTCAGTGTCATTTCCCAGCACTAACTATGACAAAAGCAACAAATACGAGCTGCACAAGTGTTGCAACAAATAATGTGTCACATGCATACATATGTACATATGTACATATGTACGAAAGTGTATGTGAAGCGTGATATTTGAAATTTTGGGCGACAAACAATGCAAAGTGCCAAAAAGCTTTCACTGCATCAAAGCTCGTTTGTGCCATAATGGCTGTGCTGAAGGTACAAACCATAAATGCGAACGGCTGTGGTGTAAATAGTTGTTGTAGGTGGAAACGCTGGTTGGAGGCTTCAATTTGTAACCATAGCTGACACTTGCAGTTGGGTAAAGAGCACATCCTCGTTCTTGTTAAGCACTTTTTCCCTGAATATTTATGTACTTGCGAGCCATCAATTGGTGTGATGATTCATAAGCTTAATTTTAAATACACCCTTTACAAAGTAGAACACATATTTTTATAAATACCGTTGCTTTTTGGTAAGCATATCGCGAAATTTGTTTTAAATAATTAATAGTAATACTTCTAACTAAATTCGTTTATGAGATAAGAATTTATTTATAAATCATATTGAAGATATCAGAACCATCTACAATTAAAAAAGCTCTTGAATCGGCAAAGAGAGGTAACTCCGCTACGAATCGGAGCCTGCCATCAGGAGGCATCATCTTAATATAAACAAACCATCTGTGCTGAATCCAAGCCAATCACTGAAAATGAAGATCGACGTAAAAATCTAACAGTCATTTGGACTCCTCCTCCTTCGGTGCAGTTACTATAGAAGTTATTAAAGAAGTATCTCATACTCCTACCACTCTCAGACTCCATCGCCAATGACCGGTTATTACGCCCATTGTTATTACTGATTGAGGTCAACTCTCAAGACAGCCGACCAAGAGCTGTCATCCTTTCGGCGATCTAACCTCGTTTAGGTCAACTAATTCAGGTCTTGTTTAGAAGGAGTAGAGACTTTGCTATGTTCGCTTCGATCAAGAGACAGATCTGTCTGATTATATTGCATGGGGTTTCACCTCTTAGGTATTTAGTTCAGGTGTTAATATTACCTGTTAGGTAAACGAAATTATCTAGGACCTCGAAGTTATGACTGTCAACAGTTAGATGGGATCCGAGTTGCGTATGCAATGACTGTTTGTTTGATGACAGAAGATATTTCGTCATGTTCTCGTTTACCTCAAGACCCATTCGCTTTGTTTTTGTATCAAGTCTGGAGGAAGCTGAACAACAAGCGCTGTTATTAAGGCTTATGATTTCTTGTAAAAGATTGTACCTTGTCTATTCAGCTCTGCAGCTCATATTACTTTCTCCAACACCGAATTGAAGAAATCACATTATAAGTAGAACTCCTCGTTTGGTACCAAACGGCTTGGAGAGATCCTTCCCGATTCCGGTTGCCCTTCTGGTGCTGTCCAGCGTAAGTTCACACAGCAGGAATTCCGAATTAAGTTATGGCGGCGTATAGGCGGCTTCTCACTATGCTGTCGAAGCCTACTTGAAAATCGATTAAAAGATGAAGTGTTTCGATTCTTTTCCAAAACTTGCCACTTCGTGAAATCTGCTCGAAGGTGGATTCACCAGGTCTAAAGCAACAATGATAATGTTCAATCAGCTCAATCAATATGATTTCAAATGCGATATTTAGCAACTCGTCGGTTGTTTAAATACCTCAGTCGGTAATCCACCACATCCAGCTGCTTTGTTGATATTTAAGCACGTCTTTTGCATCTTTTTTGATTTTCACTGCCATTCAGCAGACCGGAGAAGTACTCCCTTCCGGTTTTGAAACCTTCTGTTAGACCCGATATCTTTTCAGCCGCCTTTTCAAGCTTTTCATATCTACTCATACATTTTGGCCTCTGGAAATGCGTTTTGCTTTCCTCTTCAGCTCTCGGTATCTATCCCACTCTGCATATGTTCTCGTCAATGGCATGGTTGCGACAGAGGCAGTCTGTTTTCTCTCCACTGCAGCTCGGCATGCCCCAACGTACATCAATCCCAATATAATCGATTTGATTTCGCAATTTTTGATGCGGCGACAGCCATGCTTTCTCTTTAAGGGATGTTTCGTTATAGTGGCTCCATTTCCCGACTGTTGTATTACTAAAAATACTTAATTTGCTCAGCCTGCCGTCGAAGTCGTACAATTTTTCGCATCGTGGCGGTGGCAGCGTTCGTAGGCGATTTCCCGGCGCTTCCAAAAAGTATTCTTGATTTTTATTGTTGTTGTTGTAACGGCAAAAATATTCCTCTAAGTAATTTTTGGGGGATGTTGCGGGAGTGACAGTTCTTGGCCGGATAAAAAATCTGTGTAGTTCTGGTAAATATAAAGACCCGACTGCCGTGGGAACTATTGGATTTTAGACACCTTTTATGACAGGCATGCCTTACCGTGGGTAAATTCTTGAACCCCTAACCCGCGGTGGGGTTGGTCCTTCTCTACCGTCGGGGCGTGTACGATTTGGTGAAAAATTTCGCTTTGGTGCCCACCTTCTTCTGTCATTGGTCCGCCTTTCACAATTCTTGGACGGAGCTGATATTAGCCTTTAATCTTACGTAGATGAAATTTTCAATAAATATCTCTTGGAAGTATAGAAAATTTAATTAAAAGTTTCCTAAAAAAATCGAACAGTTTTCATTTCCGACTAATCGCCTTCCGATGGGTCAAGAGAAGGTCATTCTAATACCAAACCAGTTGGAAAAGCACAAAAAACATTTAATATTTTGATCATAGTGATAAATTAAAATTTCCACAAAACTCAGAAGTACAAATTTATCTCTTAACATACTCATATGTTACTACCAACAAATTTAATAAACAACTTCACTCAATAACAACACCACTCCGTGTACTAGTTTGTTGATATGTTGGTATGTTGGTATGTTGGTATGAATGTGTGTGCTCATCAGTAAGTAAATTGTTTTTCCGCTTGTAATTAAATTTCGTTCTACATGAAATGAAGTAGACACGCCTCTACCCCATGCTCTACATAACATACGAGTATATATGAGTACACACGTGTATATGTATGTGTATGGTGGATAGTTAAGCAAGCCACGGTAGCCGAGTAAGTATTTATTGCCACTGTGCAATATATTTCAACATATGTATTACAATTGCCTAACAGGCAGTGAATATCAATGAAACCAATCAATAATTATCGCTGTTCATCGCCAACACCGTTATCTTGGACTGGGTGGAATGTGCAACAACTGATTACAATTACAAGGCAATGCATGGGGGAAGCACTTATACACATATAGGTATGTATAAGTGCATATGTACATATTTGTAAATTCATATATGTATGTATACTCGTGTGTATGTAAGCACTGCAACTCGCTTTTGTCTGCAGCTCAAAGAAGAACAAAACGCCTTCTTCTAATTTTATTTGTGGCGCTGGTGTTTTCGTGCAGCAGCAAGTGCATCACACACACACACACACACACTCACACAATAACACATGAGCTTCACATGATATTCAAATCTTATACCGTGATTTACACAGCTCACAGAGACCACATACTCCTGTCCTGCTGGTTTTGCCGTTCGGACGCCTTGGGCAATTTGCGCTGGGTATAGTGGTGGTGGTGGTGGTGGTGATGGTGGTAATACTGGTGTATCCATTGTTGCCAAGTTACTCAAAGACACCTAACCAAATAGCCAAGCAACAGAATGCGAGTGCAACTGAGTAACCAAGGCTCAACTAAGAGCCTCAGCTGCCTCAACTGCCTCATCTGCGCCCATTCGCCTTGGAATGTACAGGAACTAATGCAATTAATATTGAATGCCAATAGCTGACCATAATTTACTTGCCGCTGCGTTTATGATGCGGTGGCGGACGTGGCGGATTTGTTTGAGTTGAGCTCAGCTCATGGTTGCTTGGCTGCTTGGCTATTGCCTATTGTTGGGGTTACATCTTGGCTTTGTGGTTGTCGGTTGGTGTGCAATAGCCAACGCCTTCGGGGTGTTGCCACACACTCAAAGGAGGTGGAGTAGTTGAAATTGCATACAAGTTTACCACAGACTGGGGCATAGGCAGGTGAGGTAGTGGGTTCGCATTTGATAAGTGTTTGAAGAAGGTATTATTTAGTGCAGTGTTGCTTGATTTTTAAAGGTTTTAATTTTAGAGAACAATCTTATAAAACTTATGAAATTTTAATTATTTAACTTTCACGATTGACCACAGGTGAGAGAAAAACTATGTATGTGACTAAAAATGCTATCTACCAGCTTCTAGAGGACAACGAGCCAAGGCACGCAAAGGAGATATCTTTGATGGAACTGACGGTAAATTCAGCGTCCACAAAGAAACATCCTGAGGAAGATCGACTTTGACACGGTCCGAAATATGGTTGTCTGTAGTACCGCATTCTGACATTACTAAGCACTTGAAACTACACGGCTTTCGTCAGATCAAAGAACTCGTAAGTAAATCGTGAATGGGGTAATATACGGAAGACAAGTCTCCAGTATTTTAGCTGTGTGCACGTTTCGGAGAACTAATATCTACTTGAACCACTCTAGTATTCTCGAAGCCAATATACTCAGCACAGTTGAGAACGTTCGTCAACAAACAGAAGGATGGCTAGACGTCGAGAAGATACATTTGCAATAGGCAAACGAACGGAGGGAACTTTTAAGCTTTAGTCTCACCTTGTCCGAAACCTCGGTATCGAATGGCTCATCCTGATCATGTTTTGTCTGTGATTTTTCCTCACTCTGCAGCAGACATGCAGGCATAACCAGATATATCGAGGTGCTATATCCGGGGAATATGGTGCTGGACGTATTTTTTTTTTGATTCCAGAGGTCACAATAAAATTACTCGTTATTTCAGCAGCTTGGGATGGCGCGTTGTCATGATGTAAAAGGCCCTCTTTCTTTCTGTTTTCCAACAAATATTTTGGTAAGCACTCTTTAGTGTACCATTTTGCAGGTATCGTCTGACCTTTTTGGAGCGGAATAGCAGCTACGATTCTAGATCGGGTGAAGTAAGCTGACATCATTACTTTTGCTGCTGATTTTTGTTGCTTAGATTTTACGGGTGGAATTGCTCCTGTTGAGCTCCATACCATGGACTACTGTTTGGTTTCTGAATCGTACTTATAGAACCAATATACTGGTGATGAGTAACGATTTTACTAAAGTTGCTAGACTAACCATTTTCGAATTGTTGTTTAGGAAAAATTGGTAAAAATGCACTCGAGCATCTTTTCGGACCTCATCTAAAATTCGTGGTACCCATCGAGCAGATTTTTTCGTGTATCCCAGATGACTACGTAATATTCGCGATACTGCCAGCGCATTCAAGCCCAATTTATTAATCATTTCTTGTGTCATCGTGGATCTTTGTCAATTTTGGACTCCACCAGAACTACAGTGACGTCATCCGTGGGAGATTTTGGTCGACCTACTCGGCTTTCGTCGTCTACGGAAAAATGTCCCGGTCTGGCATCTTCGGAACCACTTAGAAATAGTTTTAAAAGACGGTGCAATCGTTACATAGGCAATTTGACAGTCACTGAATATTTGTATTGGCTGCAAATTACACCAAAACCCAGTATTAAAAATGAAACGATACACGTTTCCACAAAGCATTGAAATTATTGGCAATCATTATTAAATTTCATGGAAAAATCATCTTGATTGACTTGAGGTCCATTTCCACCTCGATGGCCGAGTCAGTAAGCAAAGCTGCCGCATCTCGAAAAATCCAAGATTTTTTGTTGAGAAGCCTCTACATCTTCAACGTGTAACTGTTTGGTGCGGTTAATGGTCCGGCGGGTCATTAGACCTTGATTTTTGTGAAATTGAGGCTAGAGCGAACGTTACGGTGAATAGATTGCACCATCGAGAGATGATTATTGAACTGATTAACGTTTACTTTCAATAAGACGGAGCTACGTGCCAAACAAGCTACAAAACCATCGATCTTTTAAGCGAAAACTTTCCGAACCGTGTTATCTCTGGAAGAGGTTCTCTCAATTGGTCACCGAGATCTTGTGCGACTTCTTCCTTTGGGACCATGTGAAAGAAAAGGTCTATGCCAACAGACCAACGTCGATTCAATACCTCAAATATGGGATTCGTGAAGATGTTGGGGGCATACAGCAACCATTTTACAATTTGGTGATGTAAAATTTCATTAAAAGGATATGGTCCCGAAAGCGTAGCCGAGGCGGCTATTGTGCTTTTTAATTTTTAATGGCACATCTTCTTCTTTGCATTGAAATTACCAACCGATCCTTCATCTCAAAAGGTGCCATTTTTCTCCGAATATCAAAATAACATCTCTTATTGGAAAACCCTGTATATATAATTATATAAGTGTAAACTATTTAATAAAATAAATAAAATTACCAATCAATTACATATCTGCAATTTGATTTCAGAGAGGCTTTTGATAAATTATTGTGAAATAATTATATAATTTCTTTAAATACGAATGAATTTATGTTAAAAATATAAATGTGGATTTTTTTTTTTTTTTGATTATTTAATCCTGTCTATATATTTATTATATATTTATATATTTTTCTTATAAACTCTCCTAGCTAAACGCATAAATGTGTTCGCATAAAAAGTTCAGTAGAGGGAAATTTCTGAAAAATTGGTCTCCTTCTGCTCACAATTTTAATTTAATTTAATTTTTTATTAATTTTAAGAAGTGCTAATTATTAAACTGAGAATAAATTGTAAAAATTTTGCTTTCTTTGTATTTTTATCATTTAATATTCATGTAATACTCACCGGTATTTCATGAAAATTATATTCCAATACACACAACACACGATTTACTTGACGAATCTCATTCCATCATTTTTAGACACGAAGAGTATTTCCTACCCGAACGCGCGATAGCAATCACTCGTTTCTAGTTTCGCTTTACACTTTAATTTATTTAAAGAAGTTTTTATTGAAACACGCTTTTATTAATGAAATTGTTACAAAATTCACTCGTAATCATTTCCATCATAAGAAGATTGCAAATTATTTTCTATATACACAGCTTTTACTTATTCATTTATGCATTCAAATTCTACAAAATTCCGAATATTCAATTCTGCACTACTCATTACCCACTGCAAGATACATACTAAGAATAAGTAAAGAGGGACAAGCGGAAGCAGTGAACGTCGGAAACGGAAACGAGCTTTGGCTCAATACGCTCTCACTAAATTTAATGAGAAATACTAAGAGAAAGTGATATTTTAAGAGTAAGCAAAGAGAATTTGAAAACATGTATATATATGTATTTGTTTTTATAATAGCAAGCTAGGTAGATATACATATATGTATGTATATAATATATTAATGTCAGATCTAGAGGAGGTAAACAAATGAGGGTATTTTGTGCCCAGAACTTTACGTATTATAAATGAATTATACACCGTAAATATTCGGTCCAAGTAAAAAGTTCCTTCGGTTTTTCTTGATTTTTTCAAAATATGATAACTTTGTGTACATTTCTCCGATTTAAGTCAAATATGCGCCGTTTTGTTCATAAACTTGTTGCCAACGAGATGTCAATTCATTATACCCGTCTCGTAGAAGGCTGCGTCCCTATTGGGCAAAAAACTCGGAGAGCAAGTTTTCACAGGCCTCTCTTGAGGTCAACTTCTCACCATTAAACGCGTTCGCCATGGACAGAAAAATCACTTGGTGCCAGATCCGGACTATCAGGTGGGTGCATTAGGACCTCCCATCTGAGCTCCTGGAGCGCGTAACCAAAGGCATGTGTGGCCTGGCGTTGTCCTGATGGAACACAATTCGGCCTCTGTTGATCAAAGATGGCCTCTTCTGGATGGGTGTTGCCTTCAAACGGTCGAGTTGTTGGCAGTAGAGGGCCGAATTGAGCGTTTGGCCATAGGGGAGCAGCTCGTAGTAGATTATTCCTTGCCAATCCCACCAAACAACCAAACACACAGTAAAACCTTCTTGGCCGTCAATCCTGGCTTGGCCACCGTTTCCGCCGGCTCACCGCGTTTCGACCACGACCAATTTCGCTTGACTTTGTCGTAAGTGATCCACTTTTCATCGCCAGTCACCAAACGCTTCAGAAATGGGTCGATTTTGTTGCGATTCAGCAGCGATTCGCCGATGGTAACTCGGTCCATCAAGATTTTTTGCGTTAGTTGGTGTGGCACCCAAACATCGAGCCTATTTTTGAATCCAAGGTTATGTAATTGGTTCCAAACGGTTTTCTGGCTTATCTTTAGTTCATCAGCAATTAAATATCTTTTCGACATAATCGCCATTGATTTCAATGCATTTCTTATTCAATGCATTTTCTTAACAGTCTTCAAAATCTTGCTTTTTTAAGCTTATCAAGTTCAGCATTAACACCATCAATTAACTCTTCGTTGCTATTAAAAACCTTTCCTTTTAATTGTTTTTTAATTTATGGTAATAATCAAAAATCACAAGGTGCTATATCCAGGGAATATGGTGCTGGACGTGTTTCTTTGATCCCAGAGATTGCAATAAAATTATTTAAATTTTCAGCCGTGTGGGATGGCGCGTTGTCATGACGTAAAAAGTAGCGCCGCAAATCCTCTTTCTTCCTGTTTTCCAACAAATTTTTGAAAACTTTTGGTAAGCAGCCTTCTGTGTACCATTTTGTAGCTACCGTCTGACCGTTTTACAGTGAAATAGCAACTACGATTTCAGATTGGGTGTACTAAACTGACATCATTAATTTTTTGCGTTTTCCCGTCTCCATTCTAGTCGATCATTCCAAAATTTGAAAGGAAGACTAACAAAGTAATTGCAAAGGATTTGATATTTTTAGATTTAACAAAAGCAAAAATAATAGTCACTTACTGACCGAGCTTTTGTTAATCCTCTCGTACGAGCCGCGATGGGTGATTCAGACTGTAAGATTCCTTTTATTATAGATTGTGCAGGGCATACTCAGGTACCAATCGTTTTACATGCTTTCTTCCTGCCATATATTAGAACTTTCTCAGTTCTTAGCTTGGATAGCTTGATTATCTCAGCCCTTAATCCATCTGTTCTCGCTGTTTTATGAATCTCTAAGTGGATATTGGATTGGGTTTTTGGTCCAAATTAAGGATATATATCGGTTGTACTAGCCGAAGAGTTAGAGTGCCTTCTAAAAAGCGGAGTGTTATT
The DNA here is from genome assembly GCA_037013455.1 of Ceratitis rosa. Lineage (NCBI taxonomy): Eukaryota > Metazoa > Arthropoda > Insecta > Diptera > Tephritidae > Ceratitis > Ceratitis rosa. Next base: position 7,847,486 of record JAWMAG010000031.1, on the reverse strand, counting down.
GCTTCGAACTTTTACGGGCAGAAAAATTTAAGAAAATTTAAGCAATAAGCAGGATGTTGCAATCCTACCGGGGTGTATTTTTTATAATAAATAAAAAGCAGATAAAAATTAGATAGAAATTTGGAAGTGGTTTAAGAAAAAGTGTAGGTATCTCGGTTTGTTGAAAAACCTCAGAGTCGTACCACAAATTGGAGGATACTATAACTGCTGTTGGAAGCAAGGGTAGAGTAAGAGCTCCGTTTCGGTGATGAGATCAGGATGAGAAGGACCTTTCTAAGGGTAGAAGCGACTAGGTCGCTGTTGTTTATTGCTTACACCAAAGAAGAAGAAGTAGAAAATAAAATATTAAATAATTATGAGCTCCCAAAAATATGCAATAAAATATTTCCATTATAATTTCCACTTGACGTGCTTTTAATAGGAGTTGTTTTTGCCAATTTCCATACTATTTACGTCTACTGAACATTAAAATCAATCTGAAATATATCAGTGTGCCTTCAACGCCTACAAATATACCACAAAATCAAGCACAAATCGATAAGCACTGCCCAATAATGCGCGCTGCTCCTCTCCACACACCCACGAAATGTGTGGAAAAAAATTATATTGAAATATGGGCATACATACACGTATAATGAAATGTACAATAAAAAAGAGACAATAAAAGGCATAAAATTGGTTATATAAAATTGTTTAACCACACACACACACATACACGCACAGCTGCAACGATTGTTAAAGGCAACAAAACGCTTTGGGTGGTCCAACAATCAAATGATGGAGCCATCAACAAATTAATGCCACACATACACAACACACAACAACACGCACACACTAAAGGTGAAATTTAATAAAAAAAAAAATTATATATATATATATGTACATACATATGTATGCAAGCATGTACACAAGCCATATAGAACATTGAGCGACACGGTCGTCTGCATATGGTGTTATATGGAGCCATGTGGTCTTGTGGCAACAAGTCGTTTTGCGGTTTGTTTGAATTTGATTTTATTTTTCATTTGGTGTGGCGCTCTTGGCGTTAGAACAAACAAAACAAAAAATAAAAATATAATAAAATTGTGTATTAATGTTTTGAGGTATATCTAATCGACCTTTGTTTTTTGCTTACGACAACAACAACTGCCGCACGCGCTCAATGCACGAATAAAAGCAGCAGAAATCGAGTAGACAGAGAAATTAATAAAAATGTCTTTACGCATTATGTGTGAGAGATGTTGTTATTGTTTTTTTTTATATTTTAACGATTGCGGCCACTTGGGAGGTCCACAAAAGCTGATGTCTAAATGTATGTGTGCGTGTTTGCGTGTGTGTGTGCGTGTGTTGTTATCAATATTCTAAACAAAAACAACAGTGAAGCGTGCACTGCAACACGTGTGGCTTCGAAAAGCAGCGCCCTTTTGTTTGCAACATTTTGTTGCAAAAACAAATTACGGCAAGCATTCGGCAGTCGCCGTTACTTAATTAGCAGCGCTGCATTTTTGTAGTTTAATTAAATTTCGCTTTTCAATCAATTTTATCGCTTCTATTGAGGTGACAACAAACAAACGCACAACAAAGTGTTGCACAATGAAAGTGAGTGCTTCCCACCACAACCAACAACAACATCGCTAGCAAGTGGCGGCAGTTGTTGTTTGTTGTTGTGTCAGATTGCTGCTTGCTCACTTACAGCCCGAGTGAGATTGCTTGCCACAGCTGCTTACTGCTTATTAGAGTTGGTTAATATTATGTACCATACATTTCGTTGTTGTTGTTGTTGTTGTGCTGTCATTGTTGTTCATAGCTGTCACAACGGTAATTAACTAGATTAAACCGAGCGTTGACAGCTAGCAACATAACCAACACTTACATATGTATGTATGTACGTATAACTTATGGCGCGTGAAAGCGTGTGTGTGTGTGTGCCGCTTGACTTGCTTGCCATTGCCATATGCACCTTTGCGCAGATTGTGGCATGCGACATCGACTTGATTTTAACCTTTCACACTGTGCTCGCCATCAACATGTTGGCGGGCTGTAGCTTCAGTCCGGCGCTTTGGCGGCGGTGTTGTTGTTTTTATTGTTGTTAATTTGATAGCAACAATGTAGTTGTGTGCTGGTGTTTGTTGTTATTGCTGTTGTTGTTGTTGTTGTTGTTGTTATTGTTGTTGTTGTTGTTTTTGTTGTTGCTGTTGCTGCTGTGACTTGTGTTCGCGCTTTTGTCGCAAGTTTTGCGTTTTTGGCACGTTTTCATTCTTGTCTTAATTAATTACTTGCCAAAGTGCATTACGTGCCATTTTGTTGTTGTTGTTGCTGCTGGTTTATTTTTGAATTTTCACTATTGTTGTTGTTACTTTTATTGTTGACACTTCTATAGCGATTGCCTTTGTTGAAGCTTTCATGCCAGTATTTTACAACAGTTGTTGTTGTGGTTGTTGTTGTTGTTGCTTTTAACATTTTTGTTGTTGTTGTTGTTATTTTCGTAAGCGCTTTAACCCACATTTCACGCCATCTAATTAGTAAAGTAGTTTGCTGGCAACTCCTTCGCGCTCCTTCTATTCATTGTTGTTGTTTTTGTTTGTTTTTTGTTTTTTTTTGGCACTTCATTCACTATGCGACACCGTTTTTCTTGGCCTTTTTCGATTTGCTGCTTATTTGCCAACAACAAACAGCAACATGTATATACATACATACATATGCACATATGTATATAGGTATATATAATATCTCCGTGTGTATGTATGTATGCATCTGCTACTAGTATTACGCCAGCAGATTTCGTCGTTTTGTTGATGTTGATGCAAATTACGAAATTTGCTTAACAACGGTAGCGTGCAACAGGAAGCAGTGTGTGCGGGCGAGTGGGTGGGCGGAGAGGCAGACGGAGCGCGTGAACTCAACAGCTGACGTAAAGCAGCTTAAAGAGGTGGCCACATACATAAGCTCAGGCCAGGACTAGTGATAGGTGTATACCGTTTAATAGCATTTATTAGTCTCAATGGAGGATTTGCTCGCCCCGCGTAGGGCGACGGCTTGGTTGATGGTTTTTATTTGTGCAGTTTTTTTGGTCTTCCCTAGATGCTCGTTGGCAAATTGCGGTTGGTTTCGTGTTCACCAATTGTTTGGCGAAATCGAAAACCAAAGCAATTTAGTGGTTAATCAGTACAGAAGATGAAGGAAATTGAGGCACAGGAGGGTACGAGCACATATAGTTGGAAAGTAATCACTAATTGGTACATATAGATGGAACTAGACTGAAGGTAGGTAGGCATGTAGCAGCCTTTGATGCTTTAAAAAACTCTGGAAATACGTTGAGGAGACAAAAAATCAAAGCTACTAAAGGGAAAGTACTAATCTGGTCCACACTATTGAAAAACATCGTGGAAACCCTCTTCCAGCAACTTCGAGCTGAGCAGATTATAAGGACACGAAGCGAGTAATTTTTCAAAATTGTTTAACTGTTGCTGTTGCCAGGCGGCCTTTTTACGAAAATATGGAAGAAAATATGCAGAACTAGTACATACCAGCTGGGGAGTGAAGTTCTTGTCGTGCCCACTTCATGCTGGATACGCTTACAAGATACTAGAGGGATTAACCTGATGAATGCGGGAACAAATATCCGTACTCATATTTTCGAACGGCTCAAAACGCGAGCCAGGTTGGGTTGCCGAACGTGGTTTAGGTCTTCGGATCAAGAGAAGTCACTGGAAATTGCGTGTCCGACGATCTAGAAGGAAAGGGTGCAGTCTGCACACGATGCGGACATACCTATCTTTTTCTTTCGCAAAATATCTGTTAAGATCAGATTTAACCTGCCAGGTCAATAGCAGATTGCAGGATGAAACCACATACAATTTGAGCCGACAGATCTAGCCTTTGATCGATGCAAATAGAAGTCTTTACTGCTTCTAAACAAAAACCTCACGAACATAACAACCGGGGTAATTACCGAACCCTGTTTGTTGGGGAATACAGAAGAGGAAAGAACCCTTAGCTTTCACCGAGAATCGATACAAGAGTGCTCTCGAATGCAAGAGAACAGTGACGTAATTGCAGAGTTGTCTCGGAATACCTGTCGAATAGGCTGACTGTTAGTGTGTGACTTAATGAGTTCGCGGTCACGGGAGGTACGGAACGTACTCTACGATTGTCTACACCACTAGGAGGTCCAGATCATTAGCTATGCTGACAATATCAAAGAACTGTAGTGGAAAAGTAGAATCTCAGCCTAGTTGAGACAGCAGTCGCTGAAGTATCAAGGTGTTACGATATACAAGCGACTAAACTTAGACTGTGAAAAAGGTTGCAAGTGACGCCTGCTCCACAGAGAATGATGACTAATAATATTGGCGAATCAAGCCAGAAGAAGCAAGAACTATTATTTAAAATAAAGAAATCCTCTCCCTTATGGGTACCGCCGGTGAAACATTATGCCAAAAAGCACAATCTGTAATCCGACTGTGTGTAATCAGGGTTGCGTGGGCATTCCGCAAGTCCAGAAGCTTAGGAAGGCGACTAACAACTGAAGAGTGGAATAAAGAAAGTCTGCCGAGTATAAATTAGTGACAGAGGCGCTGGGATAGGGTGGGGTAAGGGAGATATAAGTACAAGTTTAAACGACAGTGATGCTGATTACTACCCAATGCGACTAGCTTCAGCTCCTTAGAAAACATTTATTTGAGCCAAATTGCCTAAGCGAAGAACTGCCTATCCGCCAAATCAAATACAGTCGGACGAGTTCGGTATGAGTTCAGTATGAGCTGTGCATATTGACTATCACTGATGGTGTCTGCGAAAGAAAGCAATTACATTTATGAGTTTTTTTTTATTTCAATACCTTGCCGTTTTCAGACGTCCGTCCGTTAATCCGTGTATTCCCCATAGTCATTCTATAATTATTTAAGAACAGTGGATATATCCTCTCTTCTAAGCATGAATACGCGGTCTACACTTGGCTACATTTTCCTAAATTTATGAAAATCTGTATAGTGATCTCTCCTTTACTTGGCCTTATGCAGAGCTCGATGAGAATCTTGATCAGTTTTAGAAGACTTGCTCTCTGGCTGTCTTTAGCTTCTTAATGTATGTGAAGACCTAAGCTTTTAGGAGGTTAACAGTAAAGGTGAAGGGTTAAAATATTGATTTCGCGGCAATATTATCTCTAATAAAGTGAACGTGAGTTAACCTCAGCTTGGCTTCTAAACAAAAAAGGACCGCATAGAGTCTAGACAAACTGAAATGCATATCCAAGTCATCTCTAAGTGGTTGCTTAGAAGATTTTAATGACAAAAGTTGCTCTGCAAAAATTAAATATATAAGACCCCAATAGAACTTGTCCAAATTATGCGAACTTTGGTTGGTGAGCCCTCAAAATTACTGGGTAGAAAACATATCGACCACAGAAGGAATTCATCGCAGCCCAGATCAGGTGAAAGGGCAGACTCTCAAGTTCTGCCAGAATTTCATTCTCATCCTAGAACTGTTGTATTAAATATCATTGGATATCTGCCCCTCCTGAGCAATATGAAAACAACAATAAAAGCAAAGGCAGCTAATGATATTTCCTCGGTCCTCCTAAAAATCAGTACAAGCGTACATACACACACAGATATGCATATTTTTATAAATATAAATATTTAAAATCCACATGTTCGGATTTCAGCAAAACATACCAAAGATGGTGATGACACTTACCGAAAAAAAAGGTCAGCTGTCCACGCTTGACAGCTTGACACTGCCCGCGACATGCAATAACATTTCCGGCAGTTGTTGGCTCAGTGAAATGCGATAATTAGTGAGGAAAAAATTGCGCAGCGAAATTTCGCTAAGAGCCACACGCAGGCAGTCGTGGTAAATTGGTCAATAATTCATGAATATTAACCAAATACCTTTGTACGAGTATATGCAAACACACACACAAACATACATACATGTGTATTTATGTACGTTTGTATTGCAGCATAATGGCGAAAATTACCAGACGGAATGTGCGAATAAAAAGCCAAAGGCATTAAATTTAATTAAACATATTTTCGCAATTGAAAATAATAAAAGAATTTACTCACTTGTATACACGTACATACATATTTATATAATATGTATAAAAAGCTTAAGTTGAAAATTACTAAAAGAAAAAAATGGCACTTCTTGCAATATCAATATTTTTTCGAAAATGCTTTAAATTTAAAATGCCATCAAAGCAGCAGAAAGCGATCGTGGTGCGCGTAGAATGAGTAGAAGAAGAAGCAGAAATCACTGCAGTAAACATAATAAAAATGAATATGGAGTGGAGTAAGTGACAAGAATTGGTAAGAATTTGAAGACCCGCTCGAACAGTGGGACGAAATAGGTGAGGAAGGTAATAAAAAAAATATAAATATTATTTTGTACATGGAGAAAAACGTGAAAATATGATTTATAAAAACAAATTTTATTGCTTGGGGGCTCATTTTCGGTATTTTTAATGAACAGACGACAAACTATAAAATATGGACAGCGTTGAAATGCATATGAGTTTATGTAGATGGTTCAAAACTTTGTGAAAGAAGTGTTTGCTGGGTGTCCTAATTCGAAATTTCCACTATAATAGATATTTTTCCTGATAAATAACCCTTGGGAAAGGTCTCTTATCACATGCAAAGGAATTCATTGGCGAGCAGGCCACATTAAGATGGTAAAAAATTCGTTCCATCACCCTTTTTGGGTTCGAAAACGCGCTTAAAGCTTATACTATCAGCACATTTTAAAGGCAGTTGGACCCCGACGCGATAGTGACTCTTAGAGATACATCCACCACCATTCAAAAGCCGACAAGGAGATGGAAACATTTTACCCTTGCTTTGCGATAGCCTCACTCTGGAAAGAAATAAATTTCTGGACATTAAAGCCCCTTTAATGACATTCTCTTTCGAGTGGTGAAAGCATTCATTAGTGAATTTTGTATGTGTCGAAGTATTTCATCATTTATTTGCATTAATTCGTGCGATTTTTATTCGAAAATTAAGGCTTTATTGTGAAAAAATTGTTATACGTGTACATTTAATGCTCAAAGTATTGCCCATCGGAAGCTACGATGTTTGCCCATCTTTCTGGCAGCTTGTGGATCCCATCCCAAAAGAAATTCTCCGGCTTAGAGGTCAAGAAAGAATCTAGCCAATTTCTGAGGGCAACCTGTATTGATATGAACAAGTGGTAATCGGAAGGTGCTATGTCTGTGCTATAAGGCGGGTGAGGTAGAACGTCCCACCCACAGTTTTCTAAATAGTTTTTAACTGGACTTGCAACATGTGGCCGAGCGTTGTCATGATGAAAAATTATTGTTTCGTGTCTGGTCGCATATTCTGGTCGTTTTTCCGCGATGGCCTTTTTCAAACGAGTCAATTGTTTTCGGTAGAGGTCCCCATTGATCGCCTGACCCGATTTCAACAGCTCATAATATAGCACACCTTGTGGTCCCACCAAATACATAGCATAACCTTGGCACTATGGATATTTGGCTTTGCCGTGGATGTCGCTGGTTGGCCGGGCTTCACATGCGATCTCTTTCGCTTTGGGTTCTCATAATGAATCCATTTTTCATCGCCAGTGACAATTCGATGCAAAAATTACATCTTTTGGTGGTGTTGAAGCAACATTTCCGACATGCAGAATCGACGTTCGACGTCTCTTGGCTTTAATTCATAAGGCATCCAATTTCCAAGCTTCTGGATGAATCCTAATGATTTTAATCATCTGGAAACGGTTGCTGGATCAACTCCTAATACTTTTGCAAGTTCTTCTTGCGTCTGGATGGATCTGCTGAGCGGACAACTTCACATGAATCTCGATGCCTGATTTTGGTTATTAAACCTCTGAGTAGGAGACTCTGCCTCCCCACTTTTGTTTTTTTTTGTTTGTCTATCATTGCAAATAGACCAGTCCACTGCTCTAACCTTGTGGAAAGAACGCACTTTAATATTCATAGACGCATCTTAGGCGTGTAATTCTAACAATGCCAAGTACGTCGATTTAAGTACAACCCTAATAGAATGAAAAAAAACATTATGAATCTAGATTTGTGTCTATCTTTAAGTCTCACTGTGATCAAGTATTCAGTAAGAATTTTTTTTCAATTAAAAAAATAAAAAAATTAAAAAAAATAAAAATAGTTGGCATTTAAAGTAAAAAAATTATAAAAAAAATTTCTGAGCGAATTATTAACTATTTTGATTGAAAATACCGAACTCCAGCCCACTGTAAAAAAGTGAGTTTCTTAGTTTTGTCATTGCGTTATTTCATTATGCGTATTTCGTACTTTGACCAAACCAATTTTTTCATTGCATTGCATTTCGTCGCAAGAACTCTGAACCTCCGGCTGCTTTATGGCCACTCGTTGTTGTGACAAAATTTATTAATGCCTCGAAGATGCATTGGCGTGATGCGGTTAATGTTGCATTGATGCTGTGGCATTATGTCCAAATTTTACCGTTTTCTGTTTGTTGGTTGTTGTTGTTTTTTTTTCTCATGCCAAAACCGAAATAATTTCTGTTATTGGACTTTGCAAAATCTCGCTGCGAGTAATTTTGGCAGGCAATTGAAGGACTCATCGTGCAGCCTGCACGTCTGTCTGTCTTTTGGTCTTTCGGTTTTCGGTTTTTCGGTCTGTCAGTATGCCATCAATGTCCGAAAATTGTCATTGCCTAAGTTTGGGCGAGAGTTAATAAATCACAGCGCCGCTGACACATGTCGTAAATACCAAAGTGCAAAAATACGGTGGAAGTGAAATAAAATAAATGAAATAATATAAAAAAAAAATTCAAAAATATACAAACATATATAAATCAGTAAATGAATATATGTATATAAAGCAAAACAAATTGGCTGGACTTACCTGCTGCCTCCATTAGCGGTTGCGTAATTTCGTTTTCTTTTTTTTTTATTTTTTGTTTTTTTAATTAGCAGAACTTGCCAATCAATCAGGTGACAAATAAACTAATGAGTAGCCCAGAGGTAAAAAGGGCATAAATTTAAATTTAAAAAAAAAAATCCCACTCTTTTCAAAATTAAAGCAAAGTGTTTAAGTGCTGTGTTTAATATATTGAAAAAAAAAAAAAATAAATAAATAAAAAATAAAATTGGCAAAACAGTTTCCAAATGCTAAATCACCATAATGTCAGTTCGGCGCATTGAAAATTTAAAACTTTTGAATTTTTTTTCCTTGTGTCCCTTCAATTTTACATTACGTATTACCGTTGTTATTGCCTTCACGCTGTTGTACTAAATCACGAAAACCTTGTTCGGCCAACACAAACAAGCGCACATCATTTGCGAACTCCTTACTTGGCCACACCATGCACCCACCATTCGCCCCCCCCACACATACTTACACTCCCTTTCATATAAATATGTAGGTATGTACGAGTATGTACACCATCAGCAACTACTACAAATATTGGTGCTTTTAAATCACATTAAGTCGCATGCCGCTCGCCTATAATTCCACAGCCGTATCTATGTAGAAATGTATGCAATGGACTTACGGTAGCATCTTGGTACGCCTTGGATCCAGCGTCCTGTTTGACTATTTCACATAATGGCATTTCTTGCCTGCCATTGCTATGTTAGTTTCATATTTGTTGTTGTTGTTGTTTTGCAATTGTAACCACATTTGGATTTTGTTGTGTTATTGCACGTTGTTGACGCTAATGGTGTTGCTACGCCGCCGCCAAGTACAAAAGTAGTACCCATAAGTAAGCTGCTTGGCTGTGCTGTTTCTCGCGCTATGTTTTTGTTCTTGTTGTTGTTTTTGTTTTTGTTTTTAGTTTTGTCTTGTCAGCAACACCTTCATTAGCATATTTGGAAATTTGCATTAACACCTTCTGAATTATGTAACTACGCCGAATTTCTGAATGAAATTACCGAAAAGTCTTCCGAGTGCCTGCGCTTGGGACGCGTTGGTTGGCAATAACTACATACATACCTATATGTATGCACGAAGGCGAATATGCGAATAACTTGAGCCGGAAGACCGGTCAATTGGGCATGTCTTAAAAGTGGCAAGTGGCAAGTGGCAAGCGGCAAGTGTCGTGCAACGTGCCATCGTATTGTAATCACAGTCACAATGGTATGTGAAGAGCGTTACATTATAAAAAATGTGGCAGCAACAAATCTATAGCTAAGTACATAAATTTGAGGAAAAATGAGGGGATGGATGACTCAAAGAGGTATTCATGCAGATTACTTAGAAGGTTTCAGAGAAAATTTCAGTTCATATTTACATCAAGTCAAGTTAGAGCCTGTGATAACAGTAGATACATATATGAAAAGCACTCTATAACCGCTGAAGCGACATTCGACCAAGCTTATCTCTCAAATTTGTGCCTCTTGAGGTTTTACCGACATAAAGAGAGGCTTAATGTTTTTCCAGACCTCTTCATGCCCAGGAAACCCAAAAAAAAAACAGCTCTTTGCAAACTGAAGTTTTTAAAGTCATTGCACTCTTCTTCTTTCATCTTCTTCTTCCATACTGACTCTTCCATTGAGTACACTCGGAACCCGAATCTTTCAAGAACTACTTTTATACGCTTTTTAGGTTGCCTTGATAAGTTTATATTAAGTCCCTGACCTACAACCGAAACGTCTAAAACAATTGCAAGCCAAGCTTCTTAGAGTTTCAATTTTCATACATACAGACTGAACAGTAGTACATATTATGTTATACAGATCTTTACGAAAAAGGCACAAAAACCCTGAGAATATCCACTTTTCTTAAATGTCTTCAAAGAAAGTCAACCTTCAGTGTCTGTATCAAAATATTTTCTACCCTAACGAACCTGCTAGAATTCATCACCCAGGTCAGTAATGATTTCAAAAATGGTAATCAAACAGATGTTATCTACACTGACTTCCGCAAAGCATTTGACAAGGTCTACCATCCTTTACTTCACTTTAAACTCGATCATCTCGGGTTTCCACCTTCCCTTCTTAAGTGGATTTCATCGTACTTGATTGGCGGAAAACAAAAAGTTATTTTTAAAAATTGTACATCACGTGAAATATCAGTAACATCTGGTCACCTCGGTCCCTTACTCTTCCTCATATTCATCAATGGCCTTCCACATATTGTTCTTCATTCTAAAATACTCATGTACGCAGATGATGTGAAGCTCTTTAAATCAGTTCATTCTATTGAAGATAGAGAGCTTTTGCAACTTGACCTAAATAATTTAGTTAGGGGGTGCGATGCGAACTGTATATGTTTCTCCAGAAAATCTTTCCAATCCTTTGCCTATATGATACAAAATCACAGTGTTGAAAAAGTTACTGACTTCATTGATTTAGGTGTCACAATGGACCCTAAGCTAGATTTTAGAAATCATATAAATGTTTGTGCTAATAAGGCAAAAGGAGTTTTTGCTTTCATTAAACGTTGGGCTAAGGAGTTCAAGGACCTATACATTACCAAATTACTCTTTACCTCACTTGTTAGGCCCATTTTTTGAATATGGCTCAGTTGTATGAAGTCCGAACTATCAATTGTATAGTGATAAATTGGAATCTGGAATCGCTTTGCTGTATCAAAAGTTATTTACTGAGTACTTTAAATAATAAAATAAATTCCCTCTTCATTTCCCCATGCAATTTTATAGCAGTTGATGAACAAATCTGTAGCTGTTTAGTGTAAGAGGCAAGTGTAACCGCGATCTTCCGCGATCGGTTTCGGTTTCAGAACAGTCCGGGCTGTTACTGGTTTTCGGCCAGCGGTCTGTTGGATTTTTCGATTTTAGGTGAGTAACGCTGAGTTCGTCGTTCGTCGTAAAAGAGAAGAACTTCTTAAAATGTTGGCAACAATCTTTTGATTTATACCTGAGTTATGAAGAGACAAAATTAAAAAATATTTTTTAACTTTCAAACCACAAAAAAAATAGGGTTTCAGAAAATTTTGGGTCTAAAATTGTTTTCTCTACAATTGTGATGGATTGGGATCTATATTGACATTAAAATTGAGGTCTTTTTGTCATTGAAGAGGAAATTCTTACTGGAAAAGTAGAAAGTTCCAAAATTTTTGAGTTTTTACCGGAAAAAACTATAAAAATTGTTCCAATCGCAAAACGAAAAAAATACATCAGGATCGTACAGTTAATATATAATTGGCGTTCTGTAATAGCTGAGGAAATTTTGCGGAGCTTCTCGAATGACAGGGCTTGAAATTCCCTGACGAGGGGCGATCGCAATTAGAAAAAAAAATTTCCTTAATTTTGCATGTTGGTCAAATCAAGACCCCAACCCCGGACTTCCGAATGGTAGCCTGCATTGCTAACGACTCGGCTATTGTGATCGAAAGTTGTTATGTGTATCGATTAAAGGTTATACGCCGCATAGTTTTCCTTAAACAGTACGTAACGTTTATGACCCGGACTTGTGGGAAAGCTATTCACGGTTTTTACCTCACGATAGTGAACCAACTCACTCGAGCCCTATGATGCCCTAAACACCTTATTCACTAGATTTAGCCGTCTGTAACTTTTCCTGATTCCAGAATCGAATAAACGCAATAAAGGACGGCTTTTTGTGTTGTTGGAGTAGATAAAATTCGGAGAAAAGGTGCTTCGAGGTTTAGTAAGGAACGAAATAGAATTCGTGGCAAAAATGGAAACTATGCTTAGTTTTTTTAAGAGAAAGCAATGCGTCCCTTGCTCAACTGCACAAAGGTTTGCTTGCAATTTTTCAATGTCTAATATATTTGTCAAAATTTGTTAAACAATTTTAATAAGTTCATCGATTTGCATGAATAATTTAAAATCATAGAAAGAAGTTCAGGAAAGAAGTAAAAAATATTACTTAAAATACTCGAAAAACGAGTTGCACGAGTGTGTACTCGAAAATGTTGGAGTATTGAGTAATGAGCGAGTGTGCGAATATTCATTACTCAATTGCTCGAGCTACTCGTACACGAAAATATTCGAATAAAATCTTGAGTGTACTATAGCTCACTATTACATGTCTTAGGAATGTACTTAGGTGTGCAAGGGTTTTTTACTTTGTTAATTCTATACATTAAGTGTTGTAATTTTATTCAACTGAGGAAAATTTTCCACAATAATTTTTTAAAACACAAAATTTTATTTATAAATAAATAATAATAATTTAAGCATACTATTGTACTTAAAAATGGAAACTCGAACGCCGTTGGAAGCCAAAAGAATTCATTCCTTTAGTTGAAGTATGTAGTCTCCGTTTAAAAGTCAAAGTCAAAGCAAGAAGACGGCAACGGAACCACCATCAGTTTGTTTGGAAATTGTTTGAAAAGATTTCGGATGTAATTGCTGGGAACATATTTCATGAGGAAGAGAGTAAGAAATCGTATCAGAAAATGCCTCAAAAGATTTGAAGTGATTTGGAAATAATGAAGTACTAACCTGCCTCATAAAGAAATGTGGAAAAATTGCACTGGGAATATCGAATTATTTTAATATTTCAGATCTTCGAAGCATAATAAATTCAACAGATTTATTGATGATACAGCAAAACAGTACGTTGGTTAAGGAATTGGAGTCATGAACAGTTACAGTTTCGGAGGCGAGCTCGCATAAAAAGCATGCCCTCAACTGTGGTCCGTTTCGTCGCTTTGGCTCCTACACATTCTACTTCTTTGCTTCAATGGCTAATCTATTTGAGACAGAAATAAATAAAAGAAAACCCATTTTAGTAATCTTCTTTACGTAAAAATAATTCGTATTAAAATTCTTGGGTGACGTTTCTGCAAAATCTACCTAAAACGCACTATGCATAAAATTAATGTTTTGAGATTTTATTTGTGATTTACTATAGTTGGGAAATTGAATAAAAGATCTTAGTTTTTAAGTAAGGCCCATATTTTTTTTATAAGATAAGTTCTCCATAGCTGTTCTGCCACCGATAAACAATTTTCGGTCAGCTAACCCTCCACCGCACAGGACATCAATCAAAAAGGATTGCAGAAATCCGGAGGCATCGGAGCACCAGGAGGACTGGCTGGGGCAAACCCATCACCAGGAAACAGTCGAAGGTTTTAGGTAAGCAACTAGGGTGTTATTTTATTCCAGCAACCGTGAATTGGTGAAAAATTCCGGTTGCAAAATTGCTAAAATATATATGCTAGACGGCAGCACACCTGCAAGAAAAAGAATTTGAAAAACAGTGAAAAAATTCAGTCGGGTAAATGCTGCCTACTCCTTTCCTAGCAAGCAAGAATAGGCGGAAGGCGAGCAAATCGGAAACACTCAGTAACCAAAGTAGCTTCAAACTCGAACAGATTGTGGGAGTTAGACAAGCAGCCAAAAAAAAAGTAGCAATTAAACTACTATTGCCGTCAGACAATATTACTTGGGGTTACACGGATGTGTAAACTAATTAAACCATCGACTGCCTCAGATCTTTCAGCCGTTAAAAGTGTTGCCTAAAGCAGAGGAACTCTTAAGGTCCTGGTTCGGTTTTTTATCTAAGAGATGGCCTTATTGTCCATAGTACTAGTGGTACGTGTCGTACCATGTACTATACGGCGCTGAAAACGTGTTAATTCGCGCTAAAAAATTGCCGTTGACAGTTTTTCCATTGATGGACTCAGGACGTTGTGAGAGCTCGTGAAAGATGGACACCAGCAAAGAGAAAATTCGCCATATTTTACAATTTTTCTTCGATCAAGGCGAAAAAGCAGCCAAAGCGGCTGAAAAAAATTAATTTAGTTTATGGGCCCGATACTGTAAACGAACGTGTAGCACAAAAGTGGTTTGCTAGGTTCCATTCCGGTAATTTCGATGTCAAAGATGCACCACGCCTGTCGTCGAAAATCGCGATAAAACCATGGAAATAGTGGAAACAGAACGTCACGTGAGCACTTATTTAATTGCTGAGGAACTAAAGATAAGCCAGAAAACCGTTTGGAACCATTTGCATAGCCTTGGATTCAAAAAGTAGCTCGATATCTGCAAATCGCTGCTGAATCGCAACAAAATCGAACCATTTCTGAAGCGTTTAGGACTGGCGATGAAAAATGAATCACTTACGACAACGTCAAGCGGAATCGGTCCTGGTCGAAACGCGATGAGCCGGCGGAAACGGTAGCGAAGCCAGGATTGACGGCCAGGAAGATTTTGCTGTGTGTTTGGTTGTTTGGTGGGATTGGCAAGGAATCATCTACTACGAGCTGCTCCCCTATGGCCAAACGCTCAATTCGACCCTCTACTGCCAACAACTGGACCGCTTGAAGGCAGCACTCATCCAGAAGAGGCTATCTTTAATCAACAGAGGCCGAATTGTTTTCCATCAGGACAACGCCAGGGCACACAGGGTTTTGGTGACGCGCCAGAAGCTCCAGGAGCTCGGATGGGAGGTCCTAATGCACCCATTTTATAGTCCGGACCTGGCACCAAGTGATTACCATCTTTTCTTGTCCATGGCGAACGCGCTTAATGGTGAGAAGTTGGCCTCAAGAGAGGCTTGTGAAAATTGGCTCTCCGAGGTTTTTGCCAATAGGGACGCAGCCTTCTAAGAGAGGGGTATAATGAAGTTGGCATCTCGTTGGCAACAATTTTACGAACAAAACGGCGCATATATGACTTAAATCGGACAAACGTATCAACCACCTTACCACCAATTTGGTGTGTATGTCTTGATATTTTTTCTAACAATTGGGAGAATCTACCGTTTATTCTAAGCCGCCTCTGAAGAACTGATGAATTTTAATAAGAAGCTTCTATTTGATGTTAGAGATACACTCGGAGAGGTTAACATTCCCTATCAAGAAGCGATCATAAGTAGACAAAATATTACATTGAATTAATTTTCTATAGTTTTTGATGTTGATCTGGGCAGGGTTTGAGGCCGGGAGCCCGCGACGAAGAATCTCTGACTCGTTTATTACATAAAAAAATACTTTCCTTCGGTTATATCTATAATCTTTTATCGCTTAAATTATTATTTTCCCAAATTATATTTTTCCTATTAACCATTCTTATGAATGAAAGCCTGTGAAGAGTCCAACAATTATGCAAGCATGATCCTACAGCCATATGTTCAATCATATGGACTCGCACATACATAAATAAGTACATACATACATAATAAGCGAAAAGACAGCGAAAACGGCAAAGGTGAAGGCAATAACAACCGTGTCTATGACTACTGGCCATCAGACCGGCCAGGCCGGGTCGACAGACAACAAGATTCACACACACACACATACACGCTCCTCCTCCTCGGCACCACGCCACCACGCCACTTACAGCCGGTGCGAATTGTGTATTTTCTGTCCGTACAGTGCGCATTGCATATTGCAACATTTATTATGCAACATTGCAACAGACAGCAAAGCAACATTTTCACTTGCAACTTTTGCTGCAGCCGTAAATTACAGCGAGGAAAGTAGTGGATTGGAGTGGAGTGAGGCGGATCTCTGGCCAAATGAAGTGTGGTGGTGTAAATGTGCGAGTGCAATGGGCCGAACACAATGGTGTTGGCCAGCGACAGCCAGCAACGACGGCTATTTATTGTGTGTATGTATGTGTGTGTGTGCCACAGTGTCTGTTGTCTGTTGTCTGTTGTCTGTTTGTGTACGGTCGTTGCTCGCTGGTCGCTTGGTCGCTGTTCTTGTAGCCGCAATTGCAGCAGTCGTTGTCATCGTCATACTGAATTATTACATCGACACGAGATGTTGCACGCGCGATTTCGTGAGTGCATCTTATAATGCTATTAATTATTTGCATGTATCACCTTATAATGTCAACGCAGTTGCTGCTCGCAGTAGAGCCGGCTGGCACTGGCACATCCACCGTACGCCGTCTCGGTCCAATCAATGGACTCTGCAACGGTCTGAGGTGCCGCTGGTGGGTTATCATCGATGGCATGGCAGCGCGTTTGCTCAAAGGTACGCCAAACGCACTTTTTAACGGTTGATATTGCGCCCGGTTCTGTCGCTCTATTAGATGTCTCTGTCGCTGTGCACCGGTTGCATTCGCCTCGACGTTGTGATAGTACATTCTCTGCGCATATTTCCATTGATGCGGCAGTGCCGAGCTGGAGAACTGTGGATTTATGGCTGGCGTGAATAAATTGCGTCGCGTCGTCGCAGTACAACGTCGCCGAACAAACACATGTCGAACACCGAACTTAACGAAATTTAATTTGGATAACATAACCGTAATGAAATTGTATGAACGAGGATTTTTTATTTTATATTAATTATTATTATTTGAACGTAAAATTTCGATGAAAATTGAATAAATTTGTATATTTTTTCAAATACGAAAAATGTAAAACTATTTTATGACTTTGACAGGTGACAATTTTCTATGTGACGCATAATTTGGGTTGATATTTTTTTATTTTAGGAATTCTTCAGACGCAGTTGAGGCTTATGAGGTGATTCTGCTGTGACTTGATTGAAGTTGGAATTTGGGGAAAATGGAACTATTCACCTTTAATGCATACACATATACGGATTTTACGAATATCCGCCCGTTTTTCCGACCTAATCCAGCTTAGGTCCATGGCTGTGATTAGTCTAAGTTCATCAACCTCGTAGCAGAGCTGCTCCAATCAGAGCTAACGTTGAACCCTATTCTATGTGCACTATAAACGACTCCACCATTCTTCCATTTCGGTTAGATGAAACTAGATCTCTGTCGTCCTACGGAGCTCGCCCCAGTATGATTTCCATGCTACCATAGTGACTACCTCAACAATGTATTTCGGGAGTATTGCGAACGTGAGAATTTACAGCATTTACTTATAACGGCAGGTAAACCATGAAAAAATGGGCAAGTGGAGCGGGTTCACACTACCACCTAGGAACATCAGGAAGGGTAGTACTTAACTACAAGGACTGCAATCAGCACCACATACAAGAACCGATGGCGTACCGACAGGATATAAACGTCATTCACCGACAGTCTGTTAATTCCTTCTTGAACTCTCTTCCAATGAACAATGTTCTCGGAGTCAAACCACATCATTTTTCAGATGACGGGCTCGAGTTGTCTGGAGAGTCCTGAGCTATATTGGCACAATTAAGATGTAGATATTTTAGTCCTCTAAATTCCTACTTATCCAGACCTGACACCGGCATACCGAACGTACCCCATGCAATGAGACCCCGCACTATACTAACCACCTCTTTGTACGCCCCTGAAAACCTACTCACCTATCCCCCCTTCCCTGTGGTCCGAACTAGTCGAAACAGCTCGTTTCACGGACCTTCGTTGGATAACCTCGATTACTTAGACTGAGATTGCCTACTCCTAAGCGAGGTAAGACTAGCCGCTACAGCAACAACAACAACATGAGCACAACCAAAGGAATAGTTTGTCACCAAATGAAATCGAAAATTTTATGCTTTGTAAAAGCGTCTGAACGTCCGTTGTCATGCCTTTTATAGACGAAAACATTACAGAATCGTATAAAATCGTTGATTAAGCTTGTAATCACTTCAAGTTCCAATTGTTGGCGCTAGAGGCGTAGAGTGTAATCCAATTGCGCCGGCTTTTTTTTACAAATCCTTGAGGTCTTTCGGACGCTCGATTCTGATATCCTCAAACCACGTGAGAAGAACTAATGGGAACAGGCCCAATATAGTGATGCAAAAGTCGTGAATTGTTTTCTCACTATACATACGACTACTGCTTCACGTATACTACGGCTCGTAAGCTCAAAAAGTACTACTTTCCAGATGTATTAACTTTTGGTCAGAGGTCCTAGTGCACTCGCCATGATAATCGAAGGAAAAAGTGAGCAAAACTTTGAATTTTCGTGAAGCTTGGTGTATTTTTTCGGTTTTGAATCTCTCTTGTGCCTCCGTCGGGAGAATTGAGCTTTGGTCTAGATTTAACAATTACAAGTATTTAACTTTGACTTTTATACAGCAATTCCTTGGTGATTAGCTTCACCATAGCGATGGTTTTTTATTTGATATTCAGCAGAAGATCCGCTTGGTTATCTACCCAACAGATCGCCTCTCCATTCTGTGGATTGTAAGATATTGGATGAAAAATATTTTTCCTAAGTACAAGCTGCAGTTGCGGATTGGTTGGCAGGTAATGCTACCATACAGATGGTCATGGGCATCCATAGTTTTATAAGAAAGTTTCATTGTGATCAGCGCTTGACAAGAAAGTGAATTTGTGATATGAAATAAAACTCTTCATTAAAATCCATCAGCACGAAGGCGACTTAGATAAAGCTGTAGGTCGTTTCATTTTGTTCGGATAGCTTCAAAATGTTCATACTTAAGCCGTTATACGAGGTGTGACAATTAAGTAATAAGACTAATTCCCTAAAAACGGTATATTTCAAAATTATTCTACAACTCTGCCATCCCCTTCAAAGTAATCTCCTTGGGCAACTATACAACGATTCCAGGTTGTTTTCCATACCTCGTAACATTTCTGGAACACCTCGACTGGGAAGTCCGCAAGTACCCTCGTCACGGCCGCCTGGATGACATCAATCGACACAAAATGGGTTCGTTTGACCACCGATTTTGTTCTAGGAAACAAAAAAAGTCACAGGGTGACATATCGGCGAATAAGGCGGTTGTTGCAACACGTCGATCCCTTTAGAGGCGAAATATTGGGACACGCTGAAGGCGGTGTGACACGCTCTCGTGATGAGACTGGAATTACGGTTTGCCCCGGTGGAAGAAATTCTTTGTGGGCGATTCCACGGCAATCAAAAAAGGCAAAATCATCGTTTTCACCTTCTACTTGCTCATGCCAGCTTTACTTAAACTTAAACTCTCTAAGTCGTGCCCAGGTGGACTAAGAGCACTACCTAAGATTAAGACCAGAAAGTTTCCGGTAATTGTCATTTATGGAGACTTTTGGTCTTAATGTATATATCACCTGAAACCGAAAGCCTAAAGACTTAATACAAAATCCATTAGAATATTAGCTCTTTTTTGCCTTATACGAGTATATCATATAGTAGAGAGATTGATCGTCAAAAGGCGATAGTTTCTCTCTTTTTTCATCGGTCTTAATCTCTCGTTCTCCGATCTTGCAAATCATTCGGAAAAACCTTGAATAGAATATTATATATCTGGCGAGAAAATACTGTACTTCTAGAGAATTTAGTGATGGAGTGCAGAGAGACTGTATGAGCTCTTTAAACACAGATCGCCTTCGTTGATTCAACCAAGTACAGTGTGAAGATCGCCACAGTAGTTGAAGAGAACTAAAATAAATTTTTTCTTTTCGCTGAGATGAGTTACTATACTCTCCGAAATCAATGAAATTGTTATTGAAATTGAGCTCACTGTGACTTCAGTCCAGCTCTCAGCGATTCACCTTCCATCGAAAATTCCTGCAGTGTCCGGAAGAAAGGAATTTGCTCATTATGCACACACGTGAGCCTCGAAAATTGCATAACATTCAGGCACAAACATACTCATACTCATATGTATGTATGTACGAGTATAGTGGACAATGTTGTTGCGGGTATTTGCAACTAAGCTAGTATTGTTGTTGTTGCTGTTGACGTATAGTTTACGAACTCCATGCAACATTACACAAATTTCACGCCACAGTTTCACGCTTTTCTAATTGTGTCTTCTTTGTTCGTGCCAAAGGTTTGTATGTATGTATGTACTCTCGTACATAAGTAAGCATAGAAGCGCATGTAGATGCACCGTCACCGTGAGGTATGCAAACTTGCCACATGTTGTTACTATTGCTGTTGGCATTAAGGATGATGCCTCACTTTTTTTCCGCCATTCGCCGGGGTATAAATACCGTTTTTGCACTTGCAACGTTTTGCATGCGCTGAGGCAAGAAAGCAAACAAACCAAAAAAAAGTGAAAAACAACAAAAAAAAAAGAGTGGAGAATCGCCGCAAGAAAGGTGTGATCATTGCAACACTTCCTGTTACCAACTGGTGCTAAATCGCCAACTTACAACAAGCAACGTCAACAACAACAACAACCGCACATCCCAAACATTGTCGTCACCGTCGCCGTCGTCGGCATTACCGCATTTGCTCATTTGTTTTGAGGTTTGCTAGTTAGTCGGTCGGTCGGTTGCTCGGTTGCTCGTTTGCTCGTTTGGTCGCTTGGCTGGGCTTGGGTTGCGCTGGTGACTGCTTGCGATGGTTTGTTAGACCAAAAATGGTTGCAACACGCGCAGTGATAATATTTAAGGAAGCGTTTTACATGTGCATTAAATTGTTGCATGGAAACTCATATGAGCGAGCGCGCGCACATTATTTACAGCTACAACAGCAAATGGCAACAACAGCAAATAGCAAAAATCAGCGACAACAATGGCATTAGCAGCAACTTTGCTACGTTCAACATTGTTTATCGTTGCCACAAATACACTTTTATGCATTTTGCTTCTATTTCACAGTTGTTGTTGTTCTTATTGTTGTCGCATTTTGGTTAACTTGCTGATTATCCCTTTTTGCGCTGTCACTGCTGCTGCCACTGCTGCTGCTGCCCGTGTTTGTCGTGTGAAAAACATGTATGTATGCCTGTATGTATTTTCTAACTCTTTTTCCGACATTTCGCCATTTTTGGCCACATTGTTGTTGTACTTACTGTTGTTGTACACATTTTTTTTTGCCTTATTTACCTATTTCTATTTCTATTTTTCGTTGAAGTCCTTGCGCCAGTTGGCAATAAATTTTACATTATTGCGGCTATTGTTGTTGCGCTTTCTTGTTATTTGATGTTGTTGTTGTTATGTTGATGTGTCTGGTCTTCTTCCTCTTCTTCTTGTTTTTTTTTGTCCGCTCGTCTGCTGTTCTTTCTCAGCGTACGCTTATCTGCTGCATCGTAGCGTGAATTGCTTATGTTTTGTGGGCGCAATGAAAAACCTCCAACGACAACAACAACAACAACAACCACAACAGAAACAATATTATAAACAAGCAGAAAAGTAAATAGTGCACTTTTCGCATTTCCACTTCAGCGATTTGTGTCAACAGTAAACATTCGAGTATGATTAAAGTATAAGATTAACACCAAACACCAGCGCTTCACGAGCACATGTGCTAAGCACTAACGTTCTGTGGGTAGAGAAGAGCAAAGAAGGTAAAATAAAAAATAAAATAGCAAAAGAAGTTATAATTATAATCGTGGGGAGTAAAGATTTACTAAAGAAAATTTTTTTTATTTTATTTTTCGCCACGGAAAAGGGGTTGCCATGGTTTTCCCGAAGTAATAGCCCAAGTCCTCGCTCACAGCATATTTATTTTTTAAAGAAGACCACAATATCGGTAGCCGCGATACTCTGGGGATTTTGTGAATTTATCTTATCTATCATATTCTTTAAGCCAAGGGGTATTTATGATGAGAGAAAGTCTCCTTCAGTAAGTGCCAACCCTTCCGGAAAATGAATGTTGGGGCAAAAACTTTTCTTATAACTTTCGAAGAATCCTAGGTAGCACTGAGTGGCGGATACGTTATATATACCTAGACCACTTAAGACAGAATGAGTTTCAATTTAATTTAGTGTGAAGTTTTCAGTGGTTTTTTTAAGTTAATGTGTGTCATGATATCTAGTCGAGGAACTTCTATTATTCCCTTGAACTCTGAAGCAGCCCTAAGTTAGCCGAGTTATGGTGTTCTTGATAAGAGCTGGAGAGAATATGCTGTAAAGTATCGCGCAGCATGTCTCTCTACTTTTCCTGCACGTATCACTTTCAGTAGTGTTCTTTTTACACGTATGTGACGTCAGTAGATTGCGGTCTGTTCGGAGATCTTCAACCATCCTTACGAGAACACGACAAATAAGTCAACGTTTAGCCATCTTCTAGTCTTTTTGTCCAATTTCCATTGCAGTGTAGTTAGTGATATATCCTGATCCGACTCAGTTGCCAGAAGAAGAGCACCATAGGCGATCTCATCAACTATTTTTTTGCCACAATGTCCTTATGAACTAGTAAATATGCAATTATTTTACAGCTGGCGCTCTATCCACTTGTTCTAAGATCACATACCGTAGTAATACGCTATGGAATTAAGGATTTAATTTCCGCCTGGAAACTGTTGCAGTAACCGGCAGGTTTAAGGCTAGTCTGAGTTCTATTCCTCTTAGCCTCGCTGTCAGAAATTTTTTATCCGTTCGTGTAAATATTGTAAGCTCCGCTGGCTGACAGACTGGATACTTCGGGACTATCCTTTGTCTTTTTTAGCCTTAAGTCTGATATGTGCAGAAGAAACAGTGGTATGGAATTGATAGGGTTTAGCACTAGAGCTTAGAGAAAAGGCATTCTTCTCTCGTCTCCGAGTCTAGAAACTGAAATTATTAATATTCACTATAAAAATTTAAACAAAAAATCATCTTGACTGTGAAGCTAATTAATGTGGCTATCAAAGTTACCAATTCTTTTTGTAAATGTCTTACATGGGTGTTTAACTGTTGATTAAACGAATAAATTGTGTATTATTAAAAGTCATAGCACTCTGAGTAAGCTAAACCTAAAAATTGTGAAAAGTGAAAGTGTAAATTACATTTATTGAAAAGTTACCAATCTTATAAAAACAGTTCATATTTACCGAAATGCCCTTAAAAAAAGTGAAGTTAGTTACGATGATAGAGTTAGAATTCAAGTTCTAAGTGAAGAAGGTAAGTCTCAGGTTGATATTGCCAATATGGTGGGAAGTTCGCGATGCGCGATCCAATGGGCTATCAGACGATTTGTGGAGACGAAATCCCACAATAATAAATCAAAAAGTTGAAGAAAGCATCCAACCAGCCTTTTCGGATGAATTTAGTAAACCAGTTAGTTCTCGAACAGCTAGAAGAAGACTCCTGGAAATAGGTTCAAAAGGATGTAAAGCCCGAAAGAAGTCGTGATTCTCACAAAAGAATAAGAAAAATCATTTGGAATGGGTTCGCCGATTCACGGAAGAAGATTGGTCGAATATTCTGTGGTCAAACTTCGAGGTAAGCTTAGTTAAGATCATCTTAAAGTATTAACAGCCATAGCTTCTTACCCTAGAGCAATTTTGAAGACATAATAGAAATCTTATGAAAACATTATTTTTTCTTTTCTACAGATATTTGGAACACATGGTGTGACGTTCGTGAGGCGCCGAGTTGGGGAAGAATATCATCCAGATTGCGAGGTACCCACTGTTAAGTATGGAGGAGACAGCATTATGATCTGGGGCTGCATGGCTGCTGATGGTGTCGGCGAAATGTTCGTTTGCGAGGGTCGCACGGTCAGTCAAAAGTACATAAATGTATTAGAAGCTGTTCTTCTGACTTCGTTAACGCACATTTTCGGCGATACTAATTGAGACGGGATTCAATTTCAGCAAGACAATGCTCCCTGAGACAAATCAGCGACTACGATGCTTTGGTTTAGAGATACAATAACAACATTGTTCTGTTAGATTGGCCTGCGCAGTCTCCAGATCTTAATCTCATTGAGCACATGTGGCTATTTTAAAACGCAAGATTAAGGAACACAGTATAGCATCAAAAACTGCCTTAAAGAAAGCCTTAATTAACGAGTGGTACACTATAAGTGCGGACGAATGTGCAAAGCTTGTACGCAGAATGCCTAAGAGAATTGCTGCCGTTGTTAAATCGAAGGGTGGACCTACTAAATATTAATTTTATTATCACTAATTCATTGTGTTTTCATTGTTTTACTAATAAAATTCATTACTTCACTTGTTAAAACAAAAAATTCAAAAATTCAAATTAGTGGGGTGCCTAATACTTTTGGCCAAGGCTGTACTTTCTTAACTAATGATAAATTTCGGGTGAGAATTTCAGAACGAAAAAATTTATTCCAAAATTTTCTCCACGATTTTTGTACAGGAAACTCATGATGTGTTCGAAAATAATATTAGCACATAAAAACATATCAAACTTTTCCGGCCTTTACCTTAAATTTTTCCTTGCTAAAGGGCTTTCTCAAAAAAGAGATGGAAGGATAATTTAATAGAACTCTAAAATCCACAAAGCTCCGCAATACGGTGCTTTCACTAATGTAGTATACCGCAGAACAACTAACCATCATCAAGCGAATAACCCTGTCTGGTCTCTTCCGAAATGTATTGATCAGTAAAACTATACCTACTTAATTGAAAATTTAATGAAATTTACTCGCCATTTATTTTTATTTTCGACACTTTCTTTTTGTGTATTTTTGTTTTCAAGAAATTCGCTCTCTCCTAAACAGACCCACTGCACTTTTCATAACACCTGCTTGACATGTAGCTAATTGCCAGTTAATTGTATGATTTATATTTGCTAGAACGCTTTCAGTTAGCTAATTGAGTGCCTGTGTGAACATGCTTGGAAATCGCCGCATAGTAATTTCGCTCGTAGTGCAGGCTACAAACTGTTGAAAGGTTCGAATAGAAAGATCCTCCTTCATTTGCATGATGATATGTTATTAGAACTCCAGTTAAACTTGATACAAGAAATACTAAGATGAATTATAGCATTCCAGTGAAACAATTAGAAATATATCATGCAGCTTTCATAGTGATGAAGGTCAAAGTCAAAGTAATCAAATACGAAATACACATGTTATCATTTCCTAAAATTTGCCTTCCACTTACTGTGCCACTTACACTGCGAAACACCATCGTATTTGAGCAACAAATCAGCCGCCCACACAACGAATAATTCAAAATTGCAATTTGTTGCGATCGCCAGGCGATAGCTGAAGGAACAAATACACAACACGAGCGACAACGACAACAACAACAACAACTTTGACTTAAGCCTACACAAGTTTCTTACTCTGCGGAGTGCAATAACAACAATTACCATAACAAAAACTGAGAATGTTGCTTGTTGTAGTGAGAAAGGAAACGGACAAAAAAGAATATGTGGTTTTTTAGAGCTCAATGTCAGCCAAAATTCTAAGGCCAACGAAATTTCAACAATACTAAATGTGGCGAGCAAGCCAAATCGCCAAGCAAGCTTGCCACCGAACACTTTGAGTAGCATTCTACGTGTGATGAACCGATAGTGCGTTGTTGCAACAAGGCTGCTGTTGAGCATTCGCAGATGTGTTTCTCATTTAACTGCATGTGATTATATTCTATATGCTTATAGTTGTTATTGTTGCGTATTGAAAATTGGGCGAAAATTTTCTGCCCGTACTGCACACACATTGCTTGCGTCGAACAATTTTCTCCGATCACTTAGCTTCACTATCCATCCACTTTATAACTTTCATGAGATAATTTATCTTGATGTCTGCTAGCTTATACAAGTCATCGATGAAAGCAGCTCCCACATATTGGAACCTAGCTCCGCCCGGCGAAACATTAATATAGAAGAGGAGAGACCGTTTCTTGCTCCTCACAGTTCTAACAGCTTCTACATGATCTGCTGAAGGGAACCTCTTACCTCGTCGCATGCCTTGCTATCAAGCAGTGACCCGTTAAGACTTCTATAACCTTAGAGATAGATGTTCTCCCTTTTGAGAGAATGGTTTTCGGGTGCTCTTTTCATATCCTATTTCGTTCAAGTTTGTCTAAAAATGCTGTAAGCAGCAGTACAATTCTACAATAGCTTGATTCACCCAACTCATAACTGAAGTCTCTAAATAGTAGTTTGCTTGTAACAAAATACTATTCCAATGGGTTCTTTGTCAGGAAAATCTGTTTGGTCGTGCCTAGACTGTTTCCCTTTATGACTCTGTGATCCGAATGAAAGATAATCTATTTTGCTTGGTAATCTCCTGGAGAAATCGGCGGCTGTCTACCATATTTTTTGAAATCGCCGCTTAACTCGGTTGTGAGTTCAATTATCTTGTGGTAACCGCAAAACCGGGAACTATTGGATTTTAGTCGCCTCTTACGACAGGCATGTCTTACCGCGGGTATGGTAAATTCTTGAGCACCTAACCCGCAAAGGGAGGGTGAGTTCAATTCTTATATAGTTTGCTGTTCCCAATATGGCTGAAATATATTTGCAATGATTGGGTAGCCTGAACGAGAGTTCGAAAGTAGCTTTTTTGAGAATACACATCCCCGAACTCTTCCATCATGTCTCTATCCATCAGTATATATCTCAATACCGTCGATTGAGGTATTGAAGTTATTGCTCCATTCCTCTCTTTTAGGGAAATGAGTTATATAATTATTGCTATCAAGAGTCGACAGTAACGGCCTGTGTAACTTGGTATAAAATTGTGGCTTTCTGGGATTTTCGAGTATTCAAATCGTTGCTTATTCTATTGATCTCGCTCACTTAGTCGAGGAGGGGCTACTGCTGCAATCTAAAAATCCCTTAAGCCCAATGGGAAAATATCGGAAATCACATTAAAGGCCTCCTTTGGCCTTGAGCGCACCACTTATGCTAATCATCGCTGATCTTTGAATTCTATTTAAAAGGTTGACATTTATCGCCATGTTTAACGCAAGCCCCATACAAAAGTATTGGTCTCAAAACAGATGTGAAGATCTAGTGAAAGATCTTAGGTTTCAAACCTCATTTCTTAATGATGGTTGTTTTTCATGTATATATCAGGTCAAGTAAAAGGTTCATTCGGTTTTTCATTGATTTTTCAAAATATGATAACTTTGTGTACATGTGTGTGTGTTTTAGGTCAAATATGCGCCGTTTCGTTAGTAAAATTGTTGCCAACGAGATGCCAACTTCATTATACCTCTCTCGTAGAAGGCTGCCAATTTTCACAGGCCTCTCCTGAGGCTAACTTCTCACCATTAAGCGCGTTCGCCATGGACAGAAAAAGATGGTAGTCACTTGGTGCCAGGTCCGGACTATAAGATAAGTGCATTAGGACCTCCCATCCGAGCTCCTGGAGCTTCAGGCGCGTCACCAAAGACGTGTGTGGCCTGGCGTTGTCCTGATGGTACACAATTCGGCATCTGTTGATCAAAGATGGCCTCTTTTAGATGAGTGCTGTCTTCAAGCGGTCCAGTTGTTGGCAGTAGAGGACCGAATTGAGCGTTTGGCCATAGAGGAGTACCTCGTAGTAGATGATTTCTTGTCAATCCAACCAAACACACAGCAAACCCTTCCAGGCCGTCAATACTGGCTTGGCAACCGTTTCCACCGGCTCACCGCATTTCGACCACGACCGATTTCGCTTGACGTTGTCGTAAGTGATCCACTTTTCATCGCCAGTCACCAAACGCTTCAGAAATTGGTCGATTTTATTGCGATCCAGCAGCGATTCGCAGATGGAAATTCAGTCCATCATGTTTTTTTGCGTTAGTTCGTGTGGCACCCAAACATCGAGCTTCTTTTTGAATCCAAGGTTATGCAAATGGTTCCAAACGGTTTTCTGGCTATTCTTTAGTTCCTCTCGTGACGGTCTGTTTCCACTATTTCCATGATTTTATCGCAATTTTCGACGACAGGCCTCCCGACGTGTGGTGCATCTTTGACATCGAAATTACCGGAACGGAACCTAGCAAACCACTTTTGTGCTATACGTTCGTTTACAGTATCGGGCCCATAAACTAAATTAATTTTTTCAGCCGCTTTGGATGCTTTTTCGCCTTGATCGAAGAAAAATTGTGAAATATAGCGAATTCTCTCTTTGCTGGTGTCCATCTTTGACGAGCGCTCACAACGTACTGAGTCAATCAATCGAAAAACAATCAAAGACAAACTTTTAGCGCGAATAAACACGTTTTCAACGCCGTATAGTATGACATGATGCGACACGTAACACTAGTACTATGGATAATAACGTCATCTCTAAAATAATAAAGGATAAAAACCGAATAAACTTTTTACTTGACCTAATATTAAGCGATGCAGACCCTCTCATAACCGCTTACTATGAGGGACTAGTTTGCATGCAAACAGACGGTCAGACGGACATGTCTAAATTAACTTAACTCGTCATTCCGATCATATTGGCATTAATTTTGATGGGTTTATCTCCTCTGCTTCTGATATTTACTAACTTTGGAACAAAGTTAATATTATACACCATTCCATGTACATACATGGAAGGTATAATAATAAGATTGGAATATACACATAAAAAAATATATAATGTTTACAACAAGTGATCTATATCTTGGCAGTTTTGTAATATTTTTCAGGGTTTTCTATAACAACATATCTTACCATGCAATCTTCTTTAAAATTCGAAAATGTATGTTCGAATATGGTTAGTTTTAGCCACAGCTGTTGTAATAAAGATAAAAATATATATACATATGCACATATATGAAAAAAAATAATAATAAACGTTTTCTCTATTTTGCCCCAATTTCAAAACCAGCTGTGTAAATATAGTTTTTAATTCTACAATAAGTTTTCGATATTTCGAAAATTGTATGTCAGATGCATATGCACCTATATAGTATAAAAGCTATTTGTTTTTATATCCCTACCTTGTAATGTATTTCATAACGGCTCTTTGGTGCAGTGGATAGCACATTGGACTTCTAATCCAAAGGTCGCGGGTTCGATCCCCGCAAGGGCTCAAAAAGTTCTAGATTTTTTTTAATAAATTGTTTTGATTTTTTTTAAACACTTATCATTCAATAGGGAAATGTCCCACTAGCCATACAAGATGCTCAAATTATTAAGTACTCTGCCGGATTGCCGGAGAAGTTCTTTTGGAATGGGATCCACAAACTGCCAGAAAGATGGGCAACACTTTGATCATTAAATGTATAACCATTTTTTCACAGGATCCACATTACAAATTGGTCATTAATATTGAATTTCAAGTTTATTTTATTACTTGTTTACATTGAAAATCGAAACAACAATAAGATTCTTATATAAGCAAGTAAAACTATTTTACAAACAAAAACCATAAAATAACAGAAGATAATTTCCAAATTTTACTAAAGGGTGGTTAAATTTTCAAGGGCCGATGTTGATTTTGAATAAAACACAAACTATTTAGGAAATTATTGAAATTTTATTTTATTATGATATATTGGTATTACTCAATTATGTATGTAACAAAATATCGGCCAAATGAGCGCCGCGACCTCGGCGGCACACCTCCATACGATGGTCCAAATTTTCGATGACGCTGAGGCATAATGGAGTTTCTATGCCGTTAATGTGCCGAATTATCTCATCCTTTAGCTCTTGAATTGTTGCTGGCTTATCGACGTACACCTTTTCTTTCAAATAACCCCAGAGAAAAAAGTCCAACGGTGTCAATTGACATCGCTATTACGTGAGATAACACGGCCATTGAATTTGTTGCGCAAAAGAGCCATTGTTTCGTTAGCTGTGTGGCAAGTGGCACCGTCCTGCTGAAACCACATATCGTCCACATCCATATCTTCCAATTGTGGCCATAAAAAATTCGTTATCATCTCACGATAGCGAACACCATTCACAGTAACTGCCTGACCGGCCTCATTTTGGAAAAAATACGGCCCGATGATGCCGCCAGCCCATAAACCGCACCAAACAGTCACTCTTTGTGGGTAAGTATTGGTTTTTCGACAATCACTCTTGGATTCTCATTCGCCCAAATGCGGCAATTCTGTTTATTGACGAATCCACTGAGGTGAAAAAGTGCCTCATCACTGAAGATGACTTTCTTCGAAAATTTTCATAATAAGTCTGGATAACTTTAACACGTTGTTGGATTGTGTATCTCTCCATGGTTCAAATTGAGTAAGTCTGAAATAGAGAAATGTCAAATTAAATTCGGAAAAAAACTTGGCGTTTAGGTGTGGTTCACATTCAACGTCGGCCCTTTCAATTTAACCACCCTTTAGATAAAAACTATAAATAATTTTTTGAAGCCATAAACCAGCCAACAAAAAAATTTCTATAGCAAATCAAAGCAAGTGTAGCCAATTACATACATAGGTACATATAAATGTGCATAGCTGCAGTTCGAAAACAAAAATTATATATGTATTTGTCCTTTTATAAAGAATTCATTTGCATGTATATTGTTATTGTAAAGATTTATTTTGAACGTTGAAAAAATAACAAGTAAATGCAATAAAAAAGTTACGTAACGAAATTAATAAATTCAAAAAATATGAGTAACATTCATACCATACATATTTATTATTATTATTATTATCATACAAGCGCACTAAAGAATTTATGACCCCAAAAAATACGAGCAACTCAAGTCACAAGCAACCTGAGTGACATTTAATTATCGTATGTAACACATAAATCTCTGAATAAAAATCAACAATTAATGTTAAGAATATCTTTTCTGTTTTTTGTTGTTGTTGTTTATTGTAGTTATGGCGCATAAAAATTTTTAAACAAAATAAACATTAAAATGGTTATAAAGTTGCATTGCATTTATTTATGTAAATACACGTATGTAATAAATACATATGTACATAAATATTCATAGGCGCTTGCGGTACTTGTTTTTCACAAAACCAAAAAAAGAAAAGAGAAAAAATTTATAATCTTTTGTTTCTTCAATCAACAGACGTCGATTTTTC
Source organism: Ceratitis rosa (assembly GCA_037013455.1). Lineage (NCBI taxonomy): Eukaryota > Metazoa > Arthropoda > Insecta > Diptera > Tephritidae > Ceratitis > Ceratitis rosa. The sequence goes on along the minus strand of JAWMAG010000031.1, from coordinate 7,816,123 downwards.
ATATGCATTTGTTGTAGGCGATGCATATCAGTGTTCTGAGTAAAACATATATACATACAAACATACATACACATTCATAGGCATGTATGACTGTTATTGTGGAAGATACCCTGCAGGAAATGAGTAATCATATGTGTATGTTGTAATTTATGGTGAGACCATATGACCAGTAGTATAGTGAATCAGCACCAGAACGGTATCAGTCTATTCATTTCAGAAAATTTTTTGTAACGTCTAGTGGCGACCGCAATTTGAAAAATTTATTTATCATAATTTTGGGTGTCGGTCGAAACAGTCTCGAACCCTGGCTATCAGAGTGTCAGAATGCAATATAAACTACCCGATCTATGCACCACTTTTTTATTTTTCCTACCTTTATCAGATAATTCCACTCTCTTCGACCCCACTAACGATGTACAATAACTTCAGTATATCTCTCAAAGAATTCAGTTCAGTTATCATCAAAGGAATGTCAATGGTTTTAACACGGATAACTTTTGAAAGCAATGTGCTTGAAAACCTTCTTAACATCTACATACCATATACGTGTATGTCTCAAAAAGAATCTAATTAATTGAAGAGCTCGGAAAATTATTCTTCAAATCCGACTATTTTCCAAAAATTTGAACTTCGTTAAATTATTTAACATTCACAGAGAAAGGATCTGATGGTTTCAAGTTCTGTCTTAAAACTCCTCCAAAAATCATTCGATGGAAATCTGAATCTGTCTAAATGCTCTGGCGAAAAAACTCCATCTTTTAATAGAGGTTCACACGTCAGCTGACGTCGATCTTCACAATGATGATCAAATTTTTTTTGCCCATCTCTCTGGCAGTTTGTGGATCCCATCCCAAAAAAACTTCTCCGGCTTGGAGGTGAAGAAAGAATCGAGCCAATTTCTAATACCCTGCTATGAAGTGAAGCATACTCCGGTGAGGGTATTCTGCATTGATCTGAACAAGTGGTAGTCGGAAGGTGCTATGTCTGGGCTATAAGGTGGGTAGGCGTGAGGTAGAACTGCCCACCCACAGTTTTCCAAATAGTTTTTAACTGGTCTTGCAACATGTGGCCGAGTGTTGTCATGATGAAAAATTATTGATCCATCTGTGGTCGCATATTTTGGTCGTTTTTCCGCGATGGCCTTTTTCAAACGAATCAATTGTTTTCGATAGAGGTCCCCAGTGATCGTCTGACCCGATTTCAATAGCTCATAATAGGGCACACCCTTGGGCCCCTTGTGGTCCCACCAAAAAGATACCATAACCTTGGCACCATGGATATTCGGCTTTGCCGTGGATGTCGAAGGTTGGCAGGGCTTCACATACGATCTCTTGCGCTTTGGGTTATCATAATGAATCCATTTTTCATCGCCAGTGACAATCCGATGCAAAAATGACCTCTTTTGGTGGCGTTGAAACAACATTTCCGACATGCAGAATCCACGTTCGACGTCTTTTGGCTTTAATTCATAAGCACCCAATTTCCAAGCTTCTGGATGAATCCTAATGATTTTAATCGTCTGGAAACGGTTGCTTGATCAACTTCTAATACTTTTGCAAGTTCTTCTTGCGCCTGGCATGCATCTGCGTCGAGGAATGTCTCCAATTCTTCGTCTTCAAATTTTTTTGGCTGTCCGGGTCGTTCTCCGTCGTCTTTGCCACTTTTAAACCGTGAAAACCACTTTTGTCACTTTCGTCCGGCTAAAGCATGGTCACCACAAACGTCCAGTAAAATACGATGGCTTTCGGTAGCACTTTTCTTCATGTTAAAGTAATGATGAAGAACTCTCCGCAAAAACACTTTATCTGATACAAATTTCGACATTTTCAAATGAATGAAATAAATTGTTGTTGTTGTTCACACTAAAACAAATAAGATCTACTGAAAACGACGCGAAATGACAGTATCTTTGAAATGAATATAGCCACAGATGAACACGACGCGAAATAATCCTATTAGAGCCCTCTCTTAGAAATCCGCATTAATTAATGCATACACCCAATGCTATGCAGTATCTCACACTGCCCTTTCCAGAGAGAAGATAGCACCTCACCGCTCCTAAATATCTGTTGTGGTGAGTAGTACGTCATTTTGAACTTGCCAGAGGAGAAATGGTACCTAACCATCACCAAATACCTAAAGTTTTCGTAAAAGTGATGAGTAGTGAACTTCTCAGAGCGCAAGTAGTGCATCAGCGATTCTAAATGCCTATTCTAACGTAAGAAAGGAGATGGAGTAGTTTAACATCTCTTCCTGTTGTCTAGATTAGAGAGTATAAACTCACCTACATATTTGTTTTGAATCTAGAGAAGTCGACACACGATTTGACAGGTATTTTTTGTCTGCGGTTGGCCTTTTATGCACGTGTCCTACTCGCGGACAGTAAGTTTCATGTTGATCTGTTGATATACTGCGATATGATATTGCTTCGGTGATGTGTTGATCTGACGTCTTTAGGTTGCCTACTCAGCAATATAAAATTTGTAAGGAGACATCCTTTCTTATATTAACAGCTATCTGCGGAGTGGCATGCCAACACTCTGTCATGGTGATGAAAGGAAAGTATCATTCATTACAACTTTGTACTTAAACATACTCATTAAGCGGTATCTTTTCGTGACATGACACTCTTACCAGGCTGATAAGCAAGTGCTTAGCTTTTGCTTTAAATAATTAGCAAAAATTCTGACTATCCAAAGAAATAAATTAGCATTCATCGAGGAGAATCCTTCGTAAATTTTCCTACAGGCCAAATATACCGCCTGCAATTGCCCACACAACATTTCATCCATATTCATGTGTTGTTGTGGAAATTCACATCAAATTGTGACAGTTTTTAAGGCAGCTCGTAAATTATATCAGCCTTTGACGATCGACCGTCTTGTTGCGTGATCGATTTTTAACGAGCCACTGTGGCCATCATCGCCACCGCGTTGCCTACAATTGTATGTTATATGTATTGTTGTGCCTGTGCGCCTTATCCGCTGCTTACATATCGCGTTGTGATTAGTTTTCCGCCACCCGCAAATGCCTTTGGAATTTCAATTAAACCAATTTCAACTACTGGCTTAACCAATTTATTTCGTATTACCCACATACCTACATACCTACATATCATACATACCTACATACATACCTTCAGACTTATATCTTTCTATCGGTGCACAATCTGTGGCATTCAAACCTTTCTTTCTTTCTTTTCCAGTTGTTGCGCTTCACTTTGCTATGCTTTGTTTGTTGTGATGACAAAAATTAATTACAATTTGACATTTGACGCTTACAATTGTCAGCCTTTCGGTTACTGTTACTGTTACTGTTGCAATTACCTTTGTTGCTTGTTGTTTTTGCTGCCTTTTGTCTCTTAATGTCATGCCTTCTTTCTTCGTTTGTATGTCTGTACATACATATATCTGATTGTTTGATTGTATTATTGGATTAGTGTTTTGTGCGTGACACATTTAGTAGATCACACAGCTGATAAGCTCGATTATAGCCAAGTTAACAACGCTGCGGGCAAAGGCATGACGGCATGTTCGTTCGGTGATGAAGCGTGCGATAATTGCTGAGCGTGAATCTCGGTTTATGCGCTGGGCTTGATGTTTTGAGGGAAAGCAAGAAAGACAAATTATCGTGACGTGGTTTTTTGTATTTATTTAAATTTTTCTTTTCGAAATAACAGAACATCCATGATAATGGGATTGCAAAATTTATTTAGAAATGGGCAGAAGAGAGATTTGTCATGTAAATGTAGTAAATGAATGTGCCCCCTGCGGAGCACTGGAAGACCTCATTTATAGAAGGTCAAGTAAAAAGTTCGTTCGGTTTTTATCTAAGAGATGACGTTATTGTCCATAGCACTAGTGTTACGTGTCGCATCATGTCGGATAAACGGACGTGTAGCACAGAAGTGGTTTGCTATGTTCCTTTTCGGTAATTTCGATGTCAAAGTTGCACCACGCGTCGGGAGGCCTGTCGTGGAAAATTGCGATAAAATCATGGAAATAGTGGAAACAGACCGTCACGTGAGCACTTATTTAATTGCTGAAGAACTAAAGATAAGTCAAAAACCCGTTTGGAACCATTTGCCTAACCTTGGATCCAAAAAGAAGCGCTTTGTTTGAGTGCCCCACGAACTAACGCAAAAAAACATGATGGTCCGAATTTCCATCTGCGAATCGCTGCTGAATCGCAACGAAATCGACCCATTTCTGAAGCGTTTGGTGAGTGGCGATGAAAAGTGGATCACTTACGACAACGTCAAGCGAAATTGGCCGTGGTCGAAACGCGGTGAACCGACGGAAACGGTGACCAAGCCAGGCTTGACGGCCAGGAAGGTTTTGATGTGTGTTTGGTGGGATTGGCATGGAATCATCTACTACGAGCTGCTCCCCTATGGCCAAATGCTCAATTCAGCCCTCTACTGCCAACAACTGCACCGCTTCAAAACAGCATTCATCCAGAAGAGGCCATCTTTGAGGCCATCTTTGTTTCACGCGCTTCGCTCAACTAATGGTTTGGCCTACTGAGCGTACTATTCGCTACACCATCAGCCATCTTTAGACCCAGCATTCTTTACTGCATAATATTCGACCGCATAGACCACGTCCAACACGCAGTGAAGAAATTATAGCGGACGTAACTGAGAGTGTACACGAAGACCATGGAGAGTCGATTCAGCGCCGTTCGCAGCAACTTGGAGTGATGTATGGAACGCTTTAGCGCATTTTACGTCGAAATCTTAAATTGGGAACGTACATAATTTAGCTCCTGCTAGAACAGACGGTCACTCGACTGTCCCAAGTGATATCGCTTCGTTCTATTAGCTCTTGGAAAGTTCCAAGAAGATCCGACATTTTGGAGCCAAATTTTGTTCAGCGATGAGGCACATTTCTGGTTTGATGGGTATGTAAACAAGCAAAATTGCCGAATTTGGAACGCAGAGCAACTTGAAGTGATTCAAGAGCTGCCATTTCACCCAGAAAAAACCACAGTTAGGTGTGCTTTGTGGGCTATTGGAATCAAAAATGATGCTGTTGAGAACGTAACCGTCAAGGGCGACCGTTAGCACGCCATGATAGCCGACTATTTGATGCCTGAAATTGAGCTCGTGATTTCGGCGATATTTGGTTTCAACAAGATGGCGCCACTTCGCACACATCGCTTCAGTCCATGGATTTATTGAGAGCACACTTCCGTGAGCAGATAATTTGACGTTTTGGGCCGGACGATTGGTCACCAAGATGGTATGATATCACAACGTTATGCTTTTTTTTGTGGGGATATATAAAATCTAAGGCGGATGCGGACAATCCCGCTTCCATTCAAGCCTTGGAGCAAAAAATCACGCGTGCAATTCACCAGTTAGCAGTCGAAATACTCGAACGATTCATGGAAAATTGAACTCAACGGATGGACCATCTCAGACGTAGCTGCCGCCAACATTTGAAAGATATAATCAGCAGAACTCAATGCTAAAGAATGTTCTTTCGATTGATAATAAACATTCCCAACTAGTTTTAAATTTTCTGTGTTTTCTTCCTTAAAAAATAGTGAACTTCGAATTGGAGCACTTTTTATATAACAGGCTTTGTTCTGAATGACTGTTGGATCAATCCACAATCTAAACCACTGCTTATAGAGATTAGAAACTTGGATGGTATGCTCTACATATGATATATGGAGCCGATAAGAATTGATTTTCCTGGAAGTTGAATGGAGCTTACTTTTCAATCGTTTGATTTATATGAAATTTGGTACACAGCACTTTTCCTACCGGCAAGTAGACCTGGGATCCGAACCATTGAGTCGATCTCAGACTCACTTCAATACATGAATACTTAAATAATATACAATAATACCAGCGGGCAAACTCTAGTATATACTAGAGCTCTAGATACCCGTGTATTGAGCACTGCGAGCAGCTCAAAGTTAAATTTTTTATTCAAAATGCTCGAAAAAGCTCGCATTGCTCGAGCTCAAACTTGAAAATTTTCGAGCAATGAGCAATGAACGAGTATACGAGTACTCGTTGCTCAAATGCCCGAGCAGCTCGTAAATGTTCGAACAAAATCTTGAGCTTTAGTATACATGGTACATACGAGTGTATATATGAAAATCTAAGAAAAGTTTATAGGCTTTTGGTAGCTTATATACGTGTATGTATATATTTATTAAAGCTTTTAGTTACAATAATATCGAAATGCTGAAATGCTTAAAAACTTCCATTTTTTTAAATTGAAATCAGTTTAAAATGGCCTTTGGAAACATTCTGATTAAATTGAAAGCTTTTAAGGCAAGAAGAAAGCTTCCATAAATTTATAAATTTTTTTTACTGAAGCATTAATAGTTGCAAATGTTAAGAACAAATATGAACAAATAATCGTATTGGTCAATTTGTGGTTCGATATTCGATGCATACTTACATACATACATACATACATACATACATACATACATACATACATACATACATGCATGCATACATGAAGACATAAGCATAAGCACTAAATGTTCAATACTTATTTAAATATGCATACTTTCTACTTAGGTATGTATGTATTGTATGTACGTGCATAAAAGCAATAAGTGCTAACATTTATATAAACACATATTTATATATATATACATATATATATATGTACATATATGATATAGTTTTGCATTGTATTGCATGTTGTAGGTTGGCAAGTGGCATGTCAGCGCCATTTCATTTCCTGCTTTCCTTCCTCTCGCCGACACAGCAATATTTGTAAAACACACACAAACACACGTGGACATATGTACATATGTATGCATGTATGTATGTATGAGTACATATAAATTGCCACAGGATTTTAATACTGCATTCAATCGCTGTAGTCTGCCTGCAATTCATTGCATATGTGCCTACCCACATACATACATACACATGCATATATGGTATGTATGAGTATATCCACATATCCTTTGGCATTTTCTTGCCAGCTCACTTTTATTCAATTTATTTTTTCTGTTTTTTTTTTTTTTTTAATTTTTGCTTTTGTCATGAATTTCATTTTACATTTTATTTACTTTTTACGGTTGCATGATGCATTTGACCATTCAAGAAATAAAGAAAGAAAGAAAGAAAGCAAAGAATGTAAGGACGAAAGGACGAAAGGACGAAACGACCGAGTGTGTGGACGAATGAACGAACGTAACCAGAGCGAAATAAAGCTTTGAAATGTAATTAAAAGTCATTCGTGCGTTTCTGTTATTTTTTCCGTAGATTAATTCCTATTTTACTTTGCCACTTTCCACGCTTTGTTCGCAGTAGTCGTCGTCGTCGTTATCGTCGGGTATTCGTATAAACTACTTTGTTGAAAAGGCAAGCGGAAATGTCGCCATGTTTTTGTATGCCATGGACAGGCGGTGAATGACTATTGTTTGTATGATATATATGTATGTATGTATGTATGTACGTATGTATGTAGGTGTGCATGTTTGCGGTGGATTGCATTGCTGACATTGGCATACTCCCATATGCACAACCACACATACATATGTATGTATGTATATATATATATGTATATGTAAATATATATGCACAATTGCAAGTGCAAGTTCATGCATATATTAGTGTTTGTACAAAACAATACATTCACATATTCATGTAGATGTGTTCGTGTGGGCTCAAGGAGTTTCTCATAATCAAATGGCGCATTTATGCAATTCTATATGTAGGTATATGGTGGTTAAAGGAAACAAGGGGTGGTTCCACGACAAGTTTTATGAAATTAAAAAATAAATTAAAAATATATTAAATTCACTATTTATGTTTTACATTATAAAAAAGAACCCCACGTAGAATCATAAAATAATCGGCATACACCCCCCTCTCGAGAAGTAGGTGCTGAAAGCAAAAGTTTGGTATCCCCGCAAAACTTATACTTTTAAGAAAAATAAAACTAGATAAGACCAAAAGCTCCTCCGGGATCGAAAAGGGGTTCGCCGAACCGTTCGTCAGTTCTGCTCTCTACAGAATGGTAAGAAAGCGAGTCAAACAAGGACAAGACTAAATATTCTCTCTCAGCACACAAACGTGTTGGTCTACAAGATGACTCGGTGTTAAGAAAGAAGTGTTATGAGAAAGATTTATGATCTATGGCAAATCGAGGTACTGTACTTCTATATAGTTCATCGAATTCAACGATGTTCGTAGGAGCAATAAGATTCCAGCCGGCGGGGAAAGCAGACGAAGAAGAGGACTTCCACTCCATTGGAAATATCAAATATTAGCATGCTTAGGAAATTGCACACCACAGGTTGTAACGTTGTGGCATACGCTGACGACTTTGCGCTGACAGCGACAGGCAAACACCTACAAACATTAAGCGATCTGCTCTTTGTATAATTGAGAGATGGTGCAGAGATAGCTGGCTGGATGTGAACCCTGATAAAACCGAGATAGTGTTATTTACCAGGAGGTACAAACCGCATGCCTTTAAACCACCCAAACTAAAGGGCGTGGAGATTAACCTCTCTCCCGAAGTCAAATACCTTGGGATAATCTTAGATAGCAAACTAAACTGGAGCCAGAACACGGCAGAAATATCAAGAAAAGCTATAAGTGTACTCTAGAAAGAGATGGTGTCTAAGACCGAGTAACGTGTACTGGATATACACATCGGTAGTTAGACCAATCTTATTCTACGGGGCCACCGTTTGGTGGCCAGCCCTCGATAAAATCCCCTTCAAGAGCAAATTAGAGAGAGTTCAACGATCGGCGTCCATTCTGATAACGGGTGCATTGCCATCAACTCCCTCGAAAGCACTGCTAACTCTACTCAACTTTCTGCCTCTGGACCTATACGGAAAATTACAAGCGGGTTGCAACGCAATAAGATTGAATGCAACTCAACCTTGGAAGATATGCAGTATAGGACGTACAAAAATATTATCTCTTGCAGAAGTGCCAAAGGAGCTGGACTACACCACCTTCAGTGTATGCTTCGATAATCTTTTTTCCAATACAAAACAGATGCGATTGGGAAAATACCAACACCCCCGAGTAGGGAGCAATAGCAATCTTCACAGGTGGCTCGAAGCTTGATGGGAAGGTGGGTTGCGGAATTTACTCTGCCGTGCTCTCAGTAAGCATGAGCATGAGAAGATCGGACCACTGCAGCGTTTTCTAGGCGGAACTCTTCGCAATCATGGAGGCCGTTGAGTGGTTTCACAAATCTACGGCGAAAGGACAATCGGTTACAATTTACTCCGATAGTCAGATCTCTTCAATGTAACGGTACCACGTCAAAAGTCGCCATGAATTGTAGGAACTCTCTCAACAAACTCTCAACGAAGTACAGTACTGCTTTGGTCGGGGTACCTGGACACAGGGACATCCCAGCCAATTACATGACAGACGAACTGGCAAGGGAAGGAACCCTTCTATCTACGTTAAAGTACACTCACGATGCTGGTCTACCTCTGTCCACTGCTAAGTACATGCTTAAATTGGTCTTTACCAGGGAAGCTGACTCAATATGGTTGAACGAGATCACGTGTAACGTGACCAAACACCTATGGCCAAAGTTGGATGCGAAAAAATCAAAACATCTTATCCTTCTGTATCGGTTCTCCATTAACATAACGACTGGTATAATAACTGGACACTCTTTAATGGGGCTTCACGGGAATAGAATGGGCAATTACTCTAACGATTTCTGCCGTAACTGTAGGGACGAAGAGGAGGAAGATACCATAGAGCACTACCTCTGCCACTGTCCAGCCTTGGCATCTTCGCGACACAAGTTCCTTGGGAAACAGTTCTTCGACTGTCTCGCTGAGTTGGCCTCAGTGAATATTGGAAATATCGTTGTCTTTATAAGGCACAAGAAATGGTTGGATCATTTGAGAAGGTGAAGGCAGGAGCCTCCGCGGTATCACAATGGGCCTATTGACCTAAGTATGCTGGGATTGTCCAGCAGCCGCATCAACTCAACTCTCAACTCATGCTGGTTTAGAGTCGGAGATCTTTCAAAGTATATTGATTGATTGAAATCGACATTATGAAGCTTTATCTTCACTGAAGAGAAAGATAGTAGGTCAAGTGATCTGTATCTCGCGTTCTATTAGTGTGCTTAGTTTACGTTAGATGGCCGAATTCCCATCTGCGAATCGGAAGCGGATGACGACTGGTGATCAAAAGTTGATCTACACTACAGCAACGTCAAATGAAAACACAGTCATGGGGCACGGAGCCGGCATAACTGCCTCCAAGCCAGAATTGACGATCAGAAAGTTTTGGTTTTACATTTAGTGGGATAGGTAAGGAATCATCCACTATGAGATGCATGGACCACCACGGTAAAACTCTCAATTTGGACTTGTACTATCAGCAATTGGACCGTCTGAGGAAACTAGTTGTCCAAAAGCACTCAGCTTGGCCCAACTGGAGGGAAATTGTGTTTTATCTGACAGAGTCAGACCACGCAGTATGATACTGACTCGCCAGGAGCTCCAAGAGCTTGAGTTCTTATGCATACACCCCATAATACGTACCTTGGACCAAGTGATAATCAACTGTTTCGGTTTATGACGAGTGACTTGGGTGGTGAAGAATTGACTTCAAGAGAATCAACTGCAAATCGATTGTCCCAATTTTTGTGCCATATACAGGGGTGTTAGTTGAAGTTTGCCGGTTTTTCTAGTAGATGTCGCTAGCAATATGTATAAATTTCTACGATTTGGCATGTATGTAATTTTTTTCTATTGACATTAACCTACAAAAATTCGCAAGTCACATTCCGTCAAAATAATAGTGTCATATTTGACTACATCAGTGAATATGTCGACTTTCGTTCCAAGTAAATCGCATTTGCGGCATTCGTTGCTTTTCTTATTTCATCAAAAGAAAAAAGCAGCTGAAACTCACCGGTTGCTGGTAGAAACTAATGGTGAACATGCTCCAGTGATTAGAACATGTGAGACATGGTTTCGTCAATTTAAAAGTGGGGATTTCGATTTGACAGACAATGAACATCCTGGTGCAGCGAAAAAGTTCGAAGACGAGGAATCGCATGTTGATCCAACCCAATCGCAACAAAAATTGGCAGAAACACAACATGTGACTCGAGGAGCAATTTACCAGCGTTTAAAAGCCATGGGAAAATCCAGAAGTATGGAAAATGAGTGCCACACCAGCTGAACGATGGACAAACGGAAATCGAAAAACCGTTTGTGAAATGATGCTTCAACGATTCAAAAGGAAATATTTTATCAAATGGATTTATTTTGAGAACCCGAAGCGAAAAAAATCATGGCTTTCCCCTGGTGAAGCTGGCCCATCGACTGCAAGGCCAAATCGCTTTGGCCGTAAGACAATGCTCTGTGTTTGGTGGGACCAGTGTGGTGCGGTGTACTACGAGTTGTTAAAACCTGGTGAAACGGTGAACGCGGATCGCTACCGACAAGAAATGATCAATTTGAATCATGCGTTGATCGAAAAACGGTCGGAATTTCCTCGAAGACATGGCAAAGTTATCTTGCAATATGACAACGCGCCGTCTCATACCACAAAATTGGTGAAAGACACATTAAAAACACTTAATTGGGAAATATTATCGCACCTGCCGTACTCTCCAGACCACGCCCCGTCCGATTATCACCTTTTCGCATCGATGGGACACTCCCTTGCAGAGCAGTGCTTCGCTAATTTTGAAGAAGTCGAAAAATGGCTCGTCGAATGGTTTGCCTCGAAAGAGAAAGAGTTTTTTTGGAATGGTATCCATAATTTGCCTGAGAGATGGGCGAAGTGTGCAGAAACCAATGGTCAACACTTTGAATAAAAAATTTTTGAGATTCCTCGGAAAATTAAGTGTTTTCTTTATCGAAAAAACCGGCAAATTTCAACTAACACCCCCGCATATGTATGTCATACGAAATATTAATTGCTCGTTTCTAGTTACATACTTAATAAGATTCATAAAAAATTAAAAATAAAAATGGCGACAGTGAGAATCAAGTTGTGAGTCGACTATGTGTGTATATGTTATTGGAAAACTTAAAAAAAAAATAAAAAAATAGAAATAGCCAATTTTTCCTTAAAATACTCATTGTAAACCTATATTCTTACTAGTTTGACCTCTCTTTGCAGCGAATTTTTTTTTCAAAAAAAGAGCTTGTTTTAAAAGTTACTTGATTTCAGCCACCTTGTATTGTATTTACAAACCTATATACATGCTTATGTATACATATATACCTACAAAAAAAAAGAAAAAAAAGTGTACATCTTTCATGAGAAACAACAAATGATCGTATCAACATCCAACAAACGGGAAACGGAAGCCACTCTACCTTAATACATGCATATACTCGTATGTGTGTGGACACTAGGTATATCCGTTATATAAATACAACATATCTACGCATGCACATAACCACATATGTACGAGTATATACATACGGGTACATACATAAATATAAGCCGTTATAAAAACGATTGTGTGCGCCAATTGTTATTCAGCGCCAGTTCTTAGTCATTTCAGTTTTCATTGCATGCACCCACACAAACACAACCACAAGCAAACATTGTATTGCACACACACACACACACACACGCAACCATGCATACACAGACTTTGTGTGCTCATATTGTTTTACCGTCTAAAGTTCATTTGCGCATTTCGGTGTTGCTTCGGAGAATAGTAGTAGTATTGTTAGCAAAAACTTTTATAACCAACCACACACATACATACACGCACACATACACATGTACACTATACATAGCATATACAATGAAGAATGTGCAATTTTAGTTTTCAAATACTAAATAACTATTCACAAAATTCACAAAAACTCACGCTCGCATACAAACATGTGCACAATGCATATATATAAGCATATGTATTTGTATGTGTGCACATAAGCATTTTCCGTGACTTTTGGATTTTAACCATGGTGACCACATTTCTTCAAGAAAATTCGTTATATACTTCCAAACATACATATGTTCACGTACTTGTATAAGTGTCAAAAGGAATGCGGTGGAGGTACACCGCACTTCATGATGAATTTTCGCTGTTTTTATGCGTGCAAACAGTGAATTATTTTGAAATAATGAACCATAGAAGTTCAAGCAAACTCGTCTGAATTTTCTATGAATAAAGCTGCTGAAGCAGCTTCTTTGGTCTTTATCTGAAATATATTTTATATATAATTTAATTAAATTTAATTAAAAACAAAAAATTCTTGGTGAAGTCAATTTGTTTGCGGGCTGTTTTAATACAGTTACTGGGTTAATTCTAGAAAGAAAAGGTCTCCACAAATTAACCTTGGCAAAGATCTACCTACAGATATTCCACATATTAAGCAAAAAACCCACTGCCCGGAAGAAGAACAAGTACTTCCGAAGTTAATCTAAGTTCAAAGCTACCCCAGTACCAAATTTTATGGAAATTAAACGTCCGTATAGATCGGTACCAAGTATACCTCCGGGAAGAATAAATATGTCCGCTGTCAGTTTAGACAAAGAGCTACCTTTGTACCATATTTCTTGGAAATCAAGAGATTTAAAAATAAATTAGATTTTTTCCAATAGATCTATCCATTTCCACTTCGCGGAAAATCCTTTCTTATCGGCCTACGTCATACGCAGAAACATGCTCTATTTTTCAGGTTTAGACAGTAGGTTGATCCGTCAGACATTCTTGGTACAGTGTTTATGATCCTGATACTGTTGTAGTCAATAATCTTGTTGTGAGACATACTCCACGGTGTGGAGGGTCAATTGTCGAAAATGTCGATAAAATCAAGAAAATCGGTGAGTCTGTTTCGATTGCCCAGGGGGTAAAAATGGCACAAAAAATAGTTTCGAATCATTTGAAAAAGGCTGGATACACCAAGAAGCTCGAATCGCTGATAAATGGTAATAAAATCGACCCATTACCGAAACGGATAGTGACTGCTAATGAAAAGTATATAACTTACATCAATGCCAAAGGAAAACAGTTGCGTTTGAAAGGCCGTGAAGCGGACAGCCCCCAAGTCAAGATGTACGGCCAGAAAGGTTTTACTATATGATTGGTGGGATTGGCAAGGAATGTTCCACTATAAGCAGCTCATCTACAGCCAAATTTTTAACTCGGAACTGTGCTGGATCGTCTGTAGAAAGCAATCGTCCAGAACTGTCCCGCTTTGGTCAACAGATGGGACAATGCCAGACGACACATAACAATAGTGACTCGCTAGAAGCTACGAGGGCTTGGTTTGCGTGGTTCTTATGCATCCACTTTATAGTCCGGACTTCGCACCAACTATCTGCCATCTGTTCCTTTTTATGGCGAATGATTTGGCCGGTGAAAAATTGCCCTCAAGGGTAGCCTGTGAGAACTTTCAAAGCTGAAGTATTCTCATACATCCGGACCACATAATCTAGCCAGCGTAGCCGCTGTCTCTTGATCCGCTGAGCCATTTTGTCAATGCCGCCTTGTATCTGATACAGCTCAACATCCAATAGGCTGCGGTATTCGCCGTTCTCAACTCAGAGATAACCATAATTCTTACGCAAAAACCTTTCTTTTCTCGAAAACTCCTAGCGTTGATTCATCAGATGTCAAGATCGTCCATGCCTCAGCATCATATAGCAGAACGATTTGTAGAGTTTGGTTTTCGTTCGTCGAGAGAGGACTTTACTTCTCAATTGCCTACTCAGTCCAATGTAAAACCTGTCGGCAAAAGTGATTCTGCGCTGGATTTCAAAGCTGACATTATTACTGGTGTTGATGCTGGTTTCTAGATAGACGAAATGATCTAGAATCTCGAAGTTATGAATGTCTACAGTGACGTGGGAACCAAGTCGCGAATGCGATGACAGGTTTGTGTGCTGACAGGAGATATTTCGTCCTGCCCTCGTTCACTAACCGACCCCTTCGCTTCGCTTTTTTATCCAGTATCGAGGAAACAACACGCACGGCGCGGTAAATAAAGCCTTCAATTTAAGGCAAAAATAATGGATTACTTTTTACTAACTTGATGATGACGACCATCATTGGACGTGAAGTTCATTACCATTAATTGAGTTCTTTCAGCTGTCTTTTAATGGGTGTCTGGTATGAAGTTTTATAGCTTTGGTTTTCTTTTATATAATTAAGAGCACAAATACTATTATTAACAATTTAATAATAATAATTTTAGAAATTGAAAACAACACGTCCAACAACGCCAACCGCAAGTTGAGTGTTAATAAAAGAAAATTGCCTCGAGGCGTCTGCGTACAATGCCAAAGAAGAATTTGAATATTAGAACACTATAAATAAAATGAAAAATTCAAAAATAAATATTTAAAAATATTGCACATTGCGGAAAAGTGTGTAGGAAGGCGTACGAGACACAAATTGGTATAAATTAACATAACAGCGAAGGATGGACTTGCAACAACAACACCACCGCAACTGAGTAGGAAGTTGGCAGCGCAACGCAACGCAACGCGGACTGTTGGCAACCAAATTGGCATTAGAGGCTGAACATTTCTAAGCAACACCTATGAAAATACATTTACATACATACATACAAATATACATATGTATATATGTACCTACATAGATATTTGCTTAAATATAGCTTCTTTTAGGAAGCAACTAATTTTCGGTTGGGCGCATATAAATAACAAGGCCAAAGAAAAGTTAAATTAAATATTAATAACATGAAAAAGGCGTTGCAGTTGCGGTGATGATAGACATCGATTGCTTAGCAGCCGCTAAATTATTTATTCTTGTACAGTCAAACGCATATACATATATACGCACATAGATATATAGAAACATACGAACATATATATTATATATACATATTTTACTAACAGAAGCTGTGGTCATGTCAGAGTAAAAAAGGAACAACAACAGCAACAACAACAACAAGGCAGAAATAGACAACAAACTTTCGGTAACTTGAAAGCAAAAACTTTAATTAAACAAAAAGCACCTACCGCATAGTACACAGAAACGGTAGAAGAAGAAGAAGAGGCAACAACAAGCACAAAATAAATACACACACACACACATACACAAATACCAAGGCAGAGAGTTAAGCAAACAAGTGACGAAGAAATTCTTTAACTATCAAAGGAAGCACAAAAAACATAAAAAATAAAAAACAAAAAAAAAATAAAATAAAAAACAAAAAAAAAACAAAAAAATTAAAAAAAATCCGCAAAATTGTAGAAGGAAATTTTTGAAAAAGGCACTGAGTAAAAACAAAAATGTGCTTAACAACTCGCTGGCGCTTACCAAAGCAATTTTCACGCTAAGGCAAGACCAAAACACACACAACCATACTGTAAAGAAGTTGAGTTGGAGAGTGGGCCTGAGATGGATGAATGGATGGCTGGATGGTGCTTAGAGGCAGCCTCAAAATTTGAAATGATTTGAAAGCGTTTCACGAACCACGCACCACGAGCCATATGCCACAAGCCGGCTAAATGCATGCAGGCACCCACAACTTTGTAAATATACGCACACAAGCACACATCACACACACACAAAACCAAACACACACCTCTTTAAATAAATATGTACATAAATGTAAGTGTTGCAATATGCTCATATGCCCGTAAGCTCGCGAGTCCGCGGATTGCAAGTATGTGTGTGTGTGTATGTACGTGCAACGCACACGCCTGCTTGACTTTGTATGCGCTAGAACGCAATTGCATTTTTAACCAACTCACGCATTTGCCAAACGTTCATTATTCCCTTCAAAAACAAAAAACAAAAGAGAGAAAAAAAAGAAACAAAACAAAAACTACTTGCAACTTTTTCCGCCACAGCGCACAATTACAGTTTTTCGTGCAGTTTTTTTTTTGTTTTTGTCAGTTACATTTTTTTTTTGTTGTTTTGTAGTTTTCTTAAGCTTTTCGCGCTGCTGCCGCTCATTGTCTGTGTATCTTTTTTGCCTGGCATCTGTCCAGTCGTTTGGTCGGTTGGTTGGTCTCCCGTTTGCTTGGCTTAGTTGGTTTTGTGTTTGGCAATGAGCTCAACCTGCAAATAATTGTCTAAATTCCGTGAATATTTGAAAAACTTTAACGATGACTTAACAACTTACTACGGCTATGCGGCTATTGAGACGGTGGTCGCTTTACTGCACCATGCGTCGCGCTTGCAGCTCCTGCACCTCCTGTCGGTACTGTCTGTTGGTTAATGATATCTGGTAGTAGCCACTAATAGCTTGTTGTTGTTGTTATTGGATACGTGCAACGCCATTTAGATATGAATTCGTCAAGGTAAATGTTGAATGGTGTTCATCACCTTCAAATTGGCATTTGCAGAAGTGACTAGTAGAGCCCAGTTGGAAGAGTTTTCGAAAAATACGTTTTAACCGCCGTAGTGATTTTAGGTCGAGGTCCTTCTCCAACATATGGCAAAAGACCTGCAGTTAGTTCTAAGTTACTACTACTTTTATGAAGAGCTTTTCATTACGTTTCAGAAATCCACTCGGTGGGCTTGACATACCCTGCCGAGAGGGAATCACTTGGACTCACACCTACGAAGTCCAGCTTAAACAACGTCGATTAGGTTTGAACAACAAACAGTGGACGAGGATTTTTTGAAAAAAAATCTTCAACGACGAGGTACATTTTTCACCCGGGATATACGGAAATAACCGAAATTGTGGCATTTAGGGCTCCGAGAATCCTCGCATAAATGAAGAGAGGCCATTACACGAACAAAAAACTTTCTCTCGATGTGCTCTTTGGTCCCGAGGTATAATTGGACCTTACTTCTTTGATAACGATAACGGCGAGACTAACACTGTCAATTCGGGGCATTATGGTCGTATGAGAACCAACTTTTTTTGGCCTGTAATTGATGAAGAAGACTAACACATTATATGGTTTCAACAAACTGGTGCCACATTCCACACAACACGAGCGAATATGACTTTACCGCGAGAAAAATTTCCTGGCCGCGTAACTTCTCGTCTTCGCTATATCAATTGGCCACCGAGATCTTGCAATTTGGCACCGTTGGACTTTTTTATGTGGCGTTACGCGAAAGATCGCGTTTATGCGGATAAACCTTAAACTCCAACCAAAATTCGTCAAGTTCTGGCTGAGATACCGCCCTATATATGCCAAAAGTGGTCGAAAATTACCTCAAACGGATCAAAGTTTGCAAGAATTTGAGAGGCGGTCATTTGAATGGTGTAATGTGCTTCAAATATTGGTAAAGTACAAATTTCGTTCGGTTTTTATCTAAGAGATGGCGTAATTGCCCATAGTACTAGTGTTGTGTGTCGCATCATGTCATACTATACGGCGCTGAGAACGTGTTTATTAGCGCTAAAAGTTTGTCTTTGACAGTTTTTCGATTGATTGACTCAGTACGTTGTGAGCGCTCATCAAAGATGGACACCAGCAAAGAGAAAATTCGCTATATTTTACAATTTTTCTTCGATCAAGGCGAAAAAGCAGCCAAAGCGGCTGAAAAAATTAATTTAGTTTATGGGCTCGATACTGTAAACGAACGTGTAGCATAAAAGTGGTTTGCTAGGTTGCATTCCGGTAATTTCGATGTGAAAAATGCCCCACACGTCGGGAGGCCTGTCGTCGAAAATTGCGATAAAATCATGGAAATCGTGGAAACAGACCGTCACGTGAGAACTTATTTAATTGCTGAGGAACTAAAGATAAGCTCGAAAACCGTTTGGAACCATTTGCATAACCTTGGATTCAAAAAGAAGCTCTATGTTTGGGTGCCACACGGCCCTCTACAGCCAACAACTGGACGGCTTGAAGGCAGCACTCATCCAGAAGAGGCCATCGTCGATCAACAGAGGCCGAATTGTGTTCCATCAGGACAACGCCAGGCCACACACGACTTTGGTGATACAGCAGAAGCTCCAGCAGCTCGGATGGGACGTCCTAATGCACACACCTTATAGTCCGAACCGGGCACCAAGTGATTACCATCTTTTCCTGTCCATGACGAACGCGATTAACGGTGAGAAGTTGGCCTCAAGAGAGGCTTGTGAAAATTTGCTCTCCGAGTTTTTTTTCCAATAGGGACGCAGCCTCCTGCGAGAGGGGTATAATGAAGTTGGCATCTCGTTGGCAACAAGTTTACGAACAAAACGGCGCATATTTGACTTAAATCGGACAAATGTACACAAAGTTATCATATTTTGAAAAATCAATAAAAAGCCGAACGAACTCTTTACTTTACCTAATATATCTATGGAGGGAAGAAGAATGCCGGAAAAAGGAAAAAGGAATTTCAAGGACGCAGGGTTACCACAATCGCGGCATTATAATCAGTCTCATTACTTAATTCTCACACCCCGTATATATTATAATTCTTCCAGCTAAAAGCCTGGCTATTTGCTGAAAGATAAGTTAAAGGTAAGTTAATATAATAATTAATTAATTAATTAAATAATAATAAAATTTTTACGCTGTATAATTCATTTATAATACGTTAAGTGCTGGGAACGAAATGCGCTCATTTGTTTACCTCCTCTGGATCTGACATTAATATACTATATACATACATATATGTATATTTACGTAACTTACTATTATAAAAACAAATACATATATGTACATAAGCACAGATGTTTTCAAATTTTCTTTGCTTACTCTTAAAATATCACTTTCTCTTAGTATTTCTCATTAAATTTAGTGAGAGCGTATTGAGCTAAAGCTCGTTTCCGTTTCCGACGTTCACTGCTTCCGCTTGTCCCTCTTTACTCATTCTTAGTATGTATCTTGCAGTGAGTAATGAGTAGTGCAGAAATGAAAAGTCGGAATTTTTTAGAATTTGAATGCATAAATGAATAAGTAAAAGCTGTGTATATAGAAAATAAATTACAATTTTATTTTGATGGAAATGATTACGAATGAATTTAGTAAAAATTTCATTAATAAAAGCGTGTTTTAATAAAAACGTCTCTAAATAAATTAGTAATAAAATCAAGTGCAAAGCTTAAGTAGAAAAAAGTGATTGCTTTCGCGTGTTCGGGTATGAAATACTCTTCGTGTCTAAAAATGATGGAAAGAGATTCGTCAAGTAGGTCGTGTGTTGTGCATATTGGAATATAATTCTCATGAAATACCGGTGAGTATTACATGAATATTAAGTGATAAAAATACAAAGAAAGCAAAATTTTAAAATATTTTTTTTTCAATTTAATAATTAGCACTTCTTGAAATGAATAAAAAATTAAATTTGAGAGTTCAACAACAATTTTGTTGGGCTGAATAAAAAGGGCTATTTAAATAATTTTTTACAGAATTTGCTTTTGGTACACATACATACATATATGTCATATGCACTTACTGGCCAAAATGAGAAATTTGGAAATTTACTGCCCAAAGCAGTCACACGAAGCACACGAAATTTCCTGGAAATTGAATTTCAATTCCTGGAAATTAGTTTGAACGGCCATTTTGCGAGATTAAACTTGTGACCACACGGTGCAAAAACCCCACATTATGCAGCTCTGATGAGGGACTTGCTAGCAGAAGACGACTCATTTTTTTTTAAATTTCACTCAAATTTAACATGAGCAAGTGAACTTTTTATGCGAAAGAATTGCGATAGCGTTTAGCTATCAGAGTTTATAGGAAAAATTGGTAGAGAGGATTAAATATAAAAAATATACATTTAAATTTTTAACATAAATTCATTCATATTTAAAGAAATTATATAATTATTTCACAATAATTTATCAAAAGCCTGTCTGAAATCGAATTGCAGATAGTTGATTGATATTTTTTTTCTATTTTATAATAAAGTTTGCACTTATATAATTATATATACAGGGTTTTCCAATAGGAGGTGTTATTTTGATATTCAAAGAAAAAAGAGCACTTTTTGGGATGAAGGATCGGTTGGTAATTTCAATGCACAGAAGAAGATATGTCATTAAAAATTAAAGAGCAACATCTGCCAAATAGCCGCCTCGGCTACACTTACAGCACCGTATCTTTTTAATGAAATTTTACATCACTAAACCGCAAAGTGGCTGCTGTATGCCCCAACGGTTTCACGAATTCCATATTTGAGGTATTGTTTCGACGTTGGTCTGTTGGCGTAGACCTTATCTTTCACATGGCCCCGAAGGAAAAAGTCACACGGCGTTAAATCAAATCGGTGGCCGATTACGAGCACCCCTTCGAGAGATAACACGGTCCGGAACGCTTAAAAGATTAATGGTTTCGTAGCTTGTGTGGCACGTAGCGCGATCTTGTTCAAAGTAAACGTTGTCCAGTCAAATACCATCCACTTCTGGCCATAAAAAGTGATTAATCATCTCCCGATAGCGCAATATATTCACCGTAACACCGCACCAAACAGTTAAACGTTGAGGATGTAGAGGCTTTTCAACAATAAATTTTGGATTTATGAGCCATAGCTGCGGTAGCTTTGCTTATTGACTCAGCCATCGAGGTGGAAATGGGCCTCAAGTCAGTCAAGACGATTTTCCCATGAAATTTAATAATGAATGCCAATAATTTCAATTTCAATTGTGCCGCTACTTTTCACATCTTGACAACGCGCCATCCCACACTGCTGAAAGAACGAGTAATTTTATTACAATCTCTGGGATCGGAGAAACACGCCCAGCACCATATTCCCCGGATATAGCACCTTGTCATTTCTGGATATTTCCAAAAATGATAAAAATTTAAAGGAAACGTCTTTAATATCAACGAGGAGATAATTAATGCGGTTAATGCTGAACTTGATAAGCTTAAAAAGCAAGCTTTTGTAGACTGTTTTCAGAAGTGGGATCTATAGGCTTAAGAAATGCATTGAAATCAATGGCGATTATGTAGAGAAGATAAAAAAGGCCAAATATTGCGAATGAATACAAAAACAATTTTGCATTGCCCGTTCGTTCAGAATATTGGCTCCATCGGTTTTTCGACAATTTCATAGAACAAAAGTGCGGCAACCCAGTACTTTTTGTTAGTTTTTCTATAAATATTAAACATGATTTAAAATTTAGGTTTTCTGAGTTGTTGAAACTCTCGATAAATATTCCAATTGTCGTTTAATAGATGTACGAGCAGATTTTATGGCTATTAAATAACTACAAAATTTTACAAACTAAGTAAACCTTTAGAAGAGTCAAAGTAGGCGTCGTCCAGAGCATCCAACAAAGTCATCTTCCACAGTTCATGGTCGGCATAGCCTACTTTAAACACACCTGGACATCTATTGTGTAGAGATGATCCTTCTTAAATATAAAAATTTGAATAACTACAGCGTGTGTAGGGATGACAAATTTAATCTCTGTCGGAATTCTGGTGACTTTAACTTCAATAGCAACTATTATGTATTTATTATATTGACCGCAAAAATTAAACGAAACCGCTGGCAGGTGTGCGGGGAATGCAAAAAAAGGAAAGAAAGAAATAAATACGGCGACATTAGATTTCAATAGAAAATAGAAATAAGATACTTTTTAATTTTTCCAAATTTTTTTTTTTATTCTTCATTTAAAATCTATAGATTTCCAAATTCAATTGACATTTTCAAACTGTCATCGAATACATATAAAATATAAAGGAAAAGTCCTGCCGGGCATAAATATCTACTCATTTTCGCTACCCTCCACTCGTCTTACCCTCCCTCCACTCGCTTTCATCTGCCGTCGAACAGGAGGAACAAAGCGGTCGAAAAAACAAGTGTTCACTCAATTGGTATAAATTCGAAAATATACAAAACAACCAACAACAACAATAACAATTGCAACGCATCGTAATGCAACAATTGTTTGTCTGCATGTGCTGTTGTTGTTGTTGTTGTTGTTGTTGTTATACTAAACACATGTACCTACATTTTAGCTTGTACATAATGCCTTCGAGCGGTTTGCTTGGCTGTCTGTGCGAAGATCGGCGGCAAGCAAGTTGAAGACAATTGAAATTTTTAAATTCGCCAAAAGTATTTGTGGCATGAGCCGTTGGTATTTCACCACAGAGCTAACACCGCAAGCGGCTACTGCTTTTGGGCAGCCTACACACGCACACACACACATATCTGTTTGTAAGAAAAAGGTAACGAAATTTAGAGTTGCTGCCTTTGTTGCGGATAATACCACACTTAAGCTGCCTTAGGGTTGGTCGGTTGGTCGTTCGGTTGGTCGGTTGGTCTGTCGGCCGATCGATTTCCTACTTTTTGATCTTTATTTGGCATTCATTGATATTTTCCTTTTGTTAGCCCAAACAAATCAGCGACGTTTTTACGCTACAATGGCTACTGTGAAATAAATTTCATTACGTTTCATTTCAATTTACTTTATACCATTGTATGTATAGGTATGTATGTGTACTCATTGCTACCTTTGCATAGTGTACCATGTTGTTGCCACATGGCGGGGCAAGTTGAAAGTGCCGCGCCGTACGCTGGGGACCCAACTTAATAACAATTGCTAGACTACTGTTGGGCGGCATATAGTGCTTAAGTAAATACAATAATAATAATAACAACAACAACAACACATATGTATGTATATTTATATATATATATGCATGTGTGTATTTTGTACAAAATCAACAACAATCGACGAATTGTTGGCGACAATTTCTGTGCAACTGTGCGGCTCTTAAGAATGCCGCCGGAGGAGGCTAACAGCCAGTATTATACACTACGCCTTACCGTTCGACTGATTTTGCGCCATTGTTGCTGTTTGCATTGCCGCTATTGACCGTTGCAACGTCGACTACTCTGTGAGTGTGCAACATGCTGCATGCTGCCTGCAGCAACTCAATGCCAGCCAGCCAATAATCCAGCCGGCTGGTCGGCCTATCATTGAGTCAACATGCGTGTGAATGTGTCGCTACCTTCGCAGTGTCCGATACTCACATACAACCCTGTAAACATACATACAAACATAGGAATTTTAGCGACCTCCGTCGTAGTTTTAATTTACTGCAACTGCCTCAATGACTTCTGCTGCATTGTTGGCATCGCTGGTGAGTATACGCCACCAATAAACCGTCCCATACGCTGAACCAACTGACCGTTCGTCCTCTGTCCACCATCCACCATCCACCAGCCATATTTGCCGCATTCTTCTTATCATCGCCACACACTTTAACAATTTACTCACAGGTTTTTCTTCATTATTCTTTGTCTACCCAATTTTCGTGCGCGCAGTTCCAGGCGTCCATCCGATCCTTTGTGTTTGTTGCTCGTAATCTTCGCCTTTAGCGTTGACCATCAATTGGCTGCAGTGCAGTGCTTTCACAGACACCAACGCCAGCAACAGAAACAGCATCAGCAAACAGCATCGGCATCACAAAAACAAATAATGCTACAATACAAAAAAGTGGTAGTGTGGGGAGAGAGGGGGAAAAAAAACAGAACCGCAGAACAAAAGCAAATTTTTGCATTGGCAAACAATAAGTTTATTTGTATCTATATGTTTGTATGTCTTTGTATTTGTATTTGTATTGTCAATACCAAGACTGCAGTCTGCGACACATGTGGCTTGGCCATGTGTGGACTTTGGTCATTTCCATTATCACTGCGTTCTTTGTGTCCACTGTGGTCATGGTCAATGCTACGGCCATCGTACTAATTTGTGGTCCTGCGGAATTGTTTCGTTACTTTCATTCATTTAACTGTTTATTATCTTAAGAGCGCAAATATAATTTAATTGTTTCTTCTTAAAGAGCGGCAAATAATAATGTTTACTTCGAAAGTGATTTCCAGTGCTGAGTGCTGGAGATTTGCTTGTGCAATCCACTAGAATACCAAAGGGAGCCCTACCTCATGTCTAAATGAGTCTCATTCACACATTTGAAGACCTCTTTTCATATTAATTATATATTATATTTAAAACCTTATTACCTTTTTGAAAACCTATTGAGGGTTTGGCTTAAGAAAACGGTACTGTTGTCTACAGACATAGCATATGTTGCAGACCTATGCAAATGTAGCAGCTGTTTACTCACCGAAGACAGACGATTGTACAATTGGCGCTCTCCTGCTTTGTCTAGCTATCTCACTTTCTCTCCGACCAATTGGGTCTGTTACGCTTCGTCATTTTTAAACAGATGAGTCAAAAGCACTTAACAGGGTTGATGGCTGAACCTAGTCACAGAAGTATAAACAAGTCCTTTAGCCTCCTGGATAATTCTTGTGTATTTAAGCAAAACTGCCAGTCTACATTAGGCTCTCATTAGGCTGTGTTTAAAAAAACTCTAAGTAGATTATATCAGGTGTG
Organism: Ceratitis rosa; assembly: GCA_037013455.1. Lineage (NCBI taxonomy): Eukaryota > Metazoa > Arthropoda > Insecta > Diptera > Tephritidae > Ceratitis > Ceratitis rosa. The sequence goes on along the minus strand of JAWMAG010000031.1, from coordinate 7,790,935 downwards.
TCAGTTGAAAATTGCCGGTTTTTTCGATAAAGAAAACACTTAATTTTCAGAGGAATCTCAAAATTTTTTTATTCAAAGTATTGACCATTGGTTTCTACACATTTCGCCCATCTCTCAGGCAAATTACGGATACCATTCCAATAAAACTTTTTCTCTTTCGAGGCAAACTATTCGACGAGCCATTTTTTGACTTCTTCAAAATTAGCGAAGCACTGCTATGCAAGGGAGTGTCCCATCCATGCGAAAAGGTGATAGTCGGACGGGGCGAGGTCTGGAGAGTACGGCGGGTGCGATAATATTTCCCAACTAAGTGTTTTTAATGTGTCTTTCACCAGTTTAGCGGTATGAAACGGCGCGTTGTCATGTTGCAAGATAATTTTGCCATGTCTTCGGGCCCATTCCGACCGTTTTTCGATCAACGCATGATTCAAATTGATCATTTGTTGTCGGTAGCGATCCGTGTTCACCGTTTCACCAGGTTTTAACAACTCGTAGTGCACCACACCACACTGGTCCCACCAAACACAGAGCATTGTCTTACGACCAAAGCGATTTGGCCTTGCAGTCGATGGGCTAGCTTCACCAGGGGAAAACCATGATTTTTTTCGCTTCGGGTTCTCAAAATAAATCCATTTTTAGTCTCCCGTGACAATTCGATGCAGAAAAGATTTCCTTTCGAATCGTTGAAGCAGCATTTCACAAACGGTTTTTCGATTTTCCATTTGTCTATCGTTCAGCTGGTGCAGCTGGTGTGGCACCCATTTTCCATCTTCCTCATGGCTGTTAAACGTTGGCAAATTGCTCCTCGAGTCACATGTAGATGTTCATTGTCTGTCAAATCGAAATCTCCACTTTTAAATTGACGAAATCATATCTCACATGTTCTAATTAATGGAGCATGTTCACCATAAGTTTCTACCAGCAACCGGTGAGCTCCAGCTGCCTTTTTCTTTTGATGAAATAAGAAAAGCAACGAATGCCGCAAAGGCGATTTACTTGGAACGAAACTCGACAGATTCACTGAGGTAAACAAATATGAAGCTATTATTTTGGCGGAATGTGACTTGCGTATTTTTGTAGGTTAATGTCAATAGAAAAAAATTACATACATGTCAAATCATAAAAATTTGTACATATTGCTAGCGACATTTACTAGTAAAACCGGCACTGACTAGGATTATTTTTGGAAAACATAAAAGTCAAGAGGAAAAGAAAGTAAATATCAACAATACGAGATGTGGCAATAAAGTAGTGAGCCTGATTATATTGTCGCGATTGTGGTAACTCTACGACCTTGAAATTCACTTTCCCTTCTCCCGGCATCCTTCTCCTCTCCATTGACATATTTGCCCTGCTATGTCGTGTTGAGTAAACGTGTTTTCGTCGTGCTCGTCACGAAAATGTAAAAACGAAATCAAGAGCAACGCGTCGCGATAAAATTTTACGCCAAATTGGGCAAAACAGCTTCGGCAACGTACGCTGAAATTGTAAAAGTGTATGGTGATAGGGCTATTGGTCGTGAAGGGCAACGTTCGAATGTTCGAATAGTTCGAATGTGCTCGAAAGATTACGAAAACAAGCCAACAGGGTGCACCCAGATAACACTCGTAACTGGATCCTTCATCACGACAACGCGCCGTGCCACACGGCCCTTAGCGTGTCGCAATATTTGGCCTCTAAAGGGATCGCCGAGTTGCAACAACCACCTTACTCGCTCGAAATGTCTCCTAGAACAAAATCGGGGATGACAGAGTTGTAGAATAATTTTAAAATATACGGTTTTTATGGAATCAGTCTCATTACTTAATTGTCACACCTCGTAAGAGGTCTCTTAATGGGATATTGTTTATTTCGAAGGCACATAGAGAAACTTGGCCTACCTTCAAGAGATTTCTGCGGTAATTGTTGGGACGAGGAAGAACCAGGAACCTTAAAATTTTTCCATCAGCAATGAACTTTTAGTTTCTTGAGCGAAATAGTGCGAACGATAGGTCCGTCCGCTGGATTTATGTTGATCAGCCACTTTAACTTAAAACATTTCATCTGAGATTTCTTTTACTCTTTGATTACGCCTACTGCTCGATGCCTTTTCATCATAAGTTCAAGTCAGTTTTATAGTTTCGTTACTTTGGCTTAAGTATTCGATCTAACCGACAGGTAACCCAAACCGTTTCCCAAGATTTGTACATCAAATAATTGAATGATGCTGTTTTAGTCGATTTATTACGACGATTTCGGTTTTTTTTGTGTGATCGGGCTGACAAAAACATGTTTATGAAAATCTTGTGATCTAATACGCCCCTCACTCTGATCCGTCGAAATTGGTTTTTACCTGGACCTCCTATTAAATGGCCATGACGACATAGACTGGGTTTACCTGTATTTTCGCTTATTCTTGACTACAACAACTTCATGCTCATGAACCTTTGGGACTCGTGTTCATTTGGCAGAATACCTAAGGTGAATCTCTATTCTCTTTGTATATATTTTTCCCCAAAAACTTTATATTCAACGTAGAAGCGATTTCCACTTTAAGACCGTTAAATTACGAAATTAAATTTAACATTTAATTTGCTAAATAATATTATTTTCATTTCCTCTGATTTATGCACATTTTTTCTGTCTACGTAATTAAAAGATAAACCCTTCACTCCACTAATTAGTTCTAAACCATAGGCCAAACGGTGCATGCAACATTTAATAATATAATATAAATTCTCCAAAATGCTGATCAAATCAGTGCGAATTAATTAAACGAAAGGCGAGTATTCAATATAAACAATATGTATGCATAGGTATGTGTGTACTAAGCAATGTGATGGGAAAAATTGTTGCAGCAACTAATGATGTCAGGTTGCATTTGTTGCCAAAAAATCGGCAAACTGTCCACATTTCACCTTTATTGGCATAGCAGCAGTGACGTTGCTCAATGGCGTTTGTGATGCTCATACGAGTATGATAAGGTAATTTTAATTTGTTTTTTTTTTTTTGTTTATTTTGTCTCCCTCTTCACTGTGGCAAGGTGCAATCGGTGCGCGATATGTCAGCAAAAGTACTGGCAGCTCAGATAGTCACAACGACGCATCGGTAAACAGAGCTGGCAGGCGAACTGGCAGGCAGGCAGGCAGCTATTTAAACATAAATTTAATTTATTGCATGGCATTACAGCAACCCCTTCCTGGTTTACAAACACACTCATTCGCACACACACTCGTACGCACGTACATGAAGAGATACTTACCTATTGAGATACATGTTGAAAGGTAAAATAGTTGGTGCGCTCAACTCGTTGGCATCACTTACTTACACGTATAAAATACATACACACATACATCCATACGAGTATATGCAAAAGTATGCAAGAGTATGTATTTTTGTGGAATGAAGAGAAACTAATTAATAAATTAATTACACCACCACATTGGCTTTCAACATTTTTTATTTTTTTATTTTGAGTTTGCAAGCAGAAATGCATAGACGGGGCTTCGGTTGTCGATATGCAAAACTAGTTGTGGCGTTGAATTATGTTGAGTTGGGGAGAGCGGAGTGTTGTTGATGCAGTGCGCGCATGCGTGAACGGCATTGCTGACGAAAGCATTTTTTCCATATTCATGAACAGTCGTATTACATACAAAATATGTGTATGTACAAGTATGTATGCAATTAAGTGTATTAAATACTTGTGGTTGGCTATTTTATTAAAAAAATGTAAACTAATAAGCATAAGTGCATATTTATTGAAGTAATTTTATTACGAGGACGTAATTAAAAGTTTTCCAATTTGTGCAGTTTCTCAAATTGTTAAACTATAATTCCGAAATACTATTTTGTTTTACTTTGCCTTTTTTAATATTTTATTTTAGTATTTTAGTATTTTTTTATTATTTTTTATATAATTTCATTTTATTTTTTTAATTTTCTTTTATTTTATTTTATTTTATTTATTTTAATAAATTTATTTTATTTTTTATTTTTTTCATTTTATTTTAATTTACTATGCTTTATTTTCTTTTCTTATTTAATTTTTTTATTTATTTAATTTAATTTTTAATGATATTTTTCTTCATTTTATTTTATATCATTTATTTTATTTTATTTTATTTTATTTTATTTTATTTTATTTTATTTTATTTTATTTTATTTTATTTTATTTTATTTTATTTTATTTTATTTTATTTTATTTTATTTTATTTTATTTTATTTTACTTTATGTTGTTTTATTTTATTTTATTTTATTTAATTTTATTTTATTTTATTTTAATTTAATTTAATTTAATTTAATTTATTTATTTTATTTTATTTTATTTTATTTTATTTCTTTTTATTTTTTTTTTATCTTCCATTATTTTATTTTGTTTAACTTTATTTTATTTTATTTCATTTCATTTCATTTTATTTTATTTTATTTTATTTTATTTTATTTTATTTTATTTTATTTTATTTTATTTTATTTTATTTTATTTTATTTTATTTTATTTTATTTTATTTTATTTTATTTTATTTTATTTTATTTTATTTTATTTTATTTTATTTTATTTTATTTAATTTTATTTTATTTTATTTAATTTAATTTAATTTAATTTAATTTAATTTTATTTAATTTAATTTTTTTATATTATATTATTTTTATTTTTATTTTATTTTATTTTATTTTATTTTATTTTATTTTATTTTATTTTATTTTATTTTATTTTATTTTATTTTATTTTATTTTATTTTATTTTATTTTATTTTATTTTATTTTATTTTATTTTATTTTATTTTATTTTATTTTATTTTATTTTATTTTATTTTATTTTATTTTATTTTATTTTATTTTATTTTATTTTATTTTATTTTATTTTATTTTATTTTATTTTATTTTATTTTATTTTATTTTATTTTATTTTATTTTATTTTATTTTATTTTATTTTATTTTATTTTATTTTATTTTATTTTATTTTATTTTATTTTATTTTATTTTATTTTATTTTATTTTATTTTATTTTATTTTATTTTATTTTATTTTATTTTATTTTATTTTATTTTATTTTATTTTATTTTATTTTATTTTATTTTATTTTATTTTATTTTATTTTATTTTATTTTATTTTATTTTATTTTATTTTATTTTATTTTATTTTATTTTATTTTATTTTATTTTATTTTATTTTATTTTATTTTATTTTATTTTATTTTATTTTATTTTATTTTATTTTATTTTATTTTATTTTATTTTAGTTTATTTTATTTTATTTTATTTTATTTTATTTTATTTTATTTTATTTTATTTTATTTTATTTTATTTTATTTTATTTTATTTTATTTTATTTTATTTTATTTTATTTTATTTCATTTTATTTTATTTTATTTTATTTTATTTTATTTTATTTTATTTTATTTTATTTTATTTTATTTTATTTTATTTTATTTTATTTTATTTTATTTTATTTTATTTTATTTTATTTTATTTTATTTTATTTTATTTTATTTTATTTTATTTTATTTTATTTTATTTTATTTTATTTTATTTTATTTTATTTTATTTTATTTTATTTTATTTTATTTTATTTTATTTTATTTTATTTTATTTTATTTTATTTTATTTTATTTTATTTTATTTTATTTTATTTTATTTTATTTTATTTTATTTTATTTTATTTTATTTTATTTTATTTTATTTTATTTTATTTTATTTTATTTTATTTTATTTTATTTTATTTTATTTTATTTTATTTTATTTTATTTTATTTTATTTTATTTTATTTTATTTTATTTTATTTTATTTTATTTTATTTTATTTTATTTTATTTCATTTTATTTTGTTTTATTTTATTTTATTTTATTTTATTTTATTTTATTTTATTTTATTTTATTTTATTTTATTTTATTTTATTTTATTTTATTTTATTTTATTTTATTTTATTTTATTTTATTTTATTTTATTTTATTTTATTTTATTTTATTTTATTTTATTTTATTTGATTTTATTTTATTTTATTTTATTTGATTTTATTTGATTTGATTTGATTTGATTTGATTTGATTTTATTTGATTTGATTTGATTTGATTTGATTTTATTTGATTTGATTTGATTTTATTTTATTTTATTTTATTTTATTTTATTTTATTTTATTTTATTTTATTTTATTTTATTTTATTTTATTTTATTTTATTTTATTTTATTTTATTTTATTTTATTTTATTTTATTTTATTTTATTTTATTTTATTTTATTTTATTTTATTTTATTTTATTTTATTTTATTTATTTTATTTTATTTTATTTTATTTTATTTTATTTTATTTTATTTTATTTTATTTTATTTTATTTTATTTTATTTTATTTTATTTTATTTTATTTTATTTTATTTTATTTTATTTTATTTTATTTTATTTTATTTTATTTTATTTTATTTTATTTTATTTTATTTTATTTTATTTTATTTTATTTTATTTTATTTTATTTTATTTTATTTTATTTTATTTTATTTTATTTTATTTTATTTTATTTTATTTTATTTTATTTTATTTTATTTTATTTTATTTTATTTTATTTTATTTTATTTTATTTTATTTTATTTTATTTTATTTTATTTTATTTTATTTTATTTTATTTTATTTTATTTTATTTTATTTTATTTTATTTTATTTTATTTTATTTTATTTTATTTTATTTTATTTTATTTTATTTTATTTTATTTTATTTTTTATTTTATTTTATTTTATTTTATTTTATTTTATTTTATTTTATTTTATTTTATTTTATTTTATTTTATTTTATTTTATTTATTTTATTTTATTTTATTTTATTTTATTTTATTTTATTTTATTTTATTTTATTTTATTTTATTTATTTTATTTTATTTTATTTTATTTTATTTTATTTTATTTTATTTATTTTATTTTATTTTATTTTATTTTATTTTATTTTATTTTATTTTATTTTATTTTATTTTATTTTATTTTATTTTATTTTATTTTATTTTATTTTATTTTATTTTATTTTATTTTATTTTATTTTATTTTATTTTATTTTATTTTATTTTATTTTATTTTATTTTATTTTATTTTATTTTATTTTATTTTATTTTATTTTATTTTATTTTATTTTATTTTATTTTATTTTATTTTATTTTATTTTATTTTATTTTATTTTATTTTATTTTATTTTATTTTATTTTATTTTATTTTATTTTATTTTATTTTATTTTATTTTATTTTATTTTATTTTATTTTATTTTATTTTATTTTATTTTATTTTATTTTATTTTATTTTATTTTATTTTATTTTATTTTATTTTATTTTATTTTATTTTATTTTATTTTATTTTATTTTATTTTATTTTATTTTATTTTATTTTATTTTATTTTATTTTATTTTATTTTATTTTATTTTATTTTATTTTATTTTATTTTATTTTATTTTATTTTATTTTATTTTATTTTATTTATTTTATTTTATTTTATTTTATTTTATTTTATTTTATTTTATTTTATTTTATTTTATTTTATTTTATTTTATTTTATTTTATTTTATTTTATTTTATTTTATTTTATTTTATTTTATTTTATTTTATTTTATTTTATTTTATTTTATTTTATTTTATTTTATTTTATTTTATTTTATTTTATTTTAGTTTATTTTATTTTATTTTATTTTATTTTATTTTATTTTATTTTATTTTATTTTATTTTATTTTATTTTATTTTATTTTATATTATTTTATTTTATTTTATTTATTTATTTCATTTATTATTTATTTTTTTGTTATTATTTATTTTTACACACCCTCGTAAGCACAAAAATTCCATACATTCTTCGATTAATGTCAAACCTCTCATCCCTCTCGATACATTCTCGTCGTATTTTGTGCATACGAGTATGTATTATTACAATAGCGGCTCCGTGCGCTAAAATGCCGATCTGTAACAAACTTAATTAACCGTGGTCGCTAGGGGCATTATTATACACTAACAGATATGCATACGTACATACAAGCATGCATTCAGCAATCTACCGTTTATCTTTCCACTCCCATCACACGCTCTTTGATAAGGTAGTAAAGGAATTCAAAACTAAAATAGCATAATTCCACATTAACTCGGATTATGTAACTGCGTGTATATGTTTGTACATATGTGTGTGTGTGTGTGTTTATAGAGGTAATATTGGGTATATTTGTTGTACTCTTTTGGTCTTTATTAATTAATTTACCAATTAAATCAACATGAAAATTATGCGTACAAACATTTCAGTGAACGTGTGTGAGTGTGTGTTCGTGTAAGTGGTGAAAAGGTATGTCTCATATTATAAATATGCATAATTAATGATCCATAAGGACGCGGTGGAATTTCCATAGCACACTTCACAGCTGTTGTTTTTTTGGTAAAACAGTTACATTCGTTGATATGTTAGTGTTTATTAAGTTAGTTGGATTTTTTATTGAATTTTGATGTATCCCATGCATATCGAAGGGCGTCCTTATACAATACACAGTTTGGGTGGGTAAAGTTGTCATTTGAAAGCGCGACTACCCCACCCAGGAGGTGGTCATACAAAAAAAAAAATGTCTTCGGTTTCTCCTATTGCTAGTTTCTCTATCCTTATGATCTAAGCAGGGAAAGCATATTTTTTTCGCTAACTTGTGCCAATTGGAAATATTAAGTGAAGCCCGATCCAGATCGGATGAGATATTCGAAACGGATTGAATTGTTCCACTACTTCTGCTTACTCCAGCGGGTGCTGCAACATAGTCGCCATTCCTAAAGTTGACCAATCGGTGAGTTTTGTAATTGAGGACACTTCAGTCACTTTCATCGTGTTTAACTAATTTTACCTTAACCAAGTATTTCTGCTGTATTTTTTCAATATTTAAATAATTCTATGACTAATGTATGGTAAATGAGGTTTTCGATCAGCTCTTTGTGTGCTGTTTGTGTCATTCAAGGACTGTAAAAAAGTATTTATTGATTTCGCAAAAAAAGTTCTTATTTATTCGTAAATGTCTATTCTATGTCCTCTTCAAAATAGTAACGCCCCATACAATTGCCAGCGTCTTTTCCAATTCCCATAGCAATTAATAAAGTCCTTATTTATAATCTTTTCCAGCACCTCCTTCGATGCAATCTTTAATTCCTCAATCCTAACATAGCGTTGTCCTTCCAAGAGTCTCTTCAGTTTTGGAAGCAAAAAGATATTAAAGGTTCCAGATCTAGGAAATACGTTGGCGGAGGGATCATTACTGTGCTGCATTTTGCCAAATAATGGCGCACAAGCTATGCTGTGTGTCAGTACTTAACGCCATAAAACACCCTGATATTTCATGGTCTCACCAGACCTGCGCGCGAACTGTCCGAAGAGGTGAAGCATAGGCTACCTGCGGGCAAACATCCAAATTCCAAAAGATTGAACGAGGGGTTCCGCTTCTTAACTTCTATAACTCGAAACTCCCCAGAAGGAATTTCCCTGATTTCATTAGTCGATGATTTCTCGATATTGGCATCTGTTATGTCGTAGTCCTTTTCCCATATCTTTACTGCCCGACAATCACAGCTACAGCCTCCAACAGCCTCGGCCGTCCCTTTACACCAGCTGGACGAAAGAGCACCGGCTCGACCTCAAAATGAAAGTCCATGGCCTAAAAGCTCCGACAGTAAACAACAATGGAGAACGTTTCTAGGGGTGGCGTACCAATATCCTAGACACATTAGAATAGGAGAGTACTTGACGACAAGGACTGCATTCAGAATCACTTACAAGCATCGCTGGACAGGACGGCTTAGGCTTTAAACACCATCTTCAACTCTCTCCCATTAACGACGTTCTCAGAGTCAAGCCTACACCTATTGCAGGGGAAAAGCTCGAGCTGCCTCGAGGGTATTACTGGCACAGTTAACATCAATTTAGATACTGTAGGCGACTAATTTCCTGCCTATCCAGGCTTGACCCAACGTATGTCACGCATGCAATGAAACCCCGCACAACACTAATCACTTCCTTGCATGCTCCTTGAAACCTGGTCCAAACCCGTCTTAACAGCTCGTTTCCTGGATCTCCTGTTAGATGACCTCGATGGCTTCGACTGATCTTGTTTGCTCCTAAGCGAGGTTAGAAGAACAAGAAAACTCTGTGGTTGTGTCGTGATAGCGATACTTTTGGAAGAAACCTCGTGTAGTTTGTATAGAAAATTAGTTTTCTCAGTACCAAAGTCAATTTAATGAGAATTCGTTGTGTTCTGGAAGCAAACAGGAAATCTTCAATGATTTCGGAAGCAAAAGAAAAAAAATTCAAAAAAATAATGAACAAAACAAATATCAACTTAACTGTTAACATATATGTATGAATATAAGCACCTTTGAGTGTTTGTATGTATGTAATGTATGCATGCATGGGTGCCAGACAATCAAGAGGTAAGAAAACTACATATATATGTATGTATGTAAATCCATATGTAAATGGCAGGCAGGAAGAAATGACGTATATGGGAATAAAAGAAAATGAGAAGGAAAGGACAAAAATTGCTCTTGTACTCATTGCTGTTTTGCTTGTTGTTTCAAGTGTTGTTGTTGTTGTTGTTGTTGTTGTTGTTGTTGTTGTTGTTGTTGTTGTTGTTGTTGTTGTTGTTGTTGTTGTTGTTGTTGTTGTTGTTGTTGCTGTTGTTGTTGTTTTTTATGTTGTTGTTGTTGTTGTTGCGATGACAATGCGCGAGTATGTCACACAACTCACGACACAATTGGCAAACATGACAACAAATAAAACAGATCGAAATCAAAACAGCGTTAGTTAACATGCCAGCATAAACAAAAAAACAACAACAACAAACAACAGCAGCAACAAGCCACCTTCACACAAACCATAAGCCTCAAGCGCTATAGCTGCTCGAGAGCAAACTTTTACTCGAAGTATGGTGATACTTATGTCCAAGTACAACTATATGCACACATACATACATACATATGTACATACATATATAAATACATATGTAGTTATATATTCATTTGAATACTTTTATATGCATATACATATGTATGTAGGTATAATATGTACATAGGTAAGCAGAAGTGCAATGTATATACGAGTATACGAGGAGTGTGTAAGCTTCACTGGAAATTATTCATAAACGAATGAATGAGCCGCTCTCCAGCGGAATGGGTGAGCAAATAAACAAACAATGACTATGGAATGACAGTGAGTTGGGCAACAAAGGAGCGCACCCACTACAGATTTCTTATATACATATGTACACATATATGTATGTACACAATCAAACATTAATAAATACATATACCTACATATATATGGAATGTACATATTTACAGGCAAACAATAAGGATGTGGTAGACACCAACAGTGTCGATAACAAAGATTTCAGTGCAAAGCCGAGACGTTGGAATAGGCCAGGCAGGAGCAGGCGTAGGAGCAGAGGAAACCACTGCAGAAGGAGCTTGTTTTGTTACCGAAGTCGATTGATTGTAAAGCAAATCAGCGCGAAAGCTGACAACTAACTGAGGAGTCCTCCTTCGCCTCTCCAATTGCACGGCGCTGGGCACCAAGCGGTGCCTCGATGGTGCCGTGCTGGCGGTGGGGCGTTGGTACCGCTACAGTCACGCCAGTTTCAGTTGTCTGTGTTGGTTGTGGCAGCAGGTAAAATGTCGTGTGGTTTTATGACTTCATTAGCACCGCTGACATTAAGGGGCGCGCTTAAAGCAATTTGCATACAACCATTGCCACTCAACCATGGTGCGGGTGTGCGGTGTGCGGGTGCGCGGTTGACGCTGCTGCGGTTGTGGGCAATGTAAGCTTTGCGCTGTGATGATGGCATTCGCTGTGCATCATAATTTATTTAAATTAGAAATGCACTAATTTTCATGAAACATATTTCATATCACTCAAGTGACTCGTTTGTGTATCAAATGGGCAGATGTGTGTGTGGGTGTGTGTTTATGTGTAGTGACATACAGATTTTACACGTCGTAAAAAAAAACTGTATTTAATACATAGTCTAGGGTGCCCTAATTGACCGTTCGATGCATTTTGCAGTTGCTGGAAAGCCTGTAGATTCCAGGGTAGGGACTCTTCAATATTTGAAAGTTAATTTGATCAATATTGAGTTAAGTTATATGGCCAGACCCTAAAACTACCTAACGGCACTTGAATACAAATGATTTTGATAGCCTGTCTAACTCGTAGACTACCTTGGAAGTTGCATAGTATTCAATAGCTGTGTTGAATCGAGGCGGCTTTTGGTAAGTGACCAATGCAATAAGGCCTAAAGTTCCATTGCACAATTATATCGCTGTGAGGTGTCTATCATCTTCTCCTTCTCAGATGTGCGAACCACTTGGTGTGCCTCCGCAACCAGATAACTGATTTTTGCAGAAGCCAGTTCCGCGTCTGTCTTGAAAAACATAGGAGTTTGCCGGGAAACTGGATAAGAGCAGATGACTAGGCTTGACAGCGACAGGGATAGTGATGAATAGAATCTTCCCTGTGTTGTCCTCCCTGTTATTCTACTAATGAAGCTCCGGTCTAGAAGGATAACGTTGTCTTTATGTCACTATTTTGGAGCACCGAGAGACTTCTACATTTTATAGCCATTTTTCAAGTGGTATATTTTATAGAGCAAAGTTTTAATGGCAGCTGTCGAAGAGTGGATTTTCCTGCCCAATGTGAATTGGAATGTTTGAGGAAAGAAATTTTCGAAACACTTACTGGAGGTCTTTTGCATGTGAATAAGATCGGTCTAACTATCCCCCCCTGCGGGTTCAAGTTCAAGATTTTACCTGCGGTAAGGCATGCCTGTCGTAAGTGGCGGCTAAAATCCAATAGTTCGGGTCTTTATACCGGAACGACCCTGATTTTTTTATCCAGCCAAGGACTGTCACTCCCGCAACATTCGCGAAAAATTACTTTGAGGAATATTTTTGCAGTTACAACAACAAAAACATTGGTTTAACTGTCGTCATGTAAATGCAGTATAAAATATTCTGTTTTAGACTCCATCTTATAGTCTTCCAGTTATGGTCTTCCTTTACCTTCCCGCCAGTTTAGTGTTCCATCTAAGATTATCCAAAGATATTCGACTTCGGTTGAAATAATGCGATTACACAGCAGTGGGAACAAAAACCTTTTTTTGAGGGGTGGCTCTTGTTTTGTGTCTCGTGAGACAACCTCTGCCCATCTTGGCGGAAATTATTGTGTTTCTGAAAAGAGGCTCTACGCGCTGTTTGAAGAGCCTCTATTACAATATCAGTAAGAATGTTGTTAAAAGCTGCTCTAGATCCGAGAAGATATCAAGCGTGTATGCTTTAATGACAAGCACTTTTTCGATACACCCAACTACGAGTATATCATGTAGTACTCTGTCGACTGACCTACTCTTGGAGTTGGCGCGTTGTCTGCTTGAGACTGATGGACCGAAAATTGTTTAAATCAACGTGGTTGGCATTCCCTTCTATACCTAGGGAGTATACTCTTACCGTAAACGGGCTTTGTAGACTCTACATAGAAATGGGGATAAGAAGTCTTTCGTCAAACTGAAGTTCAATTTGGAAGATTACACCTAGCCCTGAAGTTTTAAAGGGTTGGAAAAACTTTCTCACATTCACCATTCCTTATATCAGAGATAGACTCACTTTACATACGTGGGAGTTGGTTGCAGTCTATAGAGCATACCGGATAGTGGGTATTAAAGGAATATCCAACATTTCATCAAAAGACTTCTGGATATAGAGAACTCACCTTAATCTGCTCCCTTCTGAGCACTCATCAAATTAACTGCAAGACGGTTTTCAAGGCTCTATTTATAAGAAATCCTTAGTAGTTTATCAGAAGCCTGTTATTTTGGCTTTGTTTAAGGGTTTTCGGATACTTTTCCTTAGCTCCGAGATTTCGTTACTTTACCATTTGGGTAATTTCTTCTTTATTTGAATAGGCGGACTTCATGGAAAAGTCTACTGCACTAAAATCTATCTGAGTAGAACACAAACCACCATTGGGTGATGCGATAATAGATTACGTCAAGCCACTATGGGTTAGGCGCTCGGAACCTCTGTTCCAAAACTGAAACTCCAGCGCAAAGGCGCACATCATACGTGTATATCAAGTTTTTATTGTGGTCCAAGAAGTGAGCTAACCTAAGAGTTCTTTTACACGCCACATACTGCTTGCCACATAGTTTCCTTTAGATTGGAGAAGTGTTGCAGCTACGGACCTCGAGCTCTATTTTCACATTTTCACTTCTTCATAGAAATCTTGTTGACAATGCAACACTCAAAACTCACCCACTTATGTACATACAAGTACCTTTACTTGCAACACGGATGTGTCTTTTACAAAAACAAAAACAACAAAAATCATTGGCACACATTGTCAGTTAAGTGTAGATCGGTAAACGAAAGTCAATTTGAAATTGTTTTTGAGTGAACATTAAATTGAATTTAAAGTCAGAGTAATGCAATGACAACAACAAACGCAACAACAACACAGCAATCAAAAATCAACAGCTCACGACAATGACAATTTGACTACACAACGACGAATGACGATGATGATCAGCAACGCGCAACAACAGCAATAGAAACGGCTGGGGATAGCAGAAGCAAAACAAAAACAACAACCAAAGCCGCTTTGTATGGCCAAGACAAGATGCCAGACAACATTAGATTGAGCGACGCGGTTGCCTGCAGGCGAAAATGTCGTTGATGTGAATGAAGTTGCGTTGAAGTTGCTGTTGTGGCATGCCACTGATGCTGTTCAAGTTGCCTCTACATGCACTTCCACAGCGACTGTCACATGCAGCAGGCAGCAGTTTGAGTCATGTTGCTGCTGCTGTTGTTGCTGATGAAGACGTCCTACACACATCAGCAGTTGTGCATCTCGGCATGCAATTTCCAAGCAGCCATCAGCCATCAGCCACCAACAAGGGGCCAGCGAGCCAAAGCGACCAGGTGCGGCGGCTGTGTGCCACTGTTGGAGTCAACTTGGTTTGGTGAAAAGCTGCCAACTTGGACTTGCCACACACTCACTACATACATACATACATACATATGTACATACATACTAGCCGCGGAGGCGAAAATGTAGCGGCGATGAATTAGTAAGTTGCCATGTCGTCATGACACAGAGCGACCGACCAGGCGACCGAACCGACCGAGTGCATGCAATTTAATTTTGTCTACATTAGAGCGAGTGCAGGCGCTCATTTGCTTAGACAAGAGTCAAAAAAGAAATAAACAAAAAAATAAAAAAAAATAAATAAATAAATAAATGCAAAATAGGTATAAAAAGCGGAAAAGGTGCAAAAAGTGGCAAGCGTCTGATTAAATGGCAAAAATTTAATTGACAAATCGTCATTTGTTGTTTGTGTTGTTTTTGTTTGCTTTTGCTATTTTTTTTCTTTTGCTTTTTTACTGTTAAATGTTAAATGAAATGTCTCTCGACGTGTGGAAATCATGATGTCTCATTTCGCGTCGCAACTCACTCACGATCATTGGGTTTGTGCAATTGCTAATGGTTTGCAACTCGGTTGTGCACTAATTAATTGCTCTTGCTGCTTACAACAAACCCCGCTACCACGTCGCGTTACCACTTGGCCGCCGTCACTGCACATGATCGACTTTCGCCACTCGCGTTCGTTTGCATTGCGTGATCAATTGAAGCGTATGATCGGTTGACGTTGCACGAATGCCGGTAGGTAGGTAGAGGAGAAGCGACGTTGCGCCGCTCATGCACGCTGTCAGTAGGCACTCTTAGTCTGCCATTCATATCACCACTTGTATTTATGCATTTTCATGTCAGAGTGGGCAGCAGCGGTTTGCTGATTTTTTTTTTGTTTTTTTTTTTTGCTAAATAAATTGTTTGGTGCAAAAACTTGGCAAAGCTTTATCGCCTTGATCTGCGAACGTGCAAAAGATCTTTTGATGGTAAAAAAATTGTCAGCATAATTGCGTTTTGAAATAAACAATTTTTTGTTGACAAGAAATGACAGCTGGAGTATCATAATCATTTCCTGTTTCACTCATGTTGCATGATTTATTGGTATATTTGTACTACGGTGGATTGATGGTGGAATTTTTAGGAGCATAGCTGACGTCGTGGCGGCCACGGTAGCCGAGTGGTTAGCATTGCGTACTGACATTTGGAAGGCTCGGGTTCAAATCCCGGTGCCACCAACATCCAAAAATTAAGTTTAATTTTCTAATTGCGGTCGCCCTTCGACAGGGAATGTCGACCCCTCCGTGTGTATTTCGGACATGAAATGAAAGCTCCTAGTAAAAACAAACCATCAGCCGTTCGAGGACGGCTTAGCATAAACTGGAGGTGCCTCCATTTGATGGAAAAACATCAAGACGCAAAACCACAAATTGGAGGAGGAGTTCGGCCTAAAATCGCTTCAGCGGTTACAAAGCGCCGATTATATGTAGGTATATATAGCTGACGTCTATGAGATCCCATGCTCAGTACTACATGTATTCACATGTATAGGGTTATATACAATATTAGGTCCGGTAAAAAGTTTGTTCGGTTTTTTGTTGATTTTTCAAAATATGATAAATTTGTGTACACTTGTCCGATTTAAGTCATATATGCACCGTTTTGTTCGTAAACTTGTTGCCAACGAGATGCCAATTTCATTTTACTCCTCTCGAAGAAGGCTGCGTCCCTATTGGCAAATAACTCGGAGAGCCAATTTTCACAGGCCTCTCTTGAGGCCAACTTCTCACCAATAAGCGCGGTCGCCATGGGCAGGAAAAGATGGTAATCACTTGTTGCCAGATCCGGACTATAAGGTGGGTGTATTAGGAGCTCCCATTCGAGCTCCTGGAGCTTCAGGCGCGTCACCAAAGACGTGTGTGGCCTGGCGTTGTCCTGATGGAACACAATTCGGCCTCTGTTGATCAAAGATGGCCTCTTCTGGAAGAGTGCTGCCTTCAAGCGGTCCAGTTGTTGGCAGTTGTTGGCCGCCTTGAGCGTTTGGCCATAGGGGAGCAGCTCGTAGTAGACGATTCCTTGCCAATCCCACCAAACACGCAGCTAAACTTTCCTGGCCGTCAATCCTGGCTTGGTCACCGTTTCCGCCGGCTCACCGCTTTTCGACAGCGACCGATTTCACTTGACGTTGTCGTAAGTGATCCACTTTTCATCGTCAGTCACTAAACTCTTCAGAAATGGATCGATTTCGTTGCGATTCAGCAGCGATTCGCAGATGGAAATTCCGTCCATCATGTTTTTTTGCGTTAGTTAGTGTGGCACCCATACATCGAGCTTCTTTTTGATCGCAAGGTTATGCAACTGGTTCCAAACGGTTGTCTGGCTTATCTTTAGTTCGTCAGCAATTAAATAAGTGCTCACGTGATGGTCTGTTTCCATTATTTCCATGGTTTTATCGCAATTTTCGACGACAGGCCTCCCGACGTGTGGTGCATATTTGACATCGAAATTACCGGTCCTGAGGTGTGATTGGACCTTATTTCTTTGAAAACGACAACGACGAGACTGTCGCTCTCAATTCGGTGAGTTATGATTGTATGATAGCCACTTTTTTTGGCCTGTATTTGAAGAAGTAGACTAACACATTATATGGTTTCCACAAGATGTTGTCACATGCCTTACAACGCTAGCGAATATGTCTTTATTGCGAAAGAAGTTTCCCGGCCGTGTAATCTCTCGGCTTGGCGAGGACTATTGGCCACCGAGATGGTGCGATTTGACACTGTTCGAATTTTCGGTTGTGGGGCTATGCAAAAGAGCGTGCTTATGCGTATAAACATTTAACATTCTCCTAGTAATGGCTCAGATACTGCCCAATATGTGCCAAAAAGTGATCGAAAATTGCCCCAAATGATTCAAGGTTTACGAAAATTAGGAGGGCCGCCAGTTCCAAACTTTTATAATAAAGAAGAAATTTCATGAAAAAACAATATTTTAATGTATTTTATTTACGTTTATTTTCGAAAACTCAAAATGGATAACCCTTTGTTATACTTTATGATGAGAGTAGGGGATTTTTCATCGTGTTTTATGTTCACAATAACTTAGGGTAATATCTGTGAGCATAAGAGATGTACTTGCAATTTATCAAGGTCTAGAGGTCACTGAAATATTAAATTTTCAAGACGGAAGCCTATATTGTAGGCAGTTCGATACACTGAAAGGAAGGTACTATAGATCAAATCGATAATTTTTTACATTAAAGATATTAAACTCATACGCTCATTTCCTTAGATCTCATTGAGGTATCTTTTCCGCTGTCTGGTGCACTTCAAAAGAATACATGCTCATTTAGTCAAACCGAGCTTTAGCTTCCTTTGTAGATAGTGGACTTAACTATTTAATGGCCTCCTCAGTGCAAAGTAGCACCTGTTGGCAAGAGTGATTCTTTGTTGGATTTCAAAACTTATATTTTGGTGGGGTATATGCTGGCTTGCAGGTATGACTTCATTTCAAAAAGGATGGAGCGATACTCATGCTATTTACTACCTTTATCTGAGAACTTCAAAATCTCAAATAGTTTTATTATCTATAAATTTGGAGATTTTTTTGTCGAGAACTTATTTAGTATTTTCCATCAATCATTGGTTTCCGCTTGTCTATCAAAAACACATCCGACTTTATAAATACTCCGCATCTGACAAGCCCTACTTCTAAAATTCCTCATGACGTCAGTGCAACTCAATAAAAAGGAAAAAATTTATATCGAAACAGAAAAGAACGGAAGACTGCATTTAAAATTGCATTTTACATCGAGATCTTTTATTGAAAGCGTACAAAATACAGCTTGTGCAAGAACTGAAGCCGCTCGACTGTCCCAAGTGGCAAACGTTTCGTTCTAAGGGCTCTTGAAAAGTTCCAAGAAGATCCGACATTTTCGAGCCAAATTTTGTTCAGCGATGAGGCACATTTCAGGCTCAATGGTTATTTAAAGACGAAGCGTAACCTGAAGAGATTCATGAGTTGCCATTTCAGCCAGAAAAAACAACGGTTCGGTGTAGTTTGTAGGCCATTGAAATCAAAAATGATGTCGGTGAGAACATAACGGTCAATGGCGACCCGTAGCGCGCCATGATAACCGACTATTTGATGCCTGAAATTGAAACTCGTCATCTCAGCGACATTTGGCTTCAACAAGACGATGCTCCTTCCCACACATCGCATCAATCAATGGATTTATTGAGGGAACACTTCGGTGAGCAGATAATTTGACATTTTGGGACGGTCTATTGGTCACCAAGATCGTGTGATATCATAGCGTTAGACTTTTTCTTGTGGGGATATGTAAAATTTAAAGTCTATGCGGACAATCCCGCTTCGATTCAGGCCTTGTAGCAAAACGTCATGCGTGTCATTCGCCAGTTGGCAGTCGAAATGCTCGAAAATTGAACTCAACCGATGGACCATCTGAGACGTAGCCAAGGCCGATGGACCATCTGAGACGTAGCTAAGGCCTACATTTGAAAGAGATAATCTTCAAAAACTATATGCCAAAGAATGTTCTTTCGAATGATAATAAAAATTTTTCTGTGTTTCTTCGCCCTTTACTATTTTATCTTCCATATTATGTTTTAATATATTTTAATTTATTTTTTTTTTATTATTTTGATTGATTTCAATTTTTAATTTTATTTTAATTTTTTTTTTGTTTTTTTCTGGATTTGATTTTTTTTAAATTCTTTATTTTTATTTGAGATCTGTAGAGTACCATCTACCATCAGGAAATGAAACACAACCCAAATTAATTTTTTTAAGATTCTTATATTTTTTTTCTCATTTTTATTTCATTTAGTTGAATTTCAGTAATCTTATATATTTTCTTTTCAAGTTTTGTTTGTTTTTTTTTTCATTTAAATATTCGAATTGGATTTGATTCATATAACTATGTACTAGTATGTACTATTTATATATAGAAATATGTTATTGGTATGTATGTATGTATGCATTTTAAGTCGTACACGTAACTCGACACAAAAAAGGAAACATTTTCAGTTGCTGATAGTTTGTAGTTGTAGTTGTAGTTTTAGTTTAGTTGAAACAGTAGATTGCTTATTCATTTTCAGATTTCTCTTTTGTAGTTTTTTTTTTGTATTTTTTTTTTTTTTTGTAATAGATTTTTATTTTATTATTATTTTGTTTTTTTTCGCTATTTGCTATACACAACGCTAATGCTTTTGAATGCTTGCTTATTAGATACTTTAAGTATTTATAAACGCTTTGCAATTTGATGAGAGAATTTTTTAATAATTTTTTTATTTTTTGTAATTTTTTTTTTGTAATTTTTTCATATTTTGTTTTGCTTCTTTTTGAATTTTTCGAGTTTTTTTTTTTTGCTTTAATTCTAAATTTTAATGATTGATTTTGCATTTATTGTACACAAGTAAGTATGTATGTATGTTCGCATGCATTCGATTGTGTGTTTGTGTGTGTGTGTGTGTGTGTGTATTGGCTGAGGATATGAACCGGTTTCTGGTTCACCTGTTGTTGGAAGCTGTAAATGAATTAATTGGATTTTATGCATGTTCGTGTGTGTGTGTGTGTTTATGCTTACGTTTAACATCATCTGTTGTTGTAGAACAGTTTGAGGGCATTTGAAAATATGTTTGTTTGAGTGTAAGTAGGATGAAACGCATTTGGTTGTAATAATTGATGTAATGCTTATTTTTTTTTTTCGAATCAATATATTTAAAATATTTATTATTGCAATCAGTTAAATTCATTTAAGGACTACATAATATTGTACATATACATATTTATATCAATAATACATTTACACATATTTATTAATTTAAATTTTCGTAATTTAGGTATTTATTTAGGTAAGTATTTATATATTTATTTATAGGTATGTATGTATGTATGTATGTATGTATGTAACTAGGTGTTTATTAATAAACTTATTACTTAAGTACACTGCATATATGTACATACATATCTATATGTACATATATTGTCAGTGCTTATGCGCCTGAAGAGTTATTTATTTACATGTGTCTGTGTGTGTGTGTGTGTGTTTTTATTTATATTTATATTTATATTTATATGTATGTGTGCGCATTATTCATTCGACATATAAACTGAGAGAGCACAAGATTCTTACAATTATTAGGACTAGTCTTTGGTAGCATCAGTTGCAGTTGTAGTTATAGTTATGTATGAATATATGTGTGTGTGTGTTGTTGTTGTTGTACCATTTGTTATTTATTTGCATTATTATTGTTGTAGTTGTACAAATTTCAACTAATTACAATGCGAAAATTACGCTTAATTCGGCATGTCTTGTACTTGAAAATACATATATATATATACCTGTGTATGCATGTAGACGTGTGTATATGCCTATAATCACTTATGGTACATATGTATATACGTGTTGCATCAACAAATAGAATTAGCTTAATTTTGTTACACTCTATTTATGTACATATGTATGTACGTTTGTATGTGTGTACAATTGTTGAACTCTTGAAAGGAATGTTTTTGGTTATAAATAGTTTAAATATATAATATTTCTACAATGGAATTACACTTATGTCATGACTTTTGTTTATTTACTTATTTATTGTATTTGCATTTAGTAGTGTTTCTCTCTGTGTGTGTGTGTGTGCGTGTGTGTGGAAGGAAGGAAGGCAGCCATGACAAGCTTAATAAATATCACTCTGATGAAGTACTTAATTATTAGTTATACAACACATACATATACCTATATGTATATAATACAATAGTTGCTGCTGCTTCTTCATTTTCAACTTACTCTCTACTTCTTCTTCTTCTCCATTGCGTTATATGTACATACCACATATATCATTTTAGAAATCTTTATTTATTTACTATACAAACTACAATCCTTTAGTTTAGTTGTTGTTGTTGTTGTTGTTGAAATTTTGGACATTTGCTTATTGCTTTGTAGCTGCTTCTGTCTTCAATCTTTTGTAACTTCCGGCAAAAAGCAGTTTACTAAGTCTTTAATAGCATTAATTTTTCCCTAAAGGATACTTATGTAAATATTTTAGTTGTATTTTGAGTTATTCTCGCTTTCTCTCTCGCTCTCTATCTCTATTTCGCTCACTCTTTTTAAATTTTGTCCTTACTTGCTAATATTTTATGCTAAACATTTTTGTATTTATTTATTTATTTATTTATTTATTTACAATAGCATTTATTACTTATAGTAATATTTAGTAGAAAAAAACATAATTATATATATATTTAAATAACAATTTATAGTAGGGAAATTTACTTTTCTTCGCTAGTTAAGTACCTAAGTATCATTTAAGTAGTAGTTGTTGTAGCATGGAACGCGCTCACAAGTGAAGTGGAGCAAAAAGTGTAGGTAAAAAAGTAGTGGCGTAAAATACAAACAAATTTTTTTTTTTATTGTACAAAAGTTTTGATATTCGCAACAACAGCTGCAGCTAGTTAACAATTAGTTTTTTTTATTTCTTATTTTTTTTTTGCTTGTTATAATACGAAATATTAATAAAAAAAATTAATAGTGGATGTAAATTTTCAACAGATTTACGAGCATAAATAGAAAATGTAGTTTTAATGCTTTTTTTTATAATTTTCAACACAATTAAACACTGATTTTCTAAACTTGCTCATTATATATTATATATAATTTTTAATTAAATATTTTCTTTTTATTTTATTTTATATCAATTCTTTTATTTAAATCCTTTTATTTAATTTTACTTATTTGTTACAATGTTGATTTTAAGTAATTTTTAGTTTAATTTTTAGTTTAGTTTTAATTTTTATATTTTTTTATATAATTTCATTTTAATTCAATTTATTTTATTTTATTTCAATTTATTTCATTTTATTTTATTTTATTTTATTTTATTTTATTTTATTTTATTTTATTTTATTTTATTTTATTTTATTTTATTTTATTTTATTTTATTTTATTTTATTTTATTTTATTTTATTTTATTTTATTTTATTTTATTTTATTTTATTTTATTTTATTTTATTTTATTTTATTTTATTTTATTTTATTTTATTTTATTTTATTTTATTTTATTTTATTTTATTTTATTTTATTTTATTTTATTTTATTTTATTTTATTTTATTTTATTTTATTTTATTTTATTTTATTTTATTTTAATTTATTTTATTTTATTTTATTTTAATTTATTTTATTTTATTTTGTTTTATTTTATTTTATTTTATTTTATTTCATTTTATTTTATTTTATTTTATTTTATTTTATTTTATTTTAATTTTTTTATTTTATTTTAACTTATTTTATTTTATTTTATGTTATTTTATGTTATTTAATTTCATTTTATTTTATTTTATTTTATTTTGTTTCACTTTATTTTATTTCATTTTGTTTTATTTTATTTTATTTTATTTTATTCTGTTTTATTTTATTTTATTTTATTTAATTATATTTATTGTATATTGTATTTTATTTAATTATATTTATTGTATATTGTATTTTATTAATAATATTTTATTTTATATTATTTTATTATATTTTATTTTTTTATTTTGTTTTATTTTATTTTATTTTATTTTATTTTATTTTATTTTATTTTATTTTATTTTATTTTATTTTATTTTATTTTATTTTATTTTAATTTATTTTTTTTTTTTGTATTTTATTTTTTTTATTTTATTTTATTTTATTTTATTTTATTTTATTTTATTTTATTTTATTTTATTTTATTTTATTTTATTTCATTTTATTTTATTTTATTTTTTTTATTTTTTTATATTTTATTTTATTTTATTTTATTTTAATTTATTTAATATTATTGTATTTTATTTTATTTTATTTTAGTTTTTTTATATTTTATTTTATTTTAATTTACTTAATTTTATTAAATTTTATTAAATATTATTATATTATATTATATTTTATTTTATTTTTTTTATTTTATTTTATTTTATTTTATTTTATTTTATTTTATTTTATTTTATTTTATTTTATTTTATTTTATTTTATTTTATTTTATTTTATTTTATTTTATTTTATTTAATTTAATTTTATTTTATTTTATTTTATTTTATTTTATTTTATTTTATTTTATTTTATTTTATTTTATTTTAATTTATTTTATTTTATTTTATTTTATTTTATTTTATTTTATTTTATTTTATTTTATTTCATTTTATTTTATTTTATTTTATTTTATTTTTTTTTTATATTTTATTTTATTTTAATTTATTTAATATTATTATATTTTATTTTATTTTATTTTAGTTTTTTTATATTTTATTTTATTTTAATTTACTTAATTTTATTAAATTTTATTAAATATTATTATATTATATTTTATTTTATTTTATTTTATTTTATTTTATTTTATTTTATTTTTTTTTATATTTTATTTTATTTTAATCTATTTCAATTTATTTATTTTTATTATATTTTATTATATTTTATTTTATTTTATTTTATTTTATTTTATTTTATTTTATTTTATTTCAATTTATTTCATTTTATTTTATTTTATTTGATTTTATTTTATTTTTATTATATTTTATTTTATTTTATTTTATTTTATTTTATTTTATTTTATTTTATTTTATTTCAATTTATTTCATTTTATTTTATTTTATTTTATTTGATTTTATTTTATTTTATTTTATTTTATTTTATTTTATTTTATTTTATTTTATTTTATTTTATTTTATTTTATTTTATTTTATTTTATTTTATTTTATTTTATTTTATTTTATTTTATTTTATTTTATTTTATTTTATTTTATTTTATTTTATTTTATTTTATTTTATTTTATTTTATTTTATTTTATTTTCTTTTATATTATTTTATGTTATTTTATTTTATTTTATTTTATTTTATTTTATTTTATTTTATTTTATTTTATTTTATTTTATTTTATTTTATTTTGTTTTATTTTATTTTATTTTATTTTATTTAATTATATTTATTGTAATTTAATTTAATTTTATTTTATTTCAAATTAATTAATTAAAATAAATTTTTGTTTTTATTTATAAAATTTTTTTAATTTATTTTTTTGATTGTATTTAATTAATAAATAATTAATTTTTTCTTATTTTATATTACAATAATTCAGCTTAGTATTATATAATAATTTTAATTTATTTTTATATGGTATAGTTTAGAAGAAATTATTTGTATGTATACAACTATTATAAAGTTTTTATTAAACTTTTTATTAAATTTGATTTGCTGCCATTTAATTAATTTCCTCATTTAACTCAGTTTTATTATTTTTTTGGTTTTTTTTTTATTTTTATTATTATGAATTATTTGTTATTTATTTCATTTATATTGGTGTTTTATAGCTTATAAATTTAATTGTTTTTATATGATTTTATTTAATTTTTCGTTTATATTTATTTAATTTTGTTTTTATATTTTGAAGATTTTTTATAATTACATACATTTGTTACCTTTGTTTTTCTCTTAAAAATTTCTCAATTAAAATTGATCAACACTTACTTTATTTTGCACTGATATAGTGTTTTTAATATTACTTTACATCGAATATTTTGTGATATTTTTTTAATTTTTATTTTAGATAGAAAATATTTTAATTTATTTAGTTTTTTGTTTATTTACTGTAAAGAGCAGCATTTTATGATAAATTTTTAATTTTTTGAAGCTTACCTGCGCTTGCTAAGAAATCTATTTTTATTATTATCGCCATAGTCGTACATTCGTTTTTGTAATTTTAAATTGTACAATATTTTTGTCAGATAATTTTTATTTCCCTTTCGTACTTTTTTGTTATTTAATTTTTTTTTTTGTTATTTAATTAAATTTTTTTTTTGTTGTTCGCTTATTGCCATGATATGATTTTTTCAACTATACGTACAAGAATTCTATTGGACGAATAGCAATATTTTTGTATTTTTTTTTTTTTTTTTTTTGATTTAACACTTTCTTATCAAGTGATTGAGATTTTTTTTAGATTTTTACACGCTCTGTAAGCTTATCATGTAATAATATTTGCATTTATGCCTGTTTGTATTTCCGATAGAGTTGTGTGAGTATTTCTTCAAATGTGCCTAACCAAAATGGTCAATGCTCGCACTCCGAAAAATATGTTTGATTTAATATTGAAGGAATTTCGCCGTGGTCTAAACAGCCAAAATACTGGAGCTTAACATTTTTTATTTCAGAAACAGTAGATTTTGAGACAAAAAATATTTTTTCAGACCGACTAAATTGCATTGAGAAAAAAACGAAGTCTTTTTAAGTTCCCAAAGTCTGTGCATATTTTTTAAGCATTTTTTGTCTGCCAAAATTGTAGTTTGGGTCTTCCAAAATCGATTAGATCTTAGATAATAAGCGTGCGCTTTCAGCATGTGATTACCAAAAACAATACAAAAGCTCTACAAAAAGTCCTTTCTACTACCCTCCGATCAGATGACTCTAAGTAATGAAATAGTGGTCTACAGTCAACTCCCTAGGGCACAATAATCGACTGAAATCAAGTAAACTAAATATAAAATATGCTTAGCAGCAACAATCTACAGGACATAAAGAGAAATTTGGTAGGTGGACCCTCGCACTGAAACCCTTTACTACTCTGCGGCATACACCGCACGAAGGACATTGTAACAATTGAAGTAGAAAAATTAATCCGCTACAGTATGCGCACATGCAACCAAGTAATGTCGAAGAAATCTTATCTAAAATAGCAATCCAATTGAGTTATCTGCACTTATTACGCAGAGAGGATATGAAATATGATGGCAATAGGCAACACACTAATGAAGAAGGAGGAAGGAAATGTAGTGCAAAGAACTTTTTTTCTTCAGTTTACAAAGTACTGGTTGCGAATTAACGGAAATGAGTGCAATTGACATATAAACTAACACATACATATGTATGTATGTACATAGTGTGGCTTTCATATTACATACACATATTACAAAGCGCCATAAGGAGTTGTGATGATTTTATACGTTTGTTGATTTTTTTTCTCCTTTTTTTACTTGATTTTCAGTGGAAACTCAGCGCTGTAGAAGAAACGTTTAATTTCACTGCAGGGTTCTTATGCGACTTAACAAGTGCATAAAAGGGATATTGTTGGAGTATGTGTAAATGCGTATGTGTGTGTGTATTGAAAAGACACTGCTCACAAAGGACGAAACGTGACTGACATGCTGATGTCATTGCTGCGGCTGCAAATATACACACACACACCTACATGAATACGACTCGTATGTGGCAGGCATACACATATGCCACCGCCAGCTGAATGAACGCTGTTGCAACATTTATTTTTATACTTTTTTATTTTCAGCGAAAATTCACATTTTTTTCATGATTTCTCCAACACTTGGCGGGAATTGTTACTTTTTTTCAGTCGTTTTTTTTTACTTTTATTTTTCCAACGTAAATGGTGCACTTGCACCGGAAGGCCTCAGCACTCAGCTGTATGCCTGACTTTGTGTGTGTGTGTGCGTGTGTGTGTGTGTACTTGAGTGCGCGGCAGAAAATCAGCGTGTGTCGCCAGTCGGCCAATGGTTACTACTTTTAAGTCTGCAGGACTATTGGCAAATACACAACACACACACATACACATACCCACTGGCACTCGCATGTGTTGTGTTGTGTGTGTGTTTCCATTGGAGTATTTTTAAGGATTATGTCTTGCCATGATGATACCATCGTTAAATTGCGACTGTGAACGTGTGCTTAGAATTTTTGATTGCAGATAATTTGTATGATATGGTGAGAGAGTGAAGGGAAAATATAAAATCACAACAACAAAAGCAATGGAGAAAGACCAAAAGAGATTGTTGGAGATTTGAAGGTTCTTATGGGTGCAATTTAAAGTGGATTGTTGTGCGCGCGGCAGGCATAAAAAACCAACAAGAAGTCAAAAAAAAAAAAAAAATAAATAAAACGAAATAGAAGGAAAATGAACAACTTTATATGCCTTGACGTATAAGCACGTCGCACGTTTGTCGAAAAAGTATCCATTTCATTTTTCCTCTTAAGCACTGGTGACTGTTAAACCAATAAATATTTATATTCCCACATTTGAGTAGTAAACAGGATTCTCGGAAATTTTAACGCTATGAAGGAATTTTGATTCGAGGAACTCAATTCCTGCTATTCGCTTACTTTTATCGTCGCCTTGTCTCTGGGAAATCATAAATAGTTTGTCTTCTTTGGATATGAGATCTTTATCAATTGTTATGTTGGCAATCAATAAATAAGACATTTCATTTAGTTTACTGTCGTCGGCGACACTTGAACTGGCGACTGTTTTGAGCTACTTGAAAAATGTTTGCATATGAACAGCTGCTAATTAGTTCATTAGGGTTTAACAATTTATGTGTTAATTTGTTTCAAGTACTTTGAGCAGTCACAGAAAACAGCATGTGTTGATGTCTCATCGAAATTAGTTTTATGCTCAGTTTGTATTACATGTTTTTCTAAATTTTGTTATATTTTTTTATTTCAATATATCTTATTTCACTTTATTTAATTTCTTTTTAACTTATTTAATTTATTTAATTTATTTTATTTTATTTTATTTTATTTATTTTATTTTATTTTATTTTATTTTATTTTATTTTATTTTATTTTATTGTGTTTTAATTAATTTAATTTAATTTTATTTTATTTTATTTTATTTTATTGCATTTTATTTAACAATGTTTTATTTTTTTATTTGATTTAATTTTTTTTCTTTTATTTTACTTTAATTTATTTTATTTTATTTTATTTTATTTTATTTTATTTTATTTTATTTTATTTTATTTTATTTTATTTTATTTTATTTTATTTTATTTTATTTTATTTTATTTTATTTTATTTTATTTTATTTTATTTTATTTTATTTTATTTTATTTTATTTTATTTTATTTTATTTTATTTTATTTTA
The DNA here is from genome assembly GCA_037013455.1 of Ceratitis rosa. Classification (NCBI taxonomy): domain Eukaryota; kingdom Metazoa; phylum Arthropoda; class Insecta; order Diptera; family Tephritidae; genus Ceratitis; species Ceratitis rosa. Next base: position 7,762,110 of record JAWMAG010000031.1, on the reverse strand, counting down.
TTTTATTTTATTTTATTTTATTTTATTTTATTTTATTTTATTTTATTTTATTTTATTTTATTTTATTTTATTTTATTTTATTTTATTTTATTTTATTTTATTTTAATTTATTTTTTCTTATTTTATTTTAATTTATTTTATTTCATTTTATTTTATTTTATTTTATTTTATTTTATTTTATTTTATTTTATTTTATTTTATTTTTATTTAAAGTTTTATATTTTTTCGAAGTGCGAAAGCATTTTTATTTGACCTCTTACTCTACCCGAGCTGTTACATTTTCCTCGCGGCCTACGTATTGTCAAAAACCTTCGTTCTTCTTTACAATTGTCAAAATTACACCGATCCTTATGCAAAATGCTTGCAATCACATTTTCGCCTCCACGCTTTCCTGCCCGCTTTCTCTTGCTACCTACGAAATTTCAATGCTCATCATTTCGCTCGCAGCGCTAACCCTGTGGCATGGCACTCAATGCCATATCCAATCATTTTTTAATTGCTCCGAGCTGCATGATTTCGTCCATACAAATTCGTTTGCTTCCACCTCGCGTTGCTGCTGTTGCTGTTGCAGCTGTTGTTGATAGTGTTGTTGTTGTTGCTTCTGCTTTTGCTGATGCCTTTGATAATGGTCCCGATATGGATTCACCGGTAACATTGTCATGGCACCGCGCATTGACGCTGGCAGACGACACTTGTACGCTTCCACTCAGCTGGCCACCACAATTGTTGCGCTCGGCCAACGACATGACGTATCGTCGGACAACTCGGAGGCGCCGCGACGTGATGTGAGCCCAACACCCAAGCCAGTGCCTGCACCCGTGCCAGTTGTGCCCACACCGACACCAACACCCATGCCGCCGCCGCCGACGAAGCCAACTGTCACACCATCGGCCACATTGTGTGCCAAATGTTGCTGTTGTTGTTGTTGTTGCTGGTGTTGCATTGGCTGATGTTGCAATTGCAGCGTACGCGGTTTACTGTTATTCGCCACCGGCAATGTTGGCGAGTCGGACAGCGATGACATCGACGAGCTGCTCTGCCGCTGATGCTGGTGTTGTTGTTGTTGCTGCTGCTGCTGCAACTGCAATTGCAATTCCTGCGGTTGATGGTATTCATGCTCGTATTCATAATCGGGTGCATGCTGCTGCCCGCTGAGGCTGCGATGGAGCGAGGATTGCAGTGTGTGCTGTTGATATGGATGATGGTAGTATTGTTGTTGCTGGTGTGGCAGCTGCGGTGGTGGCTGTGTTGCATTCGGTGTGACCGCATTCGAATGCAGCGGCCCGCCTGCTGATGCGCCCATTGCGGTCATTGTGGTGAGTGATGAGGCGGCCGAGAGTGAGGGTTGCTGCAAGCCGCGTATGCTGTCCGCCGGATGTGCTGTATAAATATTGCTGCGTCGCAAATGATTGTTGTTATTGCTGCCATTCGGGCGCTTATTGCGTGACCACCATTGCACGTGCGTTTCTGTGTTGAGGGCGGAAAGCACAGAAGGGGCGAAGTGAAGTGAAGTGTAGTAAAGTGTGGAGAAGAGAGGGGGAAGAGAGTTTCATTAAATTTTAGTTAATTTCATGTCATATTAATTTCATCTTCTTCTTCTTATTCTTCTTCGTCTTCTTCTACGTCTTCATCATCTTTCTCGTCTTCAAGCTTCATATAACAATGTGTGCATGTCTGAAGGGGGTTGGGGAGTGGAGTGCGTACGCTCAGAATTTCTCAGTGCTGCGTGCCGCCACCATAACCGCCGCTTCAACCGACGGCATCTCGCCATCACCATCATCACCAGTTGGTGATGCATCTATCTCCAGCGTTGTCGGCTCTTCATAGGCCACCGATGACTCGGCATAACTGTCACTGCAAATGCTCTCATCATCGCCGCCCCTTCTACTACTGCCGCTACTACTTCTCGCACTGCTGCCATGACTACTGTGGCTCGCCAAGCTCAAACGCCTACTCTCAATAGACACATCATGTGCCTGCTGCTGTTGATGGTGGTGGTGCTGCTGCACCGTTGGCGGTGATGGTGGCGGTGGCAGTGAACGTGTGAACATATCTATGCGTTGTTTTAGCAACTTTTGCTTTTGTACCGCCTTCGTCAATGCTACTGGGCCGCCGCCGTGCACTGTGGCGCTGCTATAGTAGCTCGGTGGCCGATAGATCGTGGATAGGCTGGTGCGTTGCGTGCTCTGGCTATCGTTGGTCAGCGATGAGGATGAACAACTGTTGCTGACATATTGCATTGGTAATGGTTGTGGTAGACGTTTCGATTGCTGCAGGTGTTGTTGTTTTTGTAGTGTTGGCGTGGCGTTATGGTGGCTTGGCAACGGATATTGCGGGGTGTGTAGGCTGCGATAGGTCGTGGGATACACCTGGTGTAGGTTGTGGTGGTGGTTGTGGTTGTTATGGTTGTTGTGGTTGTTGTGGTGGTTATGGTTGTTGTGGTGGCTATGGTGATGGTAGTTTTCATGTACATATTGGTTGAGATTTTGGTGTTGGTGTTGGTGGTGGTGTGGATAGTGATGGTTAAGGTGTTGGTTATTGTAATGTTGGTGGTGGTGGTGTTGGAGATAGGGTATCGGTTCGTCGTCTGTGAGTTTTGTACACTGCAACTTACCGTTACGGTTGTTGGTCGGCTTTTTTCTGCAAGGGAAACAAGTGGAGAAAATATATTTTCTTTAGCATAAAATATTTTCAATTTTATTTCGATTAATATTGGGGGGGATAATATTAAAAAAATCTTAGTTTTGAAATTTATTTTCAGTAAATATTGTTCACTTCTACAATGTCATTAGCTCAGAGCTAAATGTGGATTCTTTTCAATTCAGTTCGGTTTTGCTACAATCGGTATAGTCAAGTTCGAATTCTAATCTTTCACGGCTCTTAGGTCCTTCCTTTGAATCGATGCTACTTATAATACCATATAAGGAAATATTATATATGTATATGTATATGTATGACTCTAAATTAAGGAAAAAGGTTAATTTTCTTTCTACACATTTTCTAATTTGAAATTCTAGAACACACCCAACAAAGGTTAAATTATCCCATTTACTCTTGCTTATCCGGCAATTTAGGTATTATATACACAAACAGTTATACATACATACATATAATAATATACATGAATGTTACCAATAGGCGAACCACCCCTTCATTTGCTGTGTCCATAATTGGTAGATTTGGGTAAATGTAATTGGTATCACATTTCTTTCATAATCCTTACTTAATTGGCTGCAGGACCCACAACAGCTGATATTTGTAGGTAAAAATATTATTATTATTTGCTCATCTGCGAAATCAACCCCGACAGAAAACTAATAACATAATTTGGTCACGAATATTTATAATAATGATTTGTGCATTTGTTAGTTTGCAAAATATTGTAATATATGTAAATACATATACATACATATGTACACGTATGTATGCATAAATTGTAGAAATTTTACTCACCTTCGACAGCGTACAACCGTCACCATAACAATTGCTCCCAGCAATGCCGATAGCACAGAAACGATAATCAACGTCAGAGGCCAACCCAATTCGGAAGCTTTTTCTGCAAGTGCGTGACGGAGAGGGAGAGAAAGAGAGAGAAAAAAGTGATATAAACGGAAATTAGTTATGGTGTACCATATCCGGCGGAAAAGAAGAGATAACCAAATCCTTTACGATATTTCAAACGCCCACACAGTCACACACGCACACACACACACAGTCAATTTTAGCGAAGCAAAAAATATTGAAAGGTTTGAAAGTAAATATATACATAGATAGCAGTGCGGAATGCACAAAAAAATCAAAAAAAATCAAAAAAACTCAAAAAAAAATTCCTAGATTTTATTTACATTAAATTATTATATCAAAATTGTTATTAATTTTTCTATAAAGTCGATAATTTCAAGCAAAAATGGATTACTAAGCCTAGAAAACTTTTTGAACTGATTTTCCAAAAATTAGGTTATATAGAATAACTCGCCCAACTGATTAGCTAACCTCATTAAACTTCGGATTAAATTTTCGAATTTCAAAGATAATATTCGTATTAAAAATCACCGAAATCGGATGACAATTACATATAGCTGCCAAACAACTGTTTGCTCAAAAACGTTATTTTGGTTCATAACTTCACCAATTTCGTTCCTATAAACATGAAATTTGGTATTCGGCATACATATTATGTGGGAAAAGCTGACAGTAAAATTCAACAAAATTGAGTTGCTATAACCTCTAGCTGCCATACAACTGATTGCTCGAAAACGTTTCTTTGGTTCGTAACTTCACCAATTTCGTTCCCAAGAACATGAAATTTGGTTTTCTACATATCTATAATGAGATAAAAGCTGACAGTAAAATTTCAGCAAAATTGAGTCGCTATAACCTTTAGCTGTCATACAGCTAATTGTTCAAAAACGTTATTTTGGTCCATAATTTCACCAATTTCGTTCCCAAAAACATGAAATTTGGTATTCTGTATTCCTATTATGAGATAAATGCTGACAGTAAAATTGAGCAAAATTGATTCGCTATAACCTCTAGCTGCCATAGAATTATTTTTTGAAAAACGATATTTTGGCTCATAATCTCGCTAACTGCGTTGGTAAATACGCGAGATTTGGTATAGAGTTTGTTTATAAGATGAAAACCATTGAGAGTGAAAATTAGCAAAATCGGTTTACTAAAACATATAGCAGTCATATAACTGAATATTCAGATTTGGTTTTTTTTGTTTAATAATTAAAATAAAATTTTCAAAAACCACTTTGTATTTAGATATAAGATCAAAATACTATTTTCGGAGTAAACATTTTTTACTTTTCTAAATTCGATTCATGAAATATATTGAGCCTGCGACGTCACTGGTTTTTATTTTTTTTTTTCAAACTCATACAAATATCTGCCAGGTTTGCAAATCGTTGTAAATACCTATATGTGTGAATTTTTAATGCAAAGTGCCGGAAAATGCCGGTTGCTGTTAAAGCCTTTAGTATTTTCCGGTTTTCGGCTTTTTTTCTTTTTTTCTTTCTTTTTTTTCAGTTTAAGCGCAAAAAATGCGCTGACAACAGCAATCCCTTTTCCGCATATCAACTACCTTTAATACATTTGCATAGATAATGATTGCGAAGTCCACATATACACAGAAACACAGGCATATGTGCATAACCTGTTTGTGAACACAAGCAATCAGAGTACTCACACACACACTCATCCAACATATCCTTCACTCGACACAACCAATTTCATTTAATGACAGTATACTTTACCTCTCAGGCATATACACATACCACTCAAACACCCAAAAACCATCAGCAAAGCTTACACACAACCACTCAACCAGTCAACCATTCACCCATTCACCCATCCACCTATCCACCCACTTAAACTCACCTATTGTACCCTCGAATATGAATGTACTCTTCGTCGGCATTGCCCATGAGCACAAATCACACGTTGTCAGTCCATCACTCAGCACTGGCTCATCGACTAGGAATGGCGGACGTGGTGGTGGCGGCACAAAGCGTCCATTCCACAGACCATTATCGCTGGCATCAAACGCCAATGGTGAGCCAAACAAATCGTCATCGTCGTCAAATATATCGAAGGAGACATCATGAAAATTGCTCAAATCCTCAGCTGAACTGGCGACAAGATTTTCTATGCTGGGCGGCCGGAAGGTTGGATATGTGACACTGCTACTGCTACTGCTGCTTCTACTACTACTACTACTTCCACCATCACTACTACTGGTGCTACTACTAATACTAGGTGTAGTTGTTGTTGTTGTTGCGTTTGTAACAGCATCAATGGCAGGCAGAAAATTGTTTAACAAGTTATTGGCGAAACGTTGGGGCAGTGCAACATTTACGCTTACGCCCAACCGACTTCCACCTCCGGTGTCCGTATCGACAACATCTGGTTGCAGTCGTTGCTGCAAAGTATCCGGCTGTTGTGTTAGTGATATGATGCTATTGTGGTGGTTATAGTTGATACTTGTTGTTGTTGTTGTTGATGTTGCTGTTGTCGCTGTTGTCGCCGCTGCTGCTGCCAGCGTTGCTGCTGCGGATGTTAGCATGGAGGCGGCTGTTGTTGCTGCTGCAATCACTGTCGCTCTGATTGGCCGTAAGCAGCGGCTGTGAGAGGGAGCAGCCACCGCCGCTGTTGTTGTAGTTGTTGTTCTTGTCGTTTCACTTGTTATGGCAGGCATTTTATTTAGTTTGTGTGTGTGTTTTAGTATTTTCGGCTTAAAGTTTTTTTTTTGTCTGAGCTTTGCACTCTATATATCTAAGTAGATGTGTGTATACACGTATGTATGTGTGTGTGTTTAGGAAGGAGTAACTTTTGTTTTGCTTTTTAGTTTTTAGTTTTTAGTTTCTTTTAGTTCTTTTCATTGCTTGGCAGCGGATTAGTTAGCATTCAATTCATAGCATGTACATACATACATATATACATATGTATATTCTTTCGTTTGTATATATATAGGTATATCTGCTCTGCGCTTATGTGTCAACCAACTTCAAATATGTGTACTTTAGTGAGATTGAAACCGTTTCCTCCGATTTGACACACCAAACACCGCCAGACACAGGGTGCGCCTTCCCTCGCGTTGCTTGCTTGCTTTAAGTTTTTATCCTTTTTATTTGCTTGCTTTCGCTCTGTAATATTTTATACGATTATCACTTTGTGTGCAGGAATTTTTAGTACAAATTCAGGCAACGAAAAAACCGTTTTTTTTGTTAATTCAACTCTTTTGTCTTTCACTTAAAGTATCCTTCACAATTCTGTATCCTTTTTACTGTGATTATAATCCTTTTTTCTGCACTTATCACTCTCTGTCTCTATAGCTCTCCACTCAGCTGTTGTCACATGTGATTGAAGTCAATTGCAGTAACTGTATGGCAGCTTAGCCTGTAACGAAAGTGCAAAAAAAAGGAAGAAGAAGAAAAAGAAGAAGAAAAGAGATTAAAAATGTGTTTAATGTAGTTTTCAATTTTTTCTCATATTTTTTGTGTTATCTTGTCTAGATTTTATTGCCACTAAAGGACAAATGTTGAACTTCAACAATGTTCAAATGGTCTGAGTGAAAGTTCTACACTCGGATATGTATATACATACGTACAATGCGCTGATATATGTAAGTTTATGCTACTTTTTTTTAGTTGGTGTGCATATGTGTGTGTATATATGTTACTACAATCTGTTAAATAAGCCAATAGAAAGTACTTTTCTTAATTGAAACTCAAATTGTATGAAAAGGATGTGGTGGAAGCTTGTTAAGTGTAATTTAACGTTGATTGTAAAGAGATTTGTCTTCGATAAAAATTGAACCAAAGTGAAGTGGGAGAAGAAAATGTTATAAGGTCATAACGAATATTAAAAATGTTGGGAATGGAAAAATGTTATTTTCATTATTTCTTTTTAGAGTTTTAATTAACCGTTAAAGGTAAAACGCAATTTAAGTCCTCATTAGTTAAGCTTCCGAAAAGCTTTTATTTTTATTTTTTTTGCGCCACTTTTTTATTCGAAGCTTAGATGTCAATATGAAATTCTCAACTGACTTAAAAAATCTTTTTTTCTATACATTTCTTGGAGTTAGTTGAACTGGCATACCTCGCATACATTTTTTAGCAATATATTTTCAACAATAAAACTCAGAGAGTAACAAATGAAGAATTGGAAAATTTTTGGTTCGAAGGTTCATAGCTATTTTTAGCGACGTTTCAAAATTTGGTGGCTGTGAGGGCTGGGAGTTCACTGAGCTCTGCAGCGTCGTTCAACCTTAAATAAATGTAATACTAAAAGCTACTTCACAGGTACTTGACTCTGTAATGATAACTCAACTTATTACCAGCTATTCCGACAGTCCAACTGCCATTAAGTGTCTTCAGTACAGTCTTAACACGTCTAAGTAGGCAAAAAATGCAGCAAAATTTTAGAAAAACTCCCCAGAAGAGGACACAGAAATAAACAGAGAACTATCCAACCGACGAGCTGGCTAGGGGAGGAAGAATCCTAACTAAAGTAATTTTTCAATCAATTTTCCACACGATGTGGGCATATCTCATTCTTTGACAAAATACCCGCTAAGATCGACCTTCACTAGTACAACCAAAGTTATTGGCTTGCCGGAAGGAAATCACATGCAATAAAGATCTGTCTATTGGCGATTTATCGAAGGAATAAACTGGCCTATTACCCGGATGTTTTCTCTCACGTCAGTAAGTTGGAAGTTATTCAATGACTACTGTCGCAGCTACAGGGTCATAAATGAAGAAGAGTGTGGAAAGCACTACCTCTGACATCGTAGAGCCTACGACTAAATTGCAGAATTGGCTTCACTAAGTGTCAGAAATCATGTTCTGAAACTCAATATGCTGATCATCTAAGTAGGTAAGAGGGAGCTTTTATCAGAGACACAAGGAAAAAAGAAACACTAAGTAGGAGTGAAAGTGAAAATTAAATACTCCGTACATAGCATCGGCGTATAAAAAAATATAATACGAATATAAGCTGATGAGAATTTATTATGTAGTCTGCCTAATTTGTTGGTGAGTATGTTAAATTTAATTTAATTTAATTTAAATAATAATTGTCACAATTCATTTGAAATCTTATTCCTATTAGAACCAATAAATTTCAATTTAATATATTTTTATTTTAGGATTTGTTCCCACATCTTATACGCCACGTGTTTAGCTAGTAAATATTAAGCAATTTCAAGAATAAAACTGTCTCTCTCTTTTATTATTCAAATACAAATATAAATATACATATGCATATATGTATAAGATTATATTATATAATTTTAAGCCTTATTTTCGAACAACAGACAACAGTTCACCTTTCATCTTCTTCCCCCTGGCCACTGTCACCGCATAAAGCATAACAAAACATCAAATAAGATGCTTATTTCGCTCTTAGCCCTGATTACATGCATACATACACGTACATACATATGCATATTTATGGTATATACTCATATGTGGGATAAAAATCAAATTGTACGAATATGCATCCCCTAAGGATGACTAATACCATACTAAAAAGCATCACAGAAATCATATTTGACAGACGTGTTTCTTTGTGCGGATTCACCAATGAACAATTTCCAAAATTTGAACATTGAACACTGAGCGGCATTGAGCATTGAATAATGCCCGATTAGTAAGTAAAGCGTAAACTACATGTTTAACGATTATTTTTTGACAGAATTTCGGTATGCCAATCACCTGGCTGATATGCAGACGGAAATCAAAAACATACACGTACATACATGATGACATTTGAACATCTCTAATACAAACGTTTTATACGTACGTATGTATGTATATTTATATGCATACATATGTATTTAAGAGCATTTGTTCTTTGTGAATGTAGCATTTCTATCGATATTTTTTTTTTTGTTTATTAAACGACATTTGAGTGAACATGAACATTTCGCTTTGTCTTTGTTTTCTATATAACTTCTGTATAGCTATATCTGTATTTGAGTTTAAATGTGTCGCCTGTCAGTGTGGTGCGCGCAACAAATACGCGTATGCACTTCAATCCAATTGATATTTTTGACAGTTTGACAGAAACGACGGTTCTTCCTTCGGATTATTTAAATATCAATACAAAATAAGTAAGACTTATTCCACCGAGAGTGCTCATATACATATGTATGTGTTGGAGAGTTGAATAAATATTGTATTGAGGGTAGCAAAAATAAGGATATCGTTGAAGCAGTCAATAATTTTAAAATAATACGTGGAATTTTAGGAAACGAAATGTGATATGGTTTCGACATAATTGAGATTATAAAATACAAAATTGAAAAAACATAAAAAGCGATCAATTTTGCTTCATTTTATATAATTTAAATTTTTTTGTGTATTATTATTTTCTATTTTTTTTTTTATTTATATAAAATACGGATTTAAATTATTTAATTTTATATTAATATATTTAAATTTTTTTTAGTTTAATTAAATTTTTTATCATATCTTTGGAGTTTTATTTTATTTATATTTTATCATTTTTTTTAAATTTTTATTTTTTATTTTATTTTATTTTTATTTATTTTACTTTATTTTATGATATTTCATTAAATTTCACTTTATTTCATTTTTATTTTATTTTATTTTATTTTATTTTATTTTATTTTATTTTATTTTATTTTATTTTATTTTATTTTATTTTATTTTATTTTATTTTATTTTATTTCATTTCATTTCATTTTATTTTATTTTATTTTATTTTATTTTATTTTATTTTATTTTATTTTATTTTATTTTATTTTATTTTATTTTATTTTATTTTATTTTATTTTATTTTATTTTATTTTATTTTATTTTATTTTATTTTATTTCATTTTGATTAATTTTATTTTATTTTATTTTATTTTATTTTATTTTATTTTATTTTATTTTATTTTATTTTATTTTATTTTATTTTATTTTATTTTTTTTTTATTTTATTTTATTTTAGTTCATTTTAATTAATTTTATTTAATTTTATTTTATTTTATTTTATTTTATTTTATTTTATTTTATTTTATTTTATTTTATTTTATTTTATTTTATTTTATTTTATTTTATTTCATTTTATTTTATTTTATTTTCTTTTATTTTATTTTATTTTATTTTATTTTGTTTTATTTTATTTCATTTTATTTTATCTTATGTTATTTTATTTTGTTTTACTTTGTTTTGTTTTATTTTATTTTATTTTATATTATAATAAATTATTTAATTTTATTTTGTTTTTTATTTTATTTTATTCCATTTTATTTTTTTATATTATAATAAAATGTTTTATTTTATTTTTTTGTTTTATTTTATTTATTTTTTTTATATTATAATAAATTATTTCATTTTATATTATTTATTTTATTTTGTTTTATTTGATTTATATTATTTCATTTTATTTTATTTTGTTCTATTTTAATTTATTTTATTTTATTTTATTTTATTTTATTTTATTTGATTTTATTTTATTTTATTTTATTGTATTTTATGTAATAATATTTTATGTAATTTTTTTATTTGATTTAATGTTATTGTATTTCATATACATTTTACTTGATATATATTTTACTTTATTTTATTTCATTGTATTTTATTTTATTTTTTTTATTTTATTTATTTTTTTTTCTTTATATTTTATTTTAATTTATTTATTTTATTATTAGTATTGTTAAATTAAGAAAAAGAGATAAACAAAATTGCCCATAATATGAGTGAGTAATGTATCAAAGTTTAAAATACACTTATATCAAGATGAGATACAAAATATGTATATAGGTATATTGTACATACTTATATAAATGTGTGCTCCACTAGTTTGTTTTTCTCAATTTAATGTTTGCCCTCAATCAAAGGTTGCCATCGATACATTTCTTTTAACTGCGTTTTTCGTTCCCGTATGACTGGCAGTTGTTGCAGCTGTACTGCTTGCCACTTGTCGCACAACATTGATTTGAAAACATTTATAAAAAGGTATTCAATACTTATCTACGTACCTTGCCACAATCTGTTGTAAGCACACAAGCGCACACGTACACACATACCATGGATACATCAAACCTTAAAAGGAAAATAGCCACATTTGTTTTGCAACATTTTCCATGCCACAAGACAACACACACACACACAGCAGCAGCAGCACACTCTATTAGGCCTACTCTATTATAACAGATAACCGTAGATGCTGCCGAGCTGTGTGTGCGCACTCACTCACTTAGCAACTTGTCAACGAGATACGACAATACTTTCGAACATCAATACATATTGTGTGTATGTTTGTATGTATGAATGTATGTGTGTATGAACAATGACAAGTATTCGCATGAAAGTTACTGAGTTATTTAACCAACTGTTGACCCCACCAACGGCAAGTCACCAAGTTTTAACATGCTATCCTGAATTTTTAACATTGCTAAAGAACGACAAAAGGGGCAGAGGCTGTGGCAAAGGCAAGAAGATCGAGAGAGAGTTTGATAAAAGAAGAAAATGTTTAAAACAAAAAATATGAATTTCTACATATGTTTCTAGGTACGTGTACTCGTATGTATGAGTGTTTGCATGTAAGCGACATCAAAATCACGGCAACAATAAAGCAAAAATTGACAGACATGCAACCAAGACATATATGACACCTTCAACATGCGACATGCAGCAACTGGGCTGCGGCCGTGACAAGGTTTGGCGTGTACCAACGAGTGTGCTCCACCAATAACTACATATATGAACATACTTATGTATATATGTATGTATGTTATAACAAAAACATTAGCAAACAATTTTCCTACTCAACACTCGCGTGTTGCAAGTGCTGACGTTTGCCACAGGCTAGGGGAGTCAGCTATGCGGGTTGCAGCAATTGGTGGTAGCGACAACTTTTTGCCGCGCACGTAGCGGACTTTGAGGCAGGTGTGTTGTGCGCCACAATGTTTTGCTTTTTTTCCTCTATGTTTTCCCGTGTTTTCTGTACGTTTGTGGGTGTGTCGCTCAACAACTTTTTCTCAATTTCGCGCGCACAAATCCCGGCTTCGAGGGCGTTACAGCAGTTCGTTCGTGCCACATAGGTATCAATGCATGTACGAGTATGTGTGTTTGTGTGCTTACTTGTTTGCGTCTTTATCGAACATAAAACTAAACTAAAAATTATTTGCAATGTTGACGCTTTGACGCTTTTGACATTTGCTTTTTTTTTCCTTTCATTGCAATTTTTTGATTTGTTGTTTGATTTCATTTCGCCATTCGCGTTACTAGCTCCACCACCGCGCTGCACTATTTGCCACCGACAACAACAATAACAACGACCACCAATCATCATCATAACGGGAGGAAAAAAAACAATAAATGAATAACAAAAAAAACTCAAACAAGTCATTTTGAATTGTCACTGCGCTGACAGTTCCATTTATTATTGAATAGTGTGGTACAACAATTTTATTTTGCTCGAAATCAGATTTGATTGCTTGGCACGTGAATTAAGTTGGCGAGTTGTTGAAAAGCAAGAAAAAGTGTTTGCAATGATTGTGGAAAATAGTTTATTGAAAATGTTGTATATACAATATGTATGTATGCATGTACGTATATATGAAAAAGAAATATGTCATAATAACTGTACAATTTTGAAATATGAAATAATAGCTTTTGTAACTTTTGTAACTTTTATCTCATTTCCTGAGGTGGTAATAAAAATCGAATTGCAAGTTATATTGCATTATGTCGACCGAGGAATTGGAATCAGAGAATACTAAAATCGCAATAATTTTTCTCATCAATTGAGCAAAACATGTTATATGAAGTCGTTTTTATATTCATGGAGAAAAGGCGAAAGCTGAAGAAATAAAACAACAAATTATAAATTTAATAAAATAAAATGAAATAAAATAAAATAAAACAAATACAATGAAATAAAAAAAAATAAAATGAAATAAAATAAAATAAAATAAAACAAAATAAAATAAAATAAAATAAAATAAAAAAAAATAAATAATATAAAATAATATAAAATGAAATAAAATAAAATAAAATAAAATAAAATAAAATAAAATAAAATAAAATGAAATAAAATAAAATAAAACAAATACAATGAATTAAAAAAAAATAAAATGAAATAAAATAAAATAAAATAAAATAAAATGAAAAAAATACAATAAAATAAAATAAAGTAAAATAAAATAAAATAAAATAAACTAAAATAAAATAAAAGGAAAAAAAGACAATAAAATAAAATAAAGTAAAATAAAATAAAATAAAATAAAAAAAAATAAAATAAAATAAAATTAAATAAAATAAAATTAAATAATATAAATTAAAATAAAATAAAATAAAATAAAATAAAATAAAATAAAATAAAATAGTATAAAATAAAATAAAATAAAATAAAACGAAATAAAATAAAATAAAATAAAATAAAATAAAATAAAATAAAATAAAATAAAATAGTATAAAATAAAATAAAATAAAACGAAATAAAATAAAATAAAATAAAATAAAATAAAATAAAACAAAATAAAATAAAATAAAATAAAATGAAAAAAAATACAATAAAATAAAATAAAATTAAGTAAAGTAAAATAAAATAAAATAAAATATACTAAAATAAAATAAAATGAAAAATAAAATAAAATAAAATAAAATGAGAAAAAAAGGAAATAAAATAAAATTAAATAAAATAAAACAAAATACAAAAAAAATAAAATAAAATAAAATAAAATAAAATAAAATAAAATAAAATAAAATAAAATAAAATAAAATAAAATAAAATAAAATAAAATAAAATAAAATAAAATAAATAAAATAATTAACATAAAATAACAATTAAATGAAACAAGTCAAAACTATTTGATTTCTAAATCTTCTTAAATTATTGGAGAACTTTTGCAATCGCAAAATAAGAGTCCCGAAAACGTTGCCTACATTTTGGCGCATATAGGGAAGTGTTGTTTTGATCTCAAGGAAGAAGTGCTTAACCCAAAGGCTCATATACTACTCCACACACTACTTAAAGTAATTTCTAGCATGTTAATTACTTCAACTTCTTCAAGAATTAATAAAAATTATAAGTAATAATAGAAAATAAACAATATTTGGCGTCTTTGCCAAAATGAGTCTATAAGTAAAAATATTTTATCTTTCGAGCTTTACGTTGCAATCAATTACAGTTTAGTGAGCTTGAGCTTTGAAGAACGAAGTGATATTGTTTAATGTTAAATCTAAACGTAAAAAAAATACATTTTTGCTCTTTAAAAGTGAAAACCACAACGATTGAAATTTTGTAAACCAAAAGAGATGTAAAAATTTATGCTTGGTAATTTTTTTCTAAAACTTTAGTGTCTTGTTAAAAATGTCATAAATGTTTTCAGCCAAGAAAGACCAGTTTGTATTAATGATTTGAACTTCTCGAAAATATCATGAGTAAAATTGAAAAAGTGTTTGAAATGAAAATTTATTTCCAAAAGTGAAAACTTAGAAGGTTTTATTGGAAAAGAAATAAATTTAATAGCAAAATTACAAAAAAAAAAACATAAAAACCTTAAGCATATATTTATACATGAACGTATGTACCAATGGACATTTTTATGTATGTATGTGTCGGTATTATTTTCAGTAAACAAGTAGAAATGTGCACTTTAACCTAGTTAGAGTAGCGTACGGTCTTATGTTAACTTATATTTATTTTCTTCACACACACACACACACACACACACACACAAGAAGCACTTGATTACAACAAATCATTTTTATTACCACATGTAAGTTTGTGTAAAATAATTTGCTTTGAAAGTCATAACTAAATTAGTTGCTTACACGTCACAGTTTTTCCGGTTATGTCAGGCAGTCAGTCAGTAACCCAAAGTGTCAGTCAGTGTCAATTACTGTCATTATATGACAAACAGTTAGCTAGGCAGGTAGGCCAAGCACGCATAGTTACATATATGCATATGTACACAGGTAATTGTGTATGTATATGTGTGTGTTTGTGTGTTTGTGTCTACATAAAAGCGCGCTTTCCACGTATTACCACGAAACCGGTTGAAACTTTGGTGGTTTTAATTCGGCGAAATGGACAAGAATAATATATACTAGTATGTACATATGTACATATATGTATAAGAAGCTAATAATTTTATTATGTTAGAAATTATGTGTAATAAGTTGGAGAAAAAAAACTAATTTGTTTAATTTGAGGGTTAAACATATTTGGTGAAAGACCACACAAAAGTTGGAAAAATATTATAATAATTATATGGGAATTTTAAGCAATTATGACCATGGGGTAAAGGTTGTGAAGAATTAATTTTGGGCAAAATATTTGGTTAAAAAAAAAATAGTTATATAAAATTATTTAAACAAAATTTTTTTTTATTAAAAACGCCAAAATCTGAGATTTTAGGAATAAAATAAATTGTTTTATTAATTTATTAGAAAAATATGTGGGGAGTTGCGGCAAATAACAATTATTAAAAATTAATGAAAACTGTTATTAATAATAAATATGTAAAAAAAATTATTTATATAAATCCCATATACATATTAATTCTTTTTTAAATTAAAAATAAATATAATTTGTAATTATAAAAACGGATGTAAATATTATAATATATTTTATGAGGATATAAGATTTTCTATAAAAAATTTTCATCTTCAGGCAATACAAGAAATCATCAAAAATCTTCGAAAAATACCCCCGCTGAAAGAGCATTCTTTTGTACATAAATATTTTTGTATATTTGTCTACTCCGCGCTTCGCTTTACGAAAACCAAACTGAGCTTTAATTGAAATTTCCAACATACTAAATTTTTAATTAAATAGAAATGTCGCCTTTGACACTGGCAAATATTGCGACATTCTTTCTTTTATATGCCAAAAATTAAGAAACGGAAAATTCTACAAAATATTTTACCTCTGAAAAATTTCTTCAACAAACTGCTGTGCAACACACAGAAGAAAGGAGGAAAGACAGCAAAAAAAAAAAAAATTGTACTTGATTAAACTGCAGAAATTTCGTTGGAGGACGCAACGCAGCACAAAAACAAAACGCTATGTCATGCAGCTAGAAAACGCTGCCACCGCCACCATTGCTACCACGAGCACCACACAAGAACTCACTACTCTTTTCCTGCTTTATTATGTTTGTACGAGTATGTATGTAAGTAGGTATGTATATGTACGTCGTGCTTGCAACACATGCTATTGAAAGCACATAAAAGCGCCTTAAGCGCCAGGCAGCGGGTACATATACAAACATATTTACATACATGCATACATATCCAAACATACATATGTATACATATCTACATGTACATGTGTGTTTATATGTAGCATGAAATGTATGAAAAAAGTTGCAAAGTGTTGGCGCACGTTTCTAACATTAACGTGGTAGCACAACGGATGTTGCATCTACCGGCAGGCAGCTTTCCGCATCGCCCTCCCTCTCGTGGCTGGAGTGACACGGATAATAATAAACTGCAGGTGAGGTCTTAACTCGCGCATTAGAAACATTTTTCGTTGAACAAAGAATTTTTACTGCAAGTGAGTGGTGGCGAGAAGGATGCACGGTTGCATGCTGCAAGTGTAGCGGTACTCAGTGGTAGCATATTTTTTTTTATTTAATTTTTTCTTCTATTTTTTTTTAGCTATGTTTTGTGCGATGAAGCGCCAAGTGCGCTTTGTACTCATTATTGTTGCCATAGTGGTTGTTGTTGTTGTTGTTGTTGGTGTGGTGGCTGCTATATACATATTATTTATGCATAGCGACTGAGTAAATTAGTAAAAGCCTAGACGCTCGCTCAATTGGTAGGTAGTTGAGTAGGTAGAGCTTTAGAGTTGCTGCTGAAAATAGCTTGCAACAACAGGAGCAAAGACTACCAAGCAACCACAGTCACTTTCGCCGCCCACTAACCCTAGTAGGGAGATGATATTTTTTATATTTTTATTTTTATTTTTATTTTTTTTTTAATTTTTTTTAATTTTTTTTTAATTTTTTTTTTTTAATTTTTTTATTTTTTCAATTCACTGCTGCCACGCTGCTTTCATACTTCTATATGCAACGGTGCACACACGGTGTTCAAGCAAAATTTGTTTGCCTGCCACACAGCCTCATTGCATATTCTTCGTCAGTGCGCTCATACTAAATTTGTTGCATGCAACATATGAGTAGACATATGTACATATGTAGGTATGCATGTATACACAGGTATATAACTGCAACATTGTGCATAACTGTATCGTTGTACTGCAGCAATGTTGTCATGTTGCTTACTCAAGCGGCAGGTGGCAGGGAGACACGACACTGCTAGGCAATATAAAGTGCAACAGCAAGTGCCACAAATATATGAGCTTTCATATTTACATATATATATGCGTATGTACATATGTATTTATGCATGTCTATTTGCTCAAGCTCACACAAATCTCTCTCACTCTCTCTATATCTCTATGAGCTATGAGCTACGAGTCGTAGACAAAAATATTGGCTAATATTAAAAACGTAAACGATATTTACTCATTTTCAAAATGAAAAACGTGATGCGCATAAATTTCATAAATACGACTATGCACACGAGTTATAACTCAAACATGTGTTGGTACTGATATTTATCGCATTTATGCATGCACTTATCTATGTACATACATACGTGTACATATGTGTTGGAAGAAATGCTTAAAATTTTATGCTTTAGGCAGGTGTGTGCTGCAGCGGTATTAAAAAAAAAATAATATTAATATTCTCCAAGTGGAAAGTGTGTTGCATTTGGTTTAAATTGGTTTTGAACTCATTTGTTATTAGAAATTATTTATGTGGCTATGAAATTGTTTACTAAACCAGTGTGGCAAGGATTCTAGTAGCTTTGAAGCTTTAATGAAAACCTTAGTGATTGAGGGCAATGCTAGCACTGATTTTATGCGATTTTCTGGCTTTCAGGCATATAAGTAAGGCCATGTTTACACTGTGCTAACCAAAAACACAAAGAACTTTATAGCTAAAACACACAGCAGTAAATGCTAGGCGAATGTTCTCTCCTATATTTATACATAAATAAGATTTTAAGCCGAAATGAAATCAAATTTAAGTAAGAAAATTTTGTTTTATATTTATGTGTATCACAGCGCCACCTATCGGTTTAATAAATTATTTAAATTTTATTAAAATAGTAGAAATTTAGAAATACCTCGACTTCAGCGACACCTATTTTAAGTCACTCTCCAAAAGTTAAAATATAAAGCAGTTTTCAGATGTTTTTTCAGGTAATTTTTCTGTTGAATTGTTTTTGGGCTTTTAGTTTTATGGAACTGTCTCAGACCACACATTTTTTGGAAATAGTCTCTTTTTCACTATTTCCAAAAAATATATGGTCTGAGACAGTTTCATAAAACTAAAAACCCAAAAACAATAACAAAAGCGAAAAACAACAATAAGTGAAAGCGGCACACATGTCGCTTAATGGGATAATCATTGGCTCATGCTATGGGCAAACCAAATTCGAATCCAATTCGAATAAAAGTGTCTGGAAAAAGAAGTATAATGAGTAAGCGTGTTGTTTTCCAAAATAGCAGCTATAACATCTACCGTTCACAACCATTTCCAAAAAATATATGGTCTGAGACAAACCCACAAAACTAAAAACCCATAAAGCAGTTTTCCCGAGCTTTCGCCTCTACGAGAGTTAGTAACCCTATAAGCTCTTCTCAAGCACTTATTACTGCTTAGCTGCCATCGGTTTTGTTAAGCTTTTCCTCTATTTTTTGATCACAAAATATTTGAGAGCTTAAAGTTTATTACAAACATGAGCTTTCAAAGCTGGATATTACAGCTTTAAATAGCTTTGATGCGCTTTTTAAAGCTTTATATATTAATTACATGTATAATTAGTGAAATATTATGGCAGATTAGAAAATTTTTTTAGCTCGGAGCTTGAAAATAATTGTTAAAACTAGAAAAAAAAAAAAAATAAAAAAATATGGAAAAGAAATAATTATTTTTTATTTAAATAGCAATTATTTAAAGAATGCACCTTTTTGCGTTTTATCTAATTTTTCGGATTTTTCTATTAAAAATGTAACAGAAAAAAAATCACTCAAATTCAAAATTACAGGTTTTTTATTTATAGTTTTTGATTTTTCTTTATTTAATTATTTATTATTTTTACTAACACACTTTGAATTGAGCACAAAACTGATCTTAAATATTAAATATTTTTTTAATCAATTTAATTTAATTTAAAAAATTAACACAAATTTGGTTGTTTATTAATATTAGAATGACGTAAATGTACATCACAAATTTATTTATTATATTAGAAATTTTCTCGATTGACTTCGTGTTTGGCTAAGCAAACACTCGCGACGACGATCGACGAAGAACTGATGTTCAGAAATCTTAACTGTTCATTGTTAGTTCGGACATTGCTTGTCGTTGGCGTTCGTTTGGTTTCGGAAAAGAGAGGTTGCCTACTGTGCAGGATCAAGAAATGTCTGCAGAAACCGAAATACACAAGGATATACATATATGTATGGATGTATGTATGTATGTCTGTATGTATGTATGTCTGTATGTAGTTATGTATGAGTATATAGGTGTGTTTTGCAAAGTGTAAAATAATTTTCTAACCTTCATATCGAGCATGTCCTTCGTGCTGCTAGTAGCAGTTGTCGTAGAAATTGTAGAAAATCTATGTTACCAACAACAACAACATGCAAATCATGCAAAGCCAGGCGTGAAAATGACTCAAATTGTACATATGTATGTATGTACATATGTTCGTTGATGGTAGTTACAAATTGGCGCTAAGTCGGCAACACTTGAAGATGTGCAAATATATACACATATATTGGATGAGTGCATAAGTTCGTGCCCGATTCCGCTGGATGCCGTACGAATCGTTTGAGAGTGGCGCTCGTGAAAGAAATATATACATATTATATATCGTTGGAAAGGTGACAGTCCGAACTGTAAATCAAGCATAAAATAACTTCATTTTGATTTGAGTTGCTTAGTGAAAAGACGCATGGAAGATGAACAACGAAAAAGATCATATGCGTCATATTATGTTATACGAATTCCGCAAAGGAAAAACAGTGGGCGCTGCAACTAAAGATATTCGCGAAGTTTATTTGGACCGTGCTCCAGCACTCCGCACAGTAAAGAAATGGTTCGCGAAATTTCGATCTGGAGATTTTAACCTCGAAGATCAACCTCGCAGTGGGCGGCCTTCTGAGCTTGATGACGATGTTCTAAGGACTTTAGTTGCGAATAACTCACGTATTTCGACGGAAGATGTTGCCAGTGAATTGAACGTCAACAAATCAACTGCGTTTCGTCGTTTAAAAAAGGTTGGGTATACTTTGAAGCTCGATACATGGGTGCCACATCAGTTGAGTGAAAAGAACAAAGTGGACCGTATGTCAACAGCAATTTCTTTGCTTCGACGGATCAAAAACGAACCTTTTTTGGATCGGCTCGTGACTGGTGATGAAAAATGGGTCCTGTACAACAATGTTCAACGCAAAAGAACATGGAAACAGGCACACGAAGGGGCGGAACCGATGTCGAAAGGTGCATTGCATCCGAGGAAGGTACTGCTGTGCATTTGGTGGGATATCCGAGGCGTGATCTATTTTGAGCTCTTGCCAACTGGAGAAACGATCACTGCCAACAAGTATTGTCAGCAATTGGTCGAATTGAAGAAAGCAATTGATGAAAAACGTCCGATTTTGGCCAATCGCAAAGGAGTTCTTTTCCATCATGACAACGCCAGGCCACATGTTGCAAAACCGACCCTGGCCAAACTGAAGGAGATGAATTGGGAAATCATGCCGTATCCCCCATATTCACCCGACATTGCACCTTCTGATTATCATTTGTTTCGATCGCTGCAGAACAATTTGAATGGAAAAAAATTTAAAAATGTGGAAGACGTCAAAAACCACCTTGACACCTTTTTCAACGAGAAACTGCGCGATTTCTATGAATCAGGCATCCGTAAATTGGTTGAACGTTGGGAGTGGATTGCCGAACATGATGGCGAATACATAATTGATTAATAAAAGCGCTTTCTTCAAAAAATTTAAATTTTAGTTTGAACTTGAAATCGGGCACGAACTTATGCACTCATCCAATAGTTATACATATTTATATATAAGTAAACACTAAAAAGTATGTGTGCAACCGCTTAGAGAGAACATCGTGGTTATATTCATGTATACCTATATGTGCGTACATCTATGTATATATATTTATGTCAGTAGGCGTATCCTATTATACCCTATGCGGTAAGCCACAGGATATGACTTCATTCTGAATTTGTAAGGATAACCAATTACTTTATGCTCTCCACTGTTTGTGCATGCATTTTACCAATTCAACACGCCGATTTTACGGTTAATTGTTAATGGTCAGTAAGAGCGATAATCTTTAGCCTTGTATAAGCATTTTAGTATAAATTAACTTCTCATCCTCAACAATTTTAAGAGGCGGATCTACTAATTAGTTGGTCAGGGGATAAAATCGCTTTTGTTATGGCAAGCATTTTTGCAAAAAAATTAGGGATTTGGCTGTTTTTTGTTTTTGTTGTTTTTTTGTTTTCCTATTCGAAACCACCCTAAAATTAGCTACGCTCTGAAGTAGTTACTTTCGAAACCAATTCATTGGCAAAAAAAAAGGAAAAAATCCTATTGTGTTAGAAACTGTAACTAATATAATATTTCTCTTTGGGTTGTTTTGAGTATTATCAAACACATTTAAATATAATATGTATGTGGTTATAGAGGCATATACTCGTATATGTACATATGTATTTGTGCGCTTAGAAATATTGAGGTTTGCAAACTAGTTGCGGTTTTTGCTTTTGAGGTCGTCATTTGCAAAGTTTCACGACAGCAACTGCCTCAACTGATTTGTGCTTCTTGTTTGATGCGAGCGTTGGAATAATAGAATGAATGAATGAATGAGTGAATGAATGAATGAACGTTGATGTCTATAATCATGGCAATATGGCGCTTATACTCGTACGTATGAACTATTATATCATACATATACGAGTATATACATATCAACGTAGAACTTTACGTGCACAAATAAATAAGGATGGATGGCTGGATGACTGGATGAGTAAATTTTAAAAGCATTAAGTGTGCAAGATTAGATTGGATCGTTATTTCGGAAGCTTGAAAATTAGAATGGATCA
This sequence comes from Ceratitis rosa, assembly GCA_037013455.1. Classification (NCBI taxonomy): domain Eukaryota; kingdom Metazoa; phylum Arthropoda; class Insecta; order Diptera; family Tephritidae; genus Ceratitis; species Ceratitis rosa. Next base: position 7,739,428 of record JAWMAG010000031.1, on the reverse strand, counting down.
ACTCAAAATCTTTTTAAAATGTTTTTAAAGAATTAATAAGGGCTATAGAAATTAATATAAAAATAAAAGAACAGAATTTTTAATAATTTGTTAATAAAAAAAATTGTATTGAATGAAATATCTTTGAAAAATAATATAAATAAAAAAATTATATTAAAATTTTTTTTTTTCAGTTTAGTATAAAAACGCTTATATTACATTTTTTTTTTGTATAAAGAAAAACTGCTCAAAAAGATTTAAAATAATTAATAACATTTATTAAAAGATTTTTTTTTTTGAAATACTACTATCATATGTTATTAAACAATAATAAAATAATAATGTGTTGTTCTTCATACAATGTGCGGCATACTAAATTTCAAGGTCCTAGATGGTTTTCTGACAATTATTGATGTAGTAAAAAGAAATCCATTATTTTTGCATGAAATTGAAGACTTTAATTTTTACGTTTCGCATCCAGCATTATTCAAATGGTTCCAAAAGATTTTTTGTGCAACAATTTTTTCAGCTTTTTTTTTATTTCGGTTTTTTAGGCTGAGAGTGTTTATAAAGCATTTTTTGTATAGGATTTTTAGTGTTGTTTTTTCTACACTACTGAACCGCAAGAAATAAATCTATATGCAAAAAATCCTCTTATTCATGTTTTTAATATAAAAAACTTAAATTTTTTTTTAAATGTTTTAAATTTTTAAAATTTTTCAAATTTTTTTTTTAAATTTAAATTTTTTTTAAATTTAAAATTTTTTTTTGTTAAAACTTAAATTTTTTTAATTTTTTTTTAAATGTTTTTTAAATTTTTTTTAAATTAATTTATTTTTTTTTGCATTTTTAGTAAATTCAGCGAACAAGATATTTTTTTATTTATTAATTTTTTATAATTGCTCCCCCCTAATACTCTCTCACGACAACCTTATTTATGCTAACTTTTATAATTTTTTATTTATATTTATATATTTGCATTTATTTCTAGTTAGTTTATTGTTGGTGTGTGTTTGTGTGCATGTTATTGTAATTAATATAGATTGTTAAATAAATTGCGTGCAACATTAAGCTCACTCTACGGAGCCACACACACACGCACACAAACACACACGCCCACGAATATAGCACTATGCGGCCCAGTATGTATGTGTGCATGCTTCATGACAAATGAAGGAAATAGAGCGCAAAAATGCGTGACAGAGAGTAGCGAAAAAAGAGAACTTTTTCTTTTCATCAAAATCATCGCTGAAGTCTATGTGCATGTATGTATTGGTATGTGTGTGGGCAGACTTTAATAAAATATAAGTATTTTTTATATTAAAATAAATATGTGTGTAATAGAATAAGCAAGCAAACATATGAGGATATAAGCATACATTTACATACGTATATATATAAATATAATAATAATATTATATACTATATGTATTTGCATGAGGGTGTTCCTTAAGTTAATACAATAATTTATATGGTTGACTGGCGCACAAAACACAAAGTTTTTGTTTTAGAAATATTTTATATGAATTTTAAATTTAACAACAAAAAATATTTTTTTCCAACTTCAACTTGTTTTTGATATTTAATAAGTTGACTAAAATTTTGGTTTAAAATAAAAGTTTTTGAATTTTTTTTTATTTTACAATAACAACTTATTTTTACATTTTTTATTAAATTTGACAATTTCTTGGGTTCATAATAACAGTTCTTCATTTTGTACTTGAATAAAATTTTTAAAACATTTTTTAAAATATTTCCAAAGAAAAATTTTTTAAAAAATTTTAATATTTTAATTTTAAAATTATTTTAAAAATTATAATAAAAATTATTAAACATAATACATTTTCCAACATGAAAGAGAATATATTTCCAGTTTTTACAATTAATCCACACTTGGCAGGATCAACCTAATACAAAGCATACATACGCTATGCTTCATCACCAGCTATGACTCAACTTTTGCCTAGCCATACATTGGCCACAACACTGCTCAAGACGCCACGCAGGCAATCTCAACGTCCATCCTTCACGTGACTTCCTTATGTTTGAGTGATTGTGCAGTGAAGAGAAGAGAAAGTTTGCATATATTTTCGCATGTGTGATTTCAACAACACAAAAGTGTTATTAATGTGAATATTCATGGATTGAAAATCTCACACAATAAATATAGAGAGTAGAAGTGTAACTGCAGGAATGACCTTTAAATCCTACAACTTGACCTTTTCGCCAACACACACGCACATACGTACACACAGCTCATTAGTTGCGGTTGCAGGCGCTGATTAGTCGCTGAGACTATGACCAACCAATTCGGCGTTAAATATTGAGGTTAGTAGTTTCGGTGTGACACATGCCGACTCTCTACCGAGTTCATGGTGTTTTCTAGCTAATACTTGTTTGAGCACTTACCGAAAAAGTGATCCTGTGGGTTTTTTTTTTCAAAATTTCTGTACTCAAAATGTTGGTTACGCTTTTTAATGGAGTTCACTGCATGGTTCTTGTAGCGGAAAAGGGACAATTAACAACTCACAGTGAACTGTGCATGTTAAATGAGTTGAGGGAGCTCCTTGCCCAGTTGGTTGCGAGAATTTCACAAATTTTTGGTGATTCAAAATAGTAACATGAAGAAAATGATGAAGGAAATGCTGGAAATGACCCACCCACCTACCACTGAGGGTGCTGTTAGTTCCCACCAGCATGTCAAACCAATGTGTGGAACCTAAAAAACAGAGCAGTCAATGTAACTTTGTACCCGCTATTTTCCTCAAGTCTCCAAGGGTTGTCGCCCCTTGAAAACTCAACGTATTCTTTCAAAAATCGAGGCAATCGCAGAAGCCTGCCTTCTTTTTCTCATGTTAGCCAAATTATCCTGATGACATTGAAACAATAGAAACTTCTCCATCTTGAGTTACTGTGTGCGATGGATATCTCTCTTATATATAGTGAATTTACTAACGAAGAGCGGCAGTTGAAGAGACGATTCATTCGTTGCAAGTTTGTCCCCCATCGGTTTGAACATCGACATCGGCATCTACTCTACCGATTCTGATTTTATTGTAACAGATTTCAGAACTCTTTGTGCTGTCTGGCTTCCCGCGCAGATATACTCGTAAATATTCCGAGATCACCATCAGATCTAGGCAAATAACAACCCTGCGTTTGATCGTCAATTCCATGTGGAAACACTGCAGAGATGCAGTAGTCCAAAAGACTATTGATTCCAAGTTCTTTTGAATGGATTCCATTACAGACCCGGTTGTAATGTTTCGATCCATCCGTAAAAAAGTAGATCGAGTTTTATATGCCGGAACAATTTTGTCTTATTGGTTCTTATACGAAATAACCACGCTCCAACCCTCCATCCAACTGAACTTACAGTTTATGATAAGCCTTCGAACGGCTGATTGTTTTTTTTAAGAGGAGCCTGTATTTCTTGTCATAAATACCCTTATGACATCTTGACATCTTTAAGTCATTCTTCGATTTCTTCACCCGAGCCGTCTGTCAAATGAACCAGTAATCGGAAAGGCAAGGTCTCAAGAATACGGCGGGTAGGGTAAGACCTCCAATTTCAGCGTTTCCGGGTAGTTTTTACAGCCTCGCGGAGCCGAATGTTGTCATGTTAAAAAATCAACTTGTAATACCTTTCGGTCGTTTCTGGCTGTTTTTGATACAATGAATGAATGGATCAAACCTCCGTCTGGTCGCACTTTATGCAGAGCAATTTTTGAACTCTGGATTGCCAATTTTGAAGCATCGAAACCACTCTCTGAATGACTTATCGCTCAGTGACGATTTACGACAAACTTCCACCTGCTTCGAAGAGCTTCAGCTGCACTTTTCTTCCAATTAAAATAGGAAATCAAAACTTCCCGCAAATGCGGTTTATTTAACAAAAATCATGACGTTACCGAAAAGGTCAAAAACACTTTTTTTGTCAAAAACACACGCTGAAGTACACTAATTATTGTTGACAGATGTGAAACCTTTCCAATGAATAACGTCTTCGCTTCCAAGGTCGACCCCAACTTGCAGTGGGAGCTTAACATTGAGAATGGAACGAATTAATTTGTATCCCCAAGTCAATAAGGATTAACATTTATACATGAAATGAGAAAATTGAAATGCAGATAAACTTTCAGATGACGCACTCAGCAAGAAATTATGCTTTTAAGCAATAAAAATGCAAATTTAAGCGAGTAGCAGCGTTCTATTGTAACAAACTACAGAAGAACACTCAAAAACTAAATTTTTCCGTTTTAAAATTCAATAAATTTAATAATGGAAAAAACCTTTAAAAGAAAACAATAAAATTTTAAATATTGAATATAATTATAATTTATTAAAAATTAAAAAAAAAATCACAATATTAATAAATTAACAATTTATTTATGTTTTCTAAGCATTTTCGCAATATATTATGGATTAATTTTCTCGAAAAAATATGAAATATAAACTCTGGCTTCAATAATATGTCAGCAACCATATTTATTTGCGGCAAAAATAATGTGATTTCGAAGTGTGTATGTAGTAGTAGCTGAAGTTGTCGAAGGAGAAAATTAAATGCCAAGAAATATTACCAATAAATAATACGAGAAACACAGAGATTAATTATGAATTCATTACTTGCACTTAAGCACAAAAGTTCGAGCAGCGAAGTGGGAGCAGAAAGTAGCACAAGAAAGTAGAATAACTACATACATACACACACATACGTATATATACATATAAATATGAATATATAAATGTATTTTCACATGTAAATACACACGAAAGAATGTAGAAGAAGAAAAAGAAGAACAAAAAACCCCAATCAATAACCATAAATGATGAAAACAACTGCCAAAGAATATTACTGCGGAAGCTGTGTTGGCTACCAACAGGCAATGACCGTTATTATTGGCAGCACAGCGCAACGACAGTAAAAGTGGCTAAACAGTAAAGGTGGCCATAATTCAGGCAGTTATAAAAGGAAAATCATAAAAATATATGTAAGTATCGAACATGAGCATATATCTGTGTTCAAACACGTATGTACGTACCAATAAATGTGTGGCGGTTAGCCAAATCCAATTTAAGCATAACAACAACAATGCATACATATGTATGTAGTAAAATAATTTTTCTTCTTCTTCTTCTTTTCACCTTTTGATTGATTGGAGCTAGCGCGTAGAGAATACATATATCGGTTTGAACGCACCCAGACCGCATGCTGTGCAAAATGAGGAGCACATGTATACATATGTACATGTTGTAAGCAAAGTACTTAGTAACATATGTAGGTATGTATGGCACATTTCATGCGGCTCAACGCAGCATTTACAAGTTGTTAACAATTCGTTTTGCGCTCAAAAAAAAAATGTTTCGTAGAATTAATTAGAAATTTTTCACCAACATTATGGTTGCATACATATATACATACATATGTGTGCTTAAACATGTACATATGTGTGACTGTTATTACATGCGCGCCGCCGTAATCATTATGGTAGTTAGGCAATTAATTACTTATTTACTACAGGGAAATTTTCTTTAATTTATTTTTCTTTTTCTTTGCTGCATTTTTAGAGCATGAGTCTGCTGAAAAAGCTCACATATAGACATACAAAAAGTTAAACTGCTTGTGCGGCATGTCGATTTTTAGCTGTTGGAAAGTAAGTGCAGGCAAGTAAGAAAATAAAAAAATAATAAAAAAAAAATTTTAAAATAAAAATTAGGTAAGGCATAATTTTCTGCGCTCAACTCTTTATGTGCGCGCCTTAAAAAATACATAAAAATAGAATTTAATTTTTTAAGTGTTTTTAAGTTGAAAAATTTATTAAAATTTCTTATTACCGTAATTTAAGGCTTTTAATTTCTTTTAACTGTTTCTATCAAGTTGTTGTTCTATTTCTCAAACTAAACATTTTGCTTGCATTTATTACAACTTCAACGGCTGTGTCTTCTTCTTCTTCTTCCTCATCAACATGCTAATAATTGTGGTAAATTTCAGGAAAACGGAGAAGAAGAAGAAGAAAAAATAAACTTTCAACACAGCTTCCACAGAATTTAATTCTCCTTCATTTAGCGCACTTAACTTTCTCTATATTAATTCTACTTTTTGCCGCCTCGATCGCAGGGTGGTGCTAGAGGGAGGTGCTGGAGGTGCTTGAGGTGGTGGTGGTGCTGGAGGTGGCAGTGGTAGCGTGTTTTGGCGCGCAGCTGGCGTGGCCATAACCACAGCTGGCATATTATTTTCAATTAAACTTTTGTATGCTCTACAAATAGTTACATTATTGAAGAATTTAGTTAGATATTAAAGTGTTATGGCCATCGTCATTATCAGTGTTTTCAGCAATTTAAGACACAGCCAGTGCTGCGCAGAGCACAAAATAGGTATATTTGTGTTAAAATCTTCATTTATCGATTTTTGCCACAGCTGGCGCATTAATGGTAACTCTTTAAACAGCGTTTGTAGTTTCAAAGACTATTTGCTTAAATAATTTTCTATATAAAATTTATACATTTTATGTCATTTTTAAAGCATATAGAAATTACTTTTATTAAACTCTTTAAATACTCACGTTAGTACTAAGAAGCCCAAAAGTAGGCAATGTTTTATTTTCAGTCTGAAGCGATATGGAAAAAATGTTGCCTACATTTAGGATGACCAAATACTGCACTAGTAAATAAAGCTTATTAGCAAAATAACAAACTAATCAACAAAAAATATATTTCTTAGAATTCACCTCAAAATAATCAATAAAAATTAATTCCTTTCAATGCATGAAATATTACAATAACCCTAGAGAAAGCCTTAGAATTCATTATTTATAGAATAAGAATTTTTTGGGAATAAATTATTTAGGCTTACTTGACTTCATTTTTTTTTCTGGGAAGCGCATTTTTATCTTTATTTCTTTTCTTAAACCTCTATATCTATATATATATATATATATTATATTTTTCTAAAATACATTTTTTTATAAATTTTAAACATTTTATGCAACGTTTGAAGCATGTAAAAAATACTTTTAATAAACTCTTTCAGTGTTTACGTTAGAACTAAGTCAGCCTAAATGTAAAGAGTGTTTTAATCTGTTTTCATAGATATTTATAAGAAATGTTGCCTACATTTAGGATGAGCAAATACTTAAAAATAAAAGCTATTTTGTTTAAAATCAGATTTTACAAGCATACATGAGAAACTAGAAAATTATAAGATTTAGTGGTGTATAGGGAAAAAATATTAGGGAATAAAGTGTGATTCCCTTAGGGAAGCACAAAAAATACAAAAAAGCATAGACATTTTGCATTACTGTCAGCTCTTTGTTTTTTGAAGGCATAAACAACATTAAACATGAAAAAGTATTTAAAACTCAATCTCTGATAATTTTTAAAAATATTTTTCTCACCTATAAAGCTTTAAAAATAAGAGTTTTGTATTAATCTAGTTATTCTAGCCTAAATGTAGGCAACGTTTTGGTGTAGTTAAAACAAGTGCCGTTTAGCAAGGAAATCATGGGTTACAAACATGCGTATTTTTTCAATTTAAAACTAGTCGCAACTGATTTATCAAGTCTTTAAGCATATAACTTAACCCTTAATATTAAAGTTTTGATTTTACTTTATTCACAAATGAAAAATTATGAAAAATACATGCATAAAAAAAATTTATTAAAAAATAATTTTTATTAAAATTAATAATAAAACTTTTTCATTAAAAGTAATATTAAGTATAGTAATTTAAATTCATATATATTTATTTTTAATCTTCTCACTTTAACGCCTTTCGCGGTTGTAAAGCACAAATTTGTTAACAAAATACAAATAAATAAATCACATACAGATCAATTCAATGCAATTAGCAACTGTTTCATTTGACAGTTATAATGAATCAAAGCATTGTATTTTATCAATATCAACGACATAAAAATATCGCCAACGCGCTCAAAAAAAATAATAATAATTTATTCATGAGCTGCACAATACTGCGGATTGTGTCCACGCACTTTATTTGTTAAATATTTATTTATATTTCGATTAATTTTTTATTATACTTAAAATGTTTTTCATTCAATACACCTACATACATACATGCATACATACACGTTCATACAAAAGTACGTGGCAACACGCTCTCTAACTACCCACCAATATTTTTGGCATAAATTAAATAAAATTTCTTAATGCAAATATTATGCAAATTCGTTACCTCTACCATGGCTTTTTTTTTGGGGTCACGTGTTGTGATTGTAATAATATTGCGTGTATGTATGTATGCATGTGTGTTCATGTTATTTTAGTAGGTGTGTATTATTGTAGTAGGTGTGTATGTGTGTGTATGTTTTTTTTGCACATATTTGCTAAATTAATTTTTTGTTATTGTTTCGTATAATTAATTTGCATTTTATTGCTGCGCCATTTATTTTGCACTGGCGTTTACATTGCAAGCGTGTGTATACATATGTGTGTGTACAAGTATTTGAATTTTTACGATTATTTTTCCATTATTTATTTTAGCTGTAATCAAGTGTCGTGTTTGAACATCAATGCAAATATTAAAATTTATGTTTGCATACACGAATTTATGTAGGCACTTACACACCTACATATATAAGCAAAACCTTTTTTTTTTCAATTATTAATTTATGTATATTTTTTTTTTTAATTCAAAATGTTCATTCATTAAATCACATTTATTTTTATTATGTACATTTCGTTAAAAAGCTAACCTAACATATACTTATTTTCTATTAAAAATGCACTAATACTTTTAACAGCGTTTTTATCAAATTTTGTTGTTGCAAATTTAATTCCTCAATAAATATTTTATTTATTGACCATACTATTGATGTATTATAGCTACTGTATTAATAAATATTTATTGAATATATACCGCTTTGTTATAATTAGATTTTAATACGCTATTTATGGTTTGCAAAAAAAAAAAAACAAAATATTTCTATTTCATTTTTATGGTATAATTTGCAGGATTATGCGCGAACTGAGCTTGCTCATTAGTTCAACAAAAAACAAAAAGAGAAAATAAAATAAAAACGAAAAATATGCAAAAAAAAATTGATTTGCTTATAGTTATTAATTTTGAATTATCTCAATAATTGTCATAAATATTTAAATTATTAATAGCTTTAGTTATCAGTGTATTAGTGATTAGTTTGTAAAAACTTTTACAACTGCGAACTTCTAACTAATTAGTGTTGAAAGTAAATATCAAGTATGCAATTCTTTTTTTTTCAACTAAGCCAAAGCATTGATGTGCTTTAAGTACATTCAAAAAAAAAAAATATTCTTTTTTTAAACTGGCTTAAGTTGAGCACAGCGTTGAATAGAGAGAAGGTCAAATAAGGTAGAGAAAAAATAAGCCTAATGCACATGAACCCAATCACGACTTTGCATGCGAACTTTTGGTCTGCTTAAATACATCTTTTTCATATATTGAGTGCATAAGTTCGTGCCCGATTTCAAGTGCAAACTAAAATTGAAATTTTTTGAAGATTTTATTAATCAATTATGTATTCGCCATCATGTTCGGCAATCCACTCCCAACGTTCAACCAATTTACGGATGCCTGATTCATAGAAATCGCGCGGTTTCTCGTTGAAAAAGGTGTCAAGGTGGTTTTTGACGTCTTCCACATTTTTAAATTTTTTACCATTCAAATTGTTCTGCAGCGATCGAAACAAATGATAATCAGAAGGTGCAATGTCGGGTGAATATGGGGGATGCGGCATAATTTCCCAATTCATCTCCTTCAGTTTGGCCAGGGTCGGTTTTGCAACATGTGGCCTGGCGTTGTCATGATGGAAAGGAACTCCTGTGCGATTGGCCAAAATCGGACGTTTTCATCAATTGCTTTCTTCAATTCGACCAATTGCTGACAATACTTGTTGGCAGTGATCGTTTCTCCAGCTGGCAAGAGCTCAAAATAGATCACGCCTCGGATATCCCACCAAATGCACAGCAGTACCTTCATCGGATGCAATCCACCTTTCGACATCGGTTCCGCCCCTTCGTGTGCCTGTTTCCATGTTCTTTTGCGTTGAACATTGTTGTACAGGACCCATTTTTCATCACCAGTCACGAGCCGATCCAAAAAAGGTTCGTTTTTGATCCGTCGAAGCAAAGAAATTGCTGTTGACATACGGTTGACATACGGTCCACTTTGTTCTTTTCACTCAACTGATGTGGCACCCATGTATCGAGCTTCAAAGTGTACCCAACCTTTTTTAAACGACGAAACGCAGTTGATTTGTTGACATTCAATTCACTGGCAACCTCTTCCGTCGAAATACGTGAGTTATTCGCAACTAAAGTCCTTAGAACATCGTCATCAATCTCAGAAGGCCGTCCACTGCGAGGTTGATCTTCGAGGTTAAAATCTCCAGAACGAAATTTCGCGAACCATTTCTTTACTGTGCGGAGTGCTGGAGCACGGTCCAAATAAACTTCGCGAACATCTTTAGTTGCAGCGCCCACTGTTTTTCCTTTGCGGAATTCGTATAACATAATATGACGCATATGATCTTTTTCGTTGTTCATCTTCCATGCGTCTTTTCACTAAGCAACTCAAATCCAAATGAAGTGATTTTATGCTTGATTTACAGTTCCGACTGACACCTTTCCAACGATATATAATATGTATATATTTCTTTCACGAGCGCCACTCTCAAACGATTCGTACGGCATCCAGCGGAATCGGGCACGAACTTATGCACTCATCCATAGAATTAATAAAAATAATTTTTAAGTTACGAGGAATTTTTTCTTATAAGAATTTTCTTTTGTAAGAATTTTCTTTTATAAGAATTTTTTTTTTGATAAATCCGTTAAAATTTTCATATCAACTCTATATCAGCCTAAATATAGGCAACGTTTTAGGTATGATGGAAAGCATTATTGAAAAAACGTTGCCTACATTTTGGCTGTTCAAATACTTAAACTGCAAAAATAAGCTATTTCATAAAAATAGATTTTTCGCAAAAAAATTGTTAATTTTTTTATAATGTTCTCTTAAATAATTGGAAAAATATATATTCTTGAAATTCAGATATTACACTAAAAGTACTCAACTCAATGGAATAAAATAAGACAAGTTTTCTGCAGAGCTGTAAGTAGACCACAATCTTAATTAATTATTACTTATAGCATTTTGCAGCCTAATCTTACTGTATAGGCAGGAACATTAAGATAAAGGATAAAAAATAATTATTTAAATTTTTCCTAATGATACAATAGTCTTTTTGAAAACAATTTGTAAAATATTAAGACATTATTTTTACACTAAGCGTTTTTTTAACTGGAACTCATGACATTTTTTTAATTTTTAGTTACATTTTATTTTAATTTTGGCCACACACCACTTTTAATATAATTTTATTTTTGGAAATCATGAAAAACCACTCATAAAAATACACCTTTTTATTGATTCTGAATCGGGTGGAGTCAGATTGAAGCGCCCAACAGCTTCTTCACTAGCATAACTAACTCATTTCGGATTCTAACTTTGGTTTAGTATATGAAGAGCTTTGAAGTTCTTTGAGAGTATACAAAATTTTTACTTTCTAATATTTCTGTAATAAGAAACTAAAAAATAAATTTATAATAAAATTTAAAAAAAAAACCAAGTGATCTCAAAATCTAGCTATCAAATTTCATAGACACTCATTCATAACATAAATTTTTCAGCTGTCAGATCCTTTCAAGAACCTTCAAAAAAAATGTATCAAACACATGCTGCGCACACACATGTATACATAAATGTACATGTAACGAACTGAGACCCTTGGCTATTTGCTTCCAAAATAAATAAATAAATAAATAACTAAAAAAAAAATATTCTCAAGTGAAAATCCGATAATGACTTTATACTCATGTTATAGATTACTTACAATACGAAACTATTAATGTGTTAACAAATTTATATTGCTCTATTCGAAATGTATGCACGCGTAACTACATATGTGTGTATGTACGTGTATGTATATATGTATATACTATATTTACTTACCACACACTGTGCGCCAGCAAATGAATCCAATTTTCCAAACTCCCGTACTCGTTATTGGTTACTGCAAGTAAGAAGAGAACAAAGATTATGATTAGAAGAAGAAGACGAGAAAACAAAAAAAAAAAATAACTTGAATTAACAATGTGAACTGATACTTGAAATGTACAAAAGCAAAGCAACCAAAATCCTTAGCTGTCAAATATCAATCATTATTATCCTTATGAGATTTGAACAATCATTATTTGAAGCAGCGCTCAGATACAGTACATATGTACACACATATATGTTATATAAGGGAAAGTTGAAGAAACATACTTATATATGAATATTTTACATACATAAAAATAAACATAAAATTTCCTTCAACAACAACAACAACAACAACAGCAGCAAGTGCATGGCATGTTAAAGCAGATAATAGAACGTCATAAAACATTCGACATTCGACTTCTAAATCTACGTACGTGTACATGATTATTTTTTTATGCATATATGCATATATGCATATGTAGGTGTAAGTGTATACACATATGTATTTCGCCTTTCGGATAACAACGGCTCCTTGTAAGCGCTCAGGTTACAAGTGTGCCTACGTATGCCCGCATATGTTTGTTTGTTTGTTTGTTTGTTCGTCTGAGTGTGCCGTTTTTATTATTATCTATTTAGTTCTCAAATTCATAATGTTTTCTTTCTCTTTGTTTTCCTTTGTGTGCATTAAACATTATAAGTTGGTAATTTCAACACATTCCAGATATTGGTTGTTTTATTTTATTTTCTTTGGCATGTACATACATACATATTTAGAAGAATACTCTATGCCACTTTGCGACCGCAGGGTTATCACAACATATAATAGCTCTGGATATAATGAGTATGTGTGGAATAGTTTACTGTTAGTATTTCTTTTTTCATATCATATTTCCGTAGCGAGTTTTGCGCATGGTAAAAGTTTTAAGATAATTTGTGCATGATTTATTGGTAGCAAATAGATTAGAATCGGTTGAAGCGGAAAACCAAAATAATCTTAAAGCAAACAAATTTAAGTTATTTTTTATTTTGTTTTATTTTATTTTTCTTTAACTTATTTTATTTTATTTTATTTTTATTATTTTATTTTATTTTATTTTATTTTATTTTATTTTATTTTATTTTATTTTATTTTATTTTATTTTATTTTATTTTATTTTATTTTATTTATTTTATTTTATTTTATTTTATTTTATTTTATTTTATTTTATTTTATTTTATTTTATTTTATTTTATTTTATTTTATTTTATTTTATTTTATTTTATTTTATTTTATTTTATTTTATTTTATTTTATTTTATTTTATTTTATTTTATTTTATTTTATTTTATTTTATTTTATTTTATTTTATTTTATTTTATTTTATTTTATTTTATTTTATTTTATTTTATTTTTTTTATTTTATTTTATTTTATTTTATTTTATCTAATTTTACCTTATTTATTTCATATTATTTAACTAATTTAATGAAATTATGCTTTTCAAACCTACAAAAAAGGAGCTAAACTACAACAAAAGTTGCCAAGGAGCTAATAAGAATAGCTCAGTTTATATCTTGCATCAGGTAGACACAAATTATTCACAACTCTAATTTCGTTAGATGTTCCCAAATAAAAGGCGTCCTTCCACTCCCAAACAAAGTCAGCGCTTATACAGCAAATTCGAGGCCATTTGTGAACCCCCTCTCTTTTTCTTTCGCCCACATTATGTTTTTATTACTTTCAATTTTAATATTCGTAGCAAATATGCAACAACACATAAATGCATACATAGGTACATATGTATGTACGCATCTTTATTCAAAGTTTGCTCAGTAAACTAAGAATTATCCTAATATGGTACTTCAGTATACACTTGAAGTATTCTTCTTCTTCTTCTTGCCCCTTCCTCCTACTCGTGCTCCACCTTTCTATACAATATACAAAAGTCTTTTTATGCACCGCTTTCCGTTTTATGCTTTACATCATTCCCGTCGCTTTATTTGCTTTTACAACAAGTGTTTTGTGTCCAAGAAAGAAAAAAAGAAATAAACAGGAAAGAAGAAGAAGCAGCAAAAGAAAAAACCGACAAACAAATATCAATAAAAGTGCATGAAAAATACTAAAAAATACAAACGCACGCGTGAACAAGTGTTTATGTATATATGTATATATTCTTACGCTTATTTATTTCTTCCTTGACTTTGAATATTTCCCAGTTTATTACCTTTTTCTGTTTGCGTCAAGGTTTTGTGTTAATGTTTATATGTTAAAACATTAAATACACAACAATATATACAATAATAATAAATTTTCTTGTTTGACAGGACTTGGTTGGCGGCTTGTGAAGAGATATAAAAATTGACACACACATACACTTATACAATTTATATACATACTGATATTCATAAAAGTTCATAAGCGCGTGTGTATTTAAAACAAGAACTTATGTACATACATAGATATTTACGAGTGCGAGTGTACAAATATGCGTATTTTGTTTGTTTGTATTTATATTAAGAAACTTAAATCAAAATTTAGTAGTAATAGACCATAATTTTTATGGCATTTTGCATTTATAGTTTTTTCTTTGTTTTTCCTGGTGTTAGACTTCTCGGAAGGACTACGAGGCGGCCTAGCTAAAATATATTTAATTTCACGCCGCACAAAGGGTTTTTTACTATGTGTGTTCTTGTAGTAAATGAGCGATTAAAATGAGGTTAAATGTGGACAAAAGAGGTTCGATAAAGGTAACATTTTCTTTTTTTGTTGTGGTTGGGTCTTCAATTCAATTCTGTGGCGATGAGTTAATTATTTCATTTGTGTTAATGACACCTGCTTTTAGAGAGAAGGTTTTATAAGAGTTTCTGATTTATTAGCAGAGATAATATGCTGCCCTTTTTTGATGGCTGACAGGTGCAACTTTTCCTATCTCATTTTGGAGTGTCCAAGAAGAGATAAGAAAAACGGTTTAATTGGGTCACAATTTCTTAGACTTAACCTGGCGTAAGTTCCAAAATGACACTAGTATGTATTAAAAAAGTTCAAGATTTATAAAATAATACAAAATAAAATAAAACAAATACAAAATAAAATAAAATAAAGTAAAACGAAATAAAATAAAACTAAAATAAAAAAATAAAATAATTTAAGAAAAATAAAATAAAATAAAATAAAACAGAAAAAAATAAAATAAAGTTAAATAAAATAAAATAAAATCAAATAAAATTAAATAAAATAAAATAAAATTAAATCAAATAATATGAAATAAAATAAAATAAAATATAATACAACAAAATAAGATAAAATAAAATAAGAATAAAAATAAGAAAATAAAAGAAAATAACATTAAATAAAACAACACAAAATAAAATAAAATAAAAAAATTAAATAAAATTAATTAAAATAAAATAAATAATGTGATATAAAATAAAAGAAAATGAAAGAAAAAATAAAATAAAATGGAACAAAATATAATAAAATAAATTAAATCAAATAATATGAAATAAATTAATATAAAATAAAATAAAATAAAATAAAATAGTATAAAATAAAATAAAATAAAATAAAAAAAATAAAAATATAAAATAATATAATATAAAATAAAAGAAATGAAATAAAAGAAAATGAAATAAAATAAAATAAAATAAAATAAAATAAAATAAAATAAAATAAAATAAAATAAAATAAAATAAAATAAGATAAAATAAAATAAAATAAAATAAAATAAAATAAAATAAAATAAAATAAAATAAAATAAGATAAAATAAAATAAAATAAAATAAGATAAAATAAAATAAAATAAAATAAAATAAAATAAAATAAAATAAAATTAAATTAAATAAAATTTGATAGCATTAGAAACCAAATTTATTAATTAAAATAAAATAAATTATGAAAAATTAAAATTGACTAAAATAAAGTAATACAAGTAAAATAATTTTAAATGAATTAAAGTGAGATAAAATATAAGATAACATAAAACAAAAAATTAAAATAATATAAAATGTTTTCCTTAGTTATCCTCCAAAATTTTGCATTGAATATATTTTCCACAAAGATAATTTGCAGCTTTTCTCTTTTATGCATTTTTTTGTTAGTTTTGCGCAATTTTAAATATCAAAATTAAAATTTCTTTGAGTCTACTTAGACATACTTGCTGCCTCTAGGAATATTTGCATTTCCCTTCTAGCATTTCGGTCACTGGAGACTACTTACTCAAAATTGATTTCAAAAGTGTTGCAGCATCAACACACACTTTCTACACAAACATTTCAGCAGGCTCACCACCGCAGCTCACACGCCCGCTCACTCATTTATGCATCTTATCTATGCACCATCAATTATTCCAATAATATTTTGCATAATTTTCATAAAATACAGAAATCAAGTGAAGTGAGTACACAGTATTACTCGGGTATTTTTTCACAAAGAGCAAAGAGAATTATAACAGAATTAATAAAAAGCACCGTAGGGAATGCAATGGTGAGTTTATGAGAAAGTGAACGAGTGACACAGACGGTAATACTCGTACAGGAGGAGAAAGCGTTCATGCCGGCAGCTACAGCGAGGACTTAAAAAGGTGAAGGAGGAGTAGCAAAGAGTAAGTGTTAGAGAAAAATAAAAGGGAAATGTATATGTATGTATGTACGAGTATATAAAGGCCTGCACAAAACAACATACAACAAAGTATTACTTACATTTGTAATATATTATATGGTACATCAAAGTAAAGTGAATTGAGCAGGGGAATCAAAAAATTCGTGCGATAAAAAGAGTAAATACGTGTAGAGTAAAGTCAGTGAGATTTGCCTATCAGTTACAGCTGGCGTAAAGTATTACAAATACTAAGATATTGTATTGATAAGATGTACATACATACATACATAATGTAAATATGTCTGCATCGACAACTGGGTGTGAGTTTACTTGTCTGCTGCTGGCACTGCTATAGTGCTTTTACGTTGCGAATTTACATAATTTAAATCAATGTATGCATAGAAATGTAATGCGCTTCGAGGCTCGAGGCACTCAAATGATACTCGCCTTGAAATTCATGTGAAATCAGGTGAAAATAGGATATTAAGTAGCTACGTTACGCGCTTTGGTACGCCGAAAGTGCGCTGGGGTGGTAAGATGAGTATATACATACATATGTATGTATATATGTATAGATTTTCACATAAAGATGTAGACAAGCAAATTGGCAAGCGTTGGAAAGCAATTTGATAGCAGAAATTATTATCTAAGTAAATAAATAATACTGGGGAGTATTTGTATGTACATACATACAAACATATGTATGTATGTATAATATAACTATGTAAGTAAAAGCCATGCGCTTGTTACGAGGGCTGAAGTAAACTCATCATACTTGCTACCTTAATTTAAATTGGAAAAAAATTTTGTACACCGAAACGAGAAAAAGAATTCCAATAAAGTAAAAGTGGATTTAAAAGTAATTTTCATGCGCACGAAATAATATGAAATTTATTTTTATAAGAATTTTATTTGAAGGAAATGACAAAAATGAAAATATTTGCGCTGCTCAACAGATAATAAATTGTCAGTCAAATGAAGTGGAGTAGAAAAACAAGCGCATAACTTCATTTCAGCAAAGACAAGCCAAAGGAAGAAAGATATAAATAAATAAAATCAAAAGAAAAAAATTTTAAAAAAGAAAAAGAAAAAAAAAACATAAGTAAATAAGAGCAAAAAATGAAATATGGTAAGAAAAAATTTAAAAAAATAAAAAAAAAATAAATTTAAAATATAAGAAAGTAAAATTAATGCAGAAAAAAGTCCAATAATAATGCTCTCAGCGAACTGCTGATAAAACAAATGATGTGAAGAAAGCAATCGTAAGAACGAATGCGCAGATAAAGGGCAGACACTGAGTAAAATATCAGCAATGAGCATTCAATATAATAGCGTTGACAGATCGATCAGCATGTTGCAGAGTGACGGCGACTGTCGACGCAATAAATACTTAAACGACAACAGAAAAAACTGAAAAAAAACTGAAAAAAAAAAAATGAAAAAGAATAAGCAAACAACGAAAAAGGACACCCACGGCGCTTATAGGATCCTGGGAAATGCAAACAAACACAATCACACACAGTAGTTGTAGTAGTAGTAGTAGTAGTAGTAGTAGCACCACAGTGTAGTAGAACTTTTTTGTCACCATATGCGCCCATTTTTCATTGTATAGCAAAGTAATTTTTATTTTTATCATCTGTTTTTCTTTTGACATTTTTCTTTTTTTTTATCATTCGCACGGCGGTATGAAATACGCACTGTACAAACAAAAAAACTACAACGCTGAGCATATAAATAAACAAATGTAGAAAGTATAGAATATCTTTACGCTCCACTCGTAATGGCAGCTGCATTGTTTTTTTTTACAATATTAAGATTTTACTACCACCGCCAGATTTCGTTACCAAAATTCGTGCGCTTTTCTATACTTCAATTACTTTTGTTTTTGTTTTTGGCCGAGCGCGGACTACACTTGTTTGGGTAAATAAATATTTGTGTAGTTTAAAATTGAATGCGTTGACAGTGTTGTTGTAGGACACATCAATCATAGACAGTTTTTGGCTGTACAAATGTATGTATGTTTGTATGTGTGCGTGTGTGTGCATTTATTTATTTTCCTTCGCCTTTAAGCTGACATTGCTGTCAACAATGGGCTGCGTCTTTTTATTTTTTTTTTTTGCCCATAGATTATGCATATTTGCGTAAAACTGACAACAGGTTTAAAGTAACAACAACAACAACAATATAAATAAATAAATAAGTGCTCGACGGGCATCTGCCGACAATTGTCATCGTAAAAGTCGCCCCAGGCAGCGCGAGCACGTTAATGACGGAGATACACGCATAGCTCTGGCACTTAGCGGTGGTTGTGCGTATGTATGTGTATATGTATGCAACCCTGTAGGGAATTTTCGAAGCGCAAAGCAGGATATGGGGAAAAACGAGTACAGGATACAATGGACTCTAATTGAATTCTTCAAGGATAACCAGCTAATGTGGTGGCTTTACTTACTTAACGAGTGTTAGGGGAATTTCACAGAGTGTTCGTATGCACACACGCATACAAAAAAAATATATATATATAGATAAAAAAAAGTGACAAAAAATACGAAAAGATCATTAGTCTTCTACTAAAGCATACACTAGGGACTTAAAATTCAACTGAGAAGTGTTTAAAGTGCTTGTTTAGGAGTCCCATAGCAACACCTACCAAAAAAAAAAGACTCACTTCCGCGCGCTCTAAAGCACGCCTGAAAGTGCTACTCAATAGCGCCCTCTATGTTTTCTAAAAGCGATTAAAGAAGCTTTTTCTTAAAAAATATATTGGTTTTCTCTCTGCTTAATAATCCGCTAGGGACTAAAAAGTGCTTTAAAGGCCTGCTTAGAAGTTTCACCTGAAAGCTCGCCTCCACTGTGCTCTACCTTGCGAACGCAAACAGCACCATCCACGTTTGCCATGGCAGGCTTAGCAAGCTTTTGTTGAGAAGAACCAGCCTTTTATATTTTTTTTAAGCAAGAACTCTAAAAGCTCACTCTTAAAACACAAATCGCTCAAGATTTGTTGAATAGTTTTTGAACGTAGTCCTTAACAACTTAGTTTGTAAGAATCAAAGAGTACTCTCGAAAGCTTTATGTGCCTCTGAACCACCTATTAAAAATCACTTTTCTAAAGAAACTAAAGCCTGGGCTTATCTCCACTGAATATTCACGTTTTCAAATGTCTTTTGAAGCACTTCTCTCAGAGAGCATTATATTTGTTAAAATTAAGCACTCCAGTGGTTGGTAAGTAGGATTTTGTTTGGCTTTAATTCTTCTGTATTCTCCCTTGAGCTTTCTAATTCTGAAAATTTTTGAAACGGAGTACTTGTGGTGATTTAAAAGCCGAGGTTCAATATTTTAGTCTAGAAATATGTTAGAAACTTTCCTCAGGCTGTTACCATATGTTAATAGGACTTCAAAGCTCTAAAAGCTAAAAAAAAAAATAAGTTTAGGCAAAGAAAAGAGCACCAACTTTGATGGAAAGCTACCGAAAGCACATGTCAGCTTAAAGCTCGCTTTTATTTTGCATAATTAATGTTAATTTTTTGGACTCTTGCATATAAATACATTCGAATGAAGAATATTTAATGCTTGTTAGGAACTAGTTAAAAATTAGTTGGATTTTCACTATTCTTACACCAGTGGAATCTCAATTGATATTCTAAAGCTCGATATTTCATAGCTTCAATCTAAACTTAACGCTTTCCTTTGAAGTTTTTCTGGCAGGCATTGCTAAAGCTTACGCTTACACTTTTGACACTCACGCACACAAATATTTGCTCATCATGCTGGTAATAAAGATAAATTCCCGTCGTGCTGGTCGTCAGATAATACGCACAAAAAATATATACCATATATCCCAAAGCGACGCTGTGAGATGGGGTTTACCGGAGCTTTCTAGTGAAGATGTACAAATCCGTGTCCCCCCACTACGAGATTGGTTAGCAGGCCCATTGCACTTTACTTTTTAAGGTACGGAAGTTAAAGAGAGTGAGAGAGAGAGAGGAAGTGAGAGATGGAGTCACACCACACACCCACAGTCACACGCATAAACACAATGAGATATATATGTATAAACATAATGGTCTAATGCGTCTAATACGCGCTTCAACACGCAACACTAACAATAACAGCAACAACAAATACATAATAGAGTTTTAGTAAATGTTGCTGCTATTTTGAGGCGGAGTATTCCCCCGGGCATTTGGGGAATTCTCCAAGCAATTTATTTTACTTTACTTTGCTTTCTCTATACGCAGGCAGCAGCAGCAAGTTGACAATACGCCAACGGCTGTGGCGATGATATCAACAATGGACAATAGCAACAATATAAAGAAGAAATATACTATAATCAACAGCAACAAGAACAACAGCACCAAGAGCAAAGGTAGCAATATAGCAAATATGAAAGCCTAAAGTAGCGGCAACTTCTATGCCGCTAGCATTTAGTTCACCGTGCTGTGCGTACAACAACAACAAACAACAACAACAACAGCCGGTGTCGCTCGTCTCCTCTGGTTTGTCATCAAAAACCACTTTAAAAAGTCCAACCATTCGGTGAGTTGGTCTCACACAATCAGTCTCCTCCTCTTCCTCCTCTGCCTCTTCTTCCTCGTACTCATTCTCATCTTCATCTACCCATTTATTACGCTCCACTTGTGCGCTTGATTATTGGGTCGGTGTGGAGTGTGGGGCGTTTACTTGCAACAAATATTTTTACAATACATACGGTTTTTTTTTTGTTGGCTCGTAAGCATTTGATTTTCCTTGGAAATTGGAAATTTTAACTTTTGGTCGTAACAATTTTACAGCTATTAATGTCGTAAATTTCATTGAAAGCGATTAAAGGACCAGTGTTTAGTCGCTCACACTTACAAGCATACTGAATAGCGACATATAAACTTATGTACTTAAATGTTTACATACATACATACAAACATATATAAACTTACTGTCATAGTTATTTATCAAAAAAAACAACAAAGACCAAATTGTTTAATGGCTGGGAAATTTTAGTTGGCCAATATTGACCGCTAGAAAATTGCTTTTGGTCGTTAAATATTAAAAGTTTTGTGATTTTTTACTTTTCATTTTATGTTTTTATTTTTTTGGTAGAGATGGGAACAAAAAATCGGAATTATTGGCGGAAGTGTAACTTTTTTATTTGTCATAAAAAAGAAAAGTGGATTTGCTGTAATTGAAAATATTCAATGAGCTGTGATGAGAGCGTTAGAGAGAGATTTTTGAAAAGTTTTATGTGGAAAATAATTGTTTAATAATTAAAGTTTTACTAAAAAGTGTGTAGAAGATATTTATATATACGCGTATATATCAGAAATGTTGCATGACTAATTTATAAAAGAAAATACGTGGAAAAGCTTCGAAAAATCTCGCGATTAATCGAGCCACAAAGGTGGTCCTTGCTCCTAACCAAAAATGTATTTTACTTTAAATTTGTATTTGAAAAAATTAAAATATTTTAAAATCCTTTAAAGAACTGCTAGTAGCTTGACTTTCATACATAACAGACCAGCATATATGTATAAAGCCCAAAGAGAGTCAATGGTAGAGAGAAATAATTTTCTTGACAATACTCTGAGAAAGCTTTCTATTCCAAGAGTAGTGTTCCCTTATATGAACGATCTTGATCCAGATTTATTAGTTACTAACTTTTTGAGAAAAACTTTAAGATTAATTTACGAAAGAGTGTTTTTGTGATGACCAAGCATAGAAAACCATTACTTTTAATTTTTTTGTTTTTTTTTTTGTTAACTATATTTTTTCACTTCCTCTTTCCCACCCTCTCTCTATCTCTTTTCCTCTCTATCTTCCTCTCTTTTTCTACCTTTCCCTTTATCTCTCTCTCTCTCTCTCTCTCTCTCTATATCTCTCTCTCTCTCTCTCTATCTCTATCTCTATCTCTATCTCTATCTCTATCTCTATCTCTATCTCTATCTCTATCTCTATCTCTATCTCTATCTCTATCTCTATCTCTATCTCTATCTCTATCTCTATCTCTATCTCTATCTCTATCTCTATCTCTATCTCTATCTCTATCTCTATCTCTATCTCTATCTCTATCTCTATCTCTATCTCTATCTCTATCTCTATCTCTATCTCTATCTCTAACTCTATCTCTCTCTCTTCCATCTCTCTCTCTATCTCTGTATCTCTCTCTCCCCCATCCTCTCTCTCTCTCTCGTTCTCTCTCTCTCTCTCTCTATCTCTCTCTCTCTCGTTCTCTCTCTCTCTCTCTATCTCTCTCTCTCTCGTTCTCTCTCTCTCTCTCTATCTCTCTCTCTCTCTCTCTCTATCTCTCTCTCTCTCTCTCTATCTCTCTTTCTCGTTCTCTCTCTCTCTCGTTCTCTCTCTGTCTCTCGTTCTCTCTCTGTCTCTCGTTCTCTCTCTCTCTCTCTCGTTCTCTCTCTCTCTCTCTCGTTCTCTCTCTCTCTCTTTCGTTTTCTCTCTCTAAAAACATGAAAGTCACTAAGACTGTAAAAACTTAACATTGAACTTAAGTTTATAGAGTGGATTAGAAAATAAAGGCAGCCTTTAATTCTGAATATCGAAATGAAATCAAACCTAGACGTTAGAGGCTTTCTCTAGCGAGTTAAGATTCTCAGAGTCGATTTAAATTATTCATAATAACCTTAAAAGTATTCGAGCGAAATTAGAAATCATCAGTGTTATACAGATCTACTCAGATAGCTTGCGAGTTTTGAGTTAAACTTCAAAATGTTGGGTTTATTACTGCTTTCTACTAAAAAAAAATCTCAAAAATAGCTAAATAAATATTTTTCATTGTTTTTTTTACATTTTGTGTGTGGCTTTGATTTTTTATTGTTTTTTTCGGCTTTTCAACCTACTTCAAGTGAACCACCCTATTTTTTTTTTGAATAATTTTTTTTGGCAATTTTAAATCACTTTGTGCCCCAAAAAGATTGTGAACTTTTACACAACTTTTCCGCATGAATGAAACAAATTTGAAGCTCAGAACGTGGAAAAATGTAAAGGTGATGCGATTTTTAATATAAACTTACATATACCTACATACCAGTATGTAGTTATGAATATACAACACTTTGTATGCGCGTTAGGCAGAATATGTTCAAAAATGTACATATGTACATATGTATGTACCACATGGCTAACCTTAAACGTTCAACTCAATTAAACCCAAAATTTAACCTTCAACGAGACAAAAAAATATAATAATAATAGAACAAGACAAGTAGAAAAAGAAGAAGAAGAACCGGTGAGCCAAGGCATATGAGCAAACATGCGGACATTAGAAAACATACCTACGTACATACATACAAATTGCAAATGTTAGCTAGTTTGTTAGAGAGCCAAAGCAAAATAAGTTGTCGGCAAACTAACAAACGGTAGGCAGCAACAACAACAAAAGTAGAATGAAATTTTTTTAGAAAAAAATAAACAAAAATAAGCTCAAAAGTCAGAAAAATTAGCGCCAAACACAAACAAAAAAAAAAACAAAAATATTTTGAAGCAAGTCAAGTTGTCCAGCGCATCATCATCATCCACGAAACTGTCGAGCGCATTAACTTTACGCCCAAAACTAATTTCAAACAATTTTCAGCAGTCAGCCAACCAGACACGCCGAGCACAGCGTCAGCGCAAGCCAACCAAAATGCGGTCACATCAATACCTGAGAAATGATTGTGGCAAGAAATAAAAATGTAAAACAAAAAGAAAACAACAACGAAAATTTGAGGCAACTAATTTAAAACTGGTGGTATTATAATAACAGCAACACAACAACAACATGCGTGAGGAGTGCCTGATAGTAACCCAAAAATGTTTGAAGTTTTTTTCCCGTTTGGTGGTTTTGTTGTTGGTTTTTTATTATTTTTATTTGAGTTTGGTCACTGCTCAGTTGGAACTAACGGCCGAAACATTAGTTTTTACTACAGATAATCTAATGTTTTTTATTTGGTTGTACACAATTATTATATTATTGTTATTGTTTTATTTAGAAAACATGTCTTTTCTTTTTATTTCCCTTTTTTGTTTATTCGTCTTTATTTTGGCTTAATGTCTTATTGTTATGGCTAGTGTTGGTGTTGTCATTGCGCTGCTTGTTCGCTATTTATATGTATATAAATTTTTGTGTTCAAATTTTTTTTAACTTTTTTAATTTCATTTTATTTGAAAAAAATTTATTTTTTCCTATTTCTTAGCTTTTTTGAGCTTGGTTAATTTAATTTAGTTTTTTACTTTGATTTTCATTTTTAATATTTTTTTAAATTTAATTTTATTTTGATATTTTTCCATTTTTAATTTCCTATTAATTTTTTATTTTTTTATTTTTATAGATTTTATATTGCAATTTTTTTAATTTCTTTTCTATTTCTTAACTTTTTTGAACTTAGTTATTAATTTTTTTTAATTCAGCCTTCAGTTTTTTATTTTTCATTATTATTTTTTTATGTTTGTTTTTAAAATTTTTAAATTTACGTTGATATTTTTAATTTTTAATTTGTAATTTTTTTATTTCGTTTTTTTTTTAATTTTAATTAATTTATTATTTTTTTATTTCTTTTCTTAACTTTTGAAAATTCTTTTATTTTTTCTTAATATATATATTTTGTTTTGCTTAGATTTTCATTCTTAATTAATCCTTTTTTTAATAATTTCCATTTCCATTTTCAATTTCCTTTTATTTTTTTATTTTAATGCTTTTTATTTTGATTTTTTTTCTAATTTTTTTACTTTGTTTTTTTCTATTTCTTAACTTTTTTAACTTATTTAGTTACTAATTTTGTTTTAATTTCGCCTTTAGTTTTTCATTTTTCATTTATATTTGTTTATGTTTATTTTTAAATTTTATTTTTTATTTTTTATTTCGTTTTTTATTTAATTTTAATAAATTTATTTTTTTAACTTTTTAAAATTATTATATTTTTCTGATATGTTTTTATGCTTAGATTTTCATTTTTTATTACAATAATTATTTTTTTTTAATTTCCTTTTTCAATTCCCTTTTAATTTTTTTATTATCTCAATTTAGTTTGATTTTAATTTTTTGAATTTTTTTTCTATTTCTTAACTTTTTGAAATTAGATTTTAATTATTTTTTTTTTAATTTAGTTCTTTTTTGCTTAGTTTTTTTATTTTTCATATATATTTTTATATGTTTATTTTTAAATTTTATTAATTTTGTGCTGATTTTTATACATTTCTAATCGGATTTAAAAAAAAATTTTTTTTATTAACTTTTCTTAAATGATTTTATGTTTTTTTAATTTATATACTTTTTTTTAATTTTTATTTTTCATTTCCATTTTTATTTTATTTTTTTTATGTTTTTTTCTATTTTTAATTACATTTTAATTTTATTAATTTCATTTTGTTTTTATTTCTATTTTTAATTACTTTTTTATTGTTTATTTTATTTTTATTCTAATTTTTTAAATTTTTTTCTAATTTTTGGCTTTTTTGAAAAAATTTTATTTATTTTAATCTACATTTTTTTTGTTTAAATTTTAATTTTTATTTTCAATTTTTATTTTATTAATTTTATCAATTTTGTATTGTTTGTTTTTGTTTAAATTTTAATTTTTAATTTCAATTTTTATTTTATTAATTTTATCAATTTTGTTTTGATTTTTTTCTATTTTTAGTTAATCTTTTAAATTTAAAATTTCTTATTTAATTTTGATTTTTCCTTAACTTTATTATTTTAATTTTTTTTTTATATTTTTTTCAACATTTTTTAATTTTTTTTTTATATTTTTTTCAACATTTTTATATTTTTTTTATTTATTATTTATTTTACTTTAATTTTGTAATTTTTCCCACCAACTTTGCAAATTCTTCCACAAAGCCAAACAAAAACTAGCAAGCGTTAAGCACTTGCTTTGGCGCATATATTTTCAAGAGATTTTCCATTATGAGGAGGCAACAATTATAACAGCTAACAATAATAGGAGTAGAATGTAACAATAAAAATAAAAATAGAAATAAAAATAATAAAAAAGTGTGCTAGAAGAGTTAAGAAAGGAACGGCATGCGCTATGGTGCAGACTTAATGAGCACACACATACATACACGTATATACACCTACAAATATACACATGTTTTTGTGCCACCATAAGAACCCGGCTTTTGCGTTGGTTTCAACATTAGCCAACAGCTGTGGCAGACAGCAAACGTTGCTCGTCATCATCGTCGTTGTCGGTCGGCCTTTGCAGGTTCTTTGTTAGCGAGGCACTAAAGAACTTAAAACTAATTAGTCGTCATCAGCTACAGACACATACAAACAAGCATATACCTATATGTATTGTACATACCACATACATACGTGTACATGGATAGATAGAGGCAAAGGCAGAGGAGACTGGCTTTATGTGTAAGTAAAACATAAAGCGACAAGAGCGAAAAATGGTAACAGCCGTTTGAACAGTTTTAACATTAGTACTAACAACAAGAACGACAACGCTAACAACAACAACAACAACAAGAGTGTAGCGGTTCATCCACTATCTATTGATGGCATTAAAATGGTAAGAGTTTGGTTATTAGTTGCTATTAAGTGTGTATATACACGTATGTAAGTGTGTTTGAGGACACAGTGACGGTTTGCTGAGATCCTTTCGAGAGGGTTTCGTTTAGTTTATTGTTGTTTTTGACAAATGGTTCGAGCAATATGTTTACCAGGAGTTAAAATGGAAAACCTCCGAGTTTTCGAATAACCTCACGTACAGAGTTTGGGGAAAAGATTACCTCGAGAACACGCTGACTGAGAAGAGACATCATTATCGCTGCAAAACTTTCGGAAAACTGTTAGAGAGTGGTCGAACGTAGAGTACAAAAGCAGATAAAGTGTAAATATTGTAAGCGAAAGGGATCCTGTGGTTGTGGGGTTAGCTGGTCAAGCCTAGTACTAACACATTTCGTTAGTTAGGATATAATTAAGTTAAAGTCTCCTTGTTTAGCACTCCGAAGCAATGTGAGGCCACTGGTAACTGAACAATTTTTGAACTTAAAAGACGTTGGGAGCTTAAATCCAACAGTTGCGCTTAGCAAGTTTCTAATGAGTGCGATTTTTGCAAATCTCTAATCAGACCAAAGTCTCCTGCTACAGTTCTTACTGAACAGCAGCAGATAAGTACAGAACTGGACTAAGAGGCTTTCTGCGCCTTATTTGTTGGCCTAAATGAGGTTAGGTCGCCGAAGAGCCGGATAAATGCTCAACTACTGGAGGCTGAATTGTCACCTACACATATAAGGACGACTTACCGACAGGATCTTTAAACATCATTCACAGAGAGTCGGTCCGAGTCAGAATCCAATCACCAATCATAGCAGACGAAGAGTTTGGGCTGATCCGAGTAATACTGAACTCAACTGTTATCTGTACATACTGGTTCCGACTAAACTGAAGTCCTCGATCGGTACTAACGACCTATATGCTTGGTTAATAAAACCCGCTCATCCAACACCCTTTTGTCTCTAGTCCGAACTCTTCAAAACAGGTCGTTTGTTGGACCATCAGTTGGATGATCTGGCCGATGTAGACTGACATTGCTTGACAGAGTTGGAGAAGTCACTACCACAACCACAACAACAACTTTCTGTATACATTCCATATCCTGAGTAACAGACTTTAGGCATTTAAGAGTTTTTTATTTTACGAAGTATCTAAAGAGCTTTTAATATCTCCTTTAGAGGTATTGGTTTTAGATCAACACTGTATTGTTACAGAGGTCCAGAAAACAGTCTGCTCTGAGAAGTTTGCAAGTGAAAAAGGGACGTTTGTTGGACTGTTTTCAAATTCTCTCTAAACGAGGCGACCTTTATCAATACATCGACTACCCATTGCAAATCAACCCGAACATCAGAAAATGGATTATTGATCAAAATGTGAGAACTTTGTCTTCGCTTCCTTCTTAGCTACCTGACAGGCCTTGAGCTGGTTGCAGATCCTAAGAGGGGTACCAAAAACGAGGAGCTTGCGCTTTAAGACTCCCAACTCATTGCTCATTTCAATGTGTGTGTATTGATCTGCGCTCATATGAATTCCAACCCTCCACAGTGAAGTCTCTTAGCTCAATACTGTAGGCATTCAATTCGAAAAATAAAATGTTTGGCCTGTTTAGAGAATAGACAGAGCTAAAAAGGATATCCAGCACCTGAGTTTATACTAATATCTCACCACTTTACTCAGAAACCTAACGCTTTGGAGCATTTAAAGTATCATGATCTTTGAAAACTCAGGAAGGAGGCAGCTAACAGCGAGCTAAGCTGGTATACGTGTATGTTGCAAGGCGTAAGTAGTTAGGCAGCCATGTTAGAAAGCAAGTAAAGCCTATGATGACTATATTCATATGTATGGTATGTAGTTGCAATGAGCTTGGGGTGCTGCCGTTGTTGCCAACGCTTAGTGGTGGCGAGCATCTCTATACGCTACGCTAGAGCGACTACGGACGACTCTAGGTATGCTATCAAGTTTAGTGGTGTATAAATTTTCCTAGCTTCAAAGACAAGCCTCTCTACTTACTTGCTTATGGGTGTATGTATGTATGTTTGTATGCATAGCATATGTACATATATAGAGTCAGTTAGCTGCATAGTAGTTCGCTGTCTGCCCCGTGCCGTGCCATGCCGTACGTCTGTCTGCCTATCCGCCTGTCCGCCTGTCTGTCTGCATTTTAGCCCACGGTAGTGTAGTTAAGTTCTCTTTAATACAGACATCTTGTAGATAAAAGCTTTTTCATGTCTTCCTCAATTTTCGTGCCCGTTTTACGGTTTATACATACCTACTTATAGGTTGCTGCATAAATTTTTTTTTTTTTGTTTTTTTTTTTTTTCGAAATTTCTGCTACCAAATTGTAGTTGAGCGTACGAGCACTTGTATTTATGACATACTTTTTTTTTGTATTTATTTTTAATTTTTTTATTTTACCTCACTGCATGCCACACAGTGGCGTTATGCTATAAAATACCAAATTATTGCGGCAAATAAATTTTTGTACATTTTTATTATTGTGCTTCTTCTTCTTGTTCCCTTTTTTTTCAAAAGTTTAGTAGGTGCAAATTAAAAGTATTTTGTTAAAAGTATTTCTCACTCGCCTTGCTTGGGTTGAACTGTTGTCTGCGACTGGTGCAACTTTTCGTATTGTGTGTGTGTGTTTCGCCTTTACCTCCATCTCCACTATATGCCACATAGCATTAGTAGTAATTTCTTTTTGAATACCATTAAAAATTAAAATTCCAGACTGATTTAATTACTTGCATGGCACATTAACAAATGGCGAGTGGCAACTGGCAACTGGCAACTGGCAAGTAGCGAATGTCGCCTGAGTGGCAAGTGGCAAGTGGCAAGTGTATCTGTCTAGTTGGTTTGGTGAGTGAGTCATGCAATGCGACAGTCGCACAACATAAATTCAAATTCGTTGGGAGCGTAAGTGCAAAGTGAGACGTCATATATATACATATCTATGTATGTATAAGTATTAACAGATATATGTACATATATGTATTTGTAATATGAGCTTTTTCATACATACAATGCATATATTTTTGTGGTATGCAAGTGCCCATTTCAGGCATAGCCAAACACTCCCTGTTTTTTTGGCCGACGGTAGAGCAACCAGCAAAAAAAATATAAAAAATTTGAAACAAAAAAAAATTAAAATTGGAAAAAAAAAATTTTTAATTTGAAAAAAAAAAATTTTAGTTTGAAAGAAAAAAAATTTAAAATTGAAAAAAAAAAAAATAATAATAAAATTTCTTAAAAAATAAAACCCCGAAAAAATGTAAACGTAAAAAATTCTGCACACTTTTTTCCTTTACCCATTTCATGCCACCACACGTGCCCACATTTTGGTGCATTGGTGTTTGTGCGGTATGCGGTATGCGCCATTG
The DNA here is from genome assembly GCA_037013455.1 of Ceratitis rosa. Taxonomy (NCBI): domain Eukaryota; kingdom Metazoa; phylum Arthropoda; class Insecta; order Diptera; family Tephritidae; genus Ceratitis; species Ceratitis rosa. Next base: position 7,708,966 of record JAWMAG010000031.1, on the reverse strand, counting down.
CAGTATCAACGAGCTACCAGCTAACAAAGCAACGAACAAACACCAACTGCTGCTACTGACCAATATGCGGTTGCCGTTTGCTACATTTCGCCATGCTGCTGCTGCCAGCGTTCATTAGGCGCGGCAAACTTCACCTGCCAGCGAGTCTAACATTTCTATCACATTCACGCGGCGGCACAAGCGCCAGTTGCCATGAAACCAAAAAAAGAAAAGAAAAAAACACCATTTTTTTATTAAAAAAATAGCAACAACAACGTTTTTGCAACTCACATCACTCCGTGGCATGTGTGGCATGGTGTCTGTGCACACGGTTAATTGCATTTTCCATTTTAGCCCATTGCCGATGCTGCTGTGGATGCTGCTACCGCCGCTACACTCACCTTTGCTTGCCAACCAACCAAAATTGATATGCATAGCGGTGTCAATGTTGCAACGTCAGCGCGGTAAATTCTAGGTGGACTCTATAGTTGGTATGCAAATTTGACGGAGTGCGTAGGCAAGCAAGCAAAGAAAAAAATGGAAGGAATAGACAGTTTTAGGTATGTATGTGGCAGCCGCTTTTGTTCGGCGTGTATGAGTTGCAGTGCAAAGTTAACTGAATTCTTTTCTTTCCGGCTCTTTTTTTCTGAATTTTGAATGATTTATTTCTTCTTTTGATTTGTGCAACATTTCATGCATGAGTTTCAATTATTTCGAGTAGGCAGTAAGCAATTAGCAATACGGGCAGTCTGTGAAATGAATGGTAAAACTAAATTTGGTTGGAGTGTTTTGACGCAGGAAGCTACATGCTACAATAAATTGAGTTATCTACCAAATTTTTTTTGTCTTCGAACGGCGTTTGATAATGCGATATTTTTTTTTTTTACTAATATATATGTAGCTATCCGCTTAAATGTAGGCAACATTTCACACATTTATAATGATTTTCATGGTAAGAGAAAAAACGTTGCCTACATTCAGGATGATATAGAGATAAACATTATTATTTAATATTGCAAATAAAATATTTTTGTTTAGCTTAATAAGTGGCAAGAAAGTAGTATGTTGAACAAAAAACTCATATTTTATTTTTAAGCCACTCATCTAGGCTTAAGAGGTATAAAAATTATTTTTAAAGTGTTATTTAAATTTTCTATAATTTTGGATGTTGCTCGGAACGCTGACCTCCCGTTTATTAGTACATACTGTTAACTACTCTGATATTTATCTTTTTAGAAATGCGCTAAAATGAAGGCAACACATTATAAAAATTTTTGTTTACCAAGCAAAATATGTTGCCTACATTCAGGCTAATTTAGATTGAATAAAAATGCTATAGGCTATTTTGCCTAGAATATTTTTTTAAGTATATATTTAAATAAAAGTTTTCACCGCTGCGCCTAGTGCTATGCAACGTTTTCTTTGCACAGATTTCATTGTACTAAGGTACACTTATGAAAAGGTACTCTATAACTGAGCAGAGATCTGGTAAAAATAAAAGCGAATTTTATTGAAAATTGCCTTACATCGTCAAATTGCAATTAAATTTATGTTTTCTAAAAATTTAAAAAATTAAATGTTAATAGTTTTTTAGAAAGTAAAGTTGTTATCAAGCTTACAAGTGACTAAATGTCGACTCAAAGCGCCTTACTACCAGCAAGTTTGCAATTCTTCTCTGTTATTTTTCAAGTAAATTAAAAACTTTTTCAAGCAGGAAGAATTTTATACATAAAAATCCATTAAATGACTCAAAGTATTTTTATTACCAAAGGTTATATTTTTATTTATTTTTAAATTAAATTCGATTAGAGATGAGAATGACAAATATATATATAATATAATATATATAATATTAAGTTGAATTACGCCTAATGTTATGCAACGTTTTCAAAGTAAAATGATTGATTTGTAAGATTACCAAAACGTTGCCTACTTTTAGACTAAGAAAAAAACATATTAACGCAAAGAAAAATGGAAAACATATACATATTTATATCTGCTTTTGTTTTATTCCCCTAATTTATTTCCTCTTACATAATTTCGGAAAATTGCCTGTTTATATGCCCAAGTAAAACTCATTTAATTCGAAATTCCCACATGAATTACGCAGCAACCATTAGCTGGCAATATCTTATCGACGACAAGAAGGTGGTTGCATTCACACTTCCAATCTGCCCACACCATATTCAAACTCCCAACATCTTTCCACACACCAAATCTACTACCACCCCAAAGGATGTAAGAAATTTTAATAAATATTAACAGTGTTATACATACATACATACTCGTACATACGTACGCTCTACCCATACCACATTAAATCTGCTAACCCACAAAGCAACTTAGGTGGAACAAATAAATTTGTGTAGCCATTGAGTTTAATTAAAATAAACAAAAGGTACAACAGTACACAGTGCCGCCGCTAAGCCAAGGGCGCTGCTATCAGTCAACAATTATACCACCCACCACTCACCAACGAGCACAATTACAAATAGGTATGTGGTGTGTGTAATGGTAGGGGGAGAATGGGCTGGGCATGTATGTATACGTGTATAACATTATCGTGTTAATGCTTTTAATTTAAATAAATAATGTTTATAATAAATTTAAAATGATTTGTTGTGAAGAGAAAAAAATAAAAACAAATAAATATAATTAAAAATAACAAAAATGAAAATGCTGGAGATTTAATAAGCTTGGCTCTTAAACGCTTTAAAGCATATTAAAGAGAAAAAGTTTTACCAAAGCATGCGCCTAAAAGTACGCTAAAGGAGAAAAAAGTTTTATTATTGAGGCGTGCAGTTGTTTGGTGATTTTTTTTTTGTTTTTTATTTTTTTTTTTGTTTTTTTTTTGCTGGAAAAAGGAAAAGCAGGAATCACAGCTGCTTGTGGCGCACTCATATATACATATTTTATATACTATTGTTGGCACAAAAGTGCGTATAACCCGATACTCAAAGGCGCAAAAATACAAAAAAAATAAAAATATTTAAAATAAAATTAAAAAAAGCATAAATGACAAAAGCAAATGATATATGTATGTAAATTATTTGTGAATATGGAAATATTTATAAATGAAATGGACGCATTGTCTTACTGACAAAATGTTGAGTTTTTGTGTTATTCTTTTCTGTTTATTTTTGTTTTTTTGTTTTTTTTTTTTGGTTTTGTCTTTATTTTGGTAAGGTTTCAAATTCATTGGAATATATTTTTCACACTTCTCACACCATGCAAGGCAAACAATATATATACCTATGTAGACAAAAGTATAATCACCTGAAAAAAAGGAGTTGCTTTGGCGCACTCACACCCCTTTTTATGACGCTTCATATGTGTATGTAGGTATGTCTCATATTACATGTATTTCAAAAATTTACGCTTTTTGTTGTTGTATTATTTTGCATTTTGGTTTTACGGTTTTGATCGGAGCTGGCAGTTAGTGTTGCTGAAAGCAAGTGTTGACACGCCTGAAACCCAATACGCCTCACATGTGAACGAAATAGTTGAGTATTTGTTGTTGTTTTTTTGTCGGTTTAAAATGTGTACAAAAATATATATATTTATTTCACGACATGCCACATAGCATTTGAGCAATTTAATATGCCATAAGACAAGCAAAACTAAAGACGTTTTCCTTCAATGCCGCAAGCAGCAGCAGGAACTACTGAGTGAGCACCAGAAAAAAAAACAAAAAAAAATGAAAAAATACCAAAAACCACACAATGGAAATGCAAAACGAAACGGAAAACAACAACAACAACTAGCTAGCAAACAAAACAAAAATAAATACAACGCACATACATACATATAAACATATAAGTGTGTCATGTCAGTTTGCTTCATTGCTCGCTCGCTCTTGATTGCTGAGGATGTCATGGTGGCTGTTGTTGATGGTGATGGCTTAAGCCGACCATTGAGAGTATGTCGGACTTTGAATTTGGTTTGGTCAGAAAATGAATCGAAGGGTTAAACTGGTATTTCGACGGACTGCTTGGCAGCTGCGCATTAAGCTTTAACGGTGTAGAATGGACACGCAAGCTAAAGAATGAAAATAAAATGAAAAAAAAACACACACACAATCAAGCAGAGCAGGCTGAAACGAAAGCGAAAGCGAAAACCTATAAGATTACGCACAATACACATCACCACACATACACACACACACATAGGCGCATAAACAATAACCACAACAACAAAAATAATGCCCTACCAGTTGGGCAAACCCACAAGGATAAGCGATTTAGGGTTATTTTAAATTGAGTTAAATGCGTGTGCGAGTGTTGTCACTTTATGCGGCAGAGTCGCAGCCTACACACATACATGCATACGTGTACATACATAAATATTTTACAGGAATCTTCCTGCAAAAGGTACAACGCAAGCATGCTTATAAAAATATATACGAATCTACATATGTTAATATGTATTTACGAGCGCTTTGCACACACACAAGCACATACATGCATACATACTCTTACATACACATTTTTTTTTTGGCGCTGTCCGTGTGCGTGTCATATCAAATAGCACTCAACGCTTAAGCTTGAATTTACATAAATATGCGCAGGAGAAGCAGCAAAAAAAAAACACAAATATATATATATATAAAATATTAAATTATACATACACATGTATATATCTGTGCATGCATTTGTTTGTCAACAGCAATTTTATTAAGCAGACGTTTAAATTTATTCGCATTTATGCAGTCGTGTAGTTAATGTACTAAGTGTCATATGGCCCTACCGGCAGACAGCATATACACATATATACAAACAGAGAGCGACATATTTGTATCTTAGAAGTAAATGCGTACTCGTATAACCAACCACGCTGACATTCCATTTCCGCATTTTTCGTATTTTTTTTTAATTTTTTTTTATTTTTTTTTTTATTTTTTGGGAACCATTTGCGCCTCCTTGCTTTTAATGAAAGCGGATATGCCTGTCACTTGCGCGTTAAAAATTTAGTAAGGTGTCGTTTTTGATCAGTCTCAAGTGGGTGGAAAATACACTGCACTATACATACATACATATGTACCAACTCATATACATATGTGTCACATTTAGGGTAGATTAAATTACTTGCTTACTTACCTGTCTGTCTGTTTGTCTGTTTATCTGTATGCGAGCGACAATGGCTTTTAAGCAATAATTTAGCGTTAGTTAAAAAAGCATTATCTTTTGTGACGTTTTCGTTTTCTTTTGTGGATTAAAGAAAATGTCTCTCATTTAAAATTAATGAAGTTTTCCGTATGCATTTTTTACATGCTTTTGTTGAATAATAGCGTTTGAAGGCCCATGAGTGGCTTGTGCGATTGGGTTGGGCTGCAAGTTACGAAATATTTTCGGGCTCTTCTTTTATTATTTTTTTAGTAATGAAACCTTTTTTTTATTTTAAAAGAAAATATTTTTGAAAAATTTCTAAAAATATTTGCGCCTTAATGTAGGCCATATTTCCTACTGTGTGCATGGTAAATTCCATACTACAATATATTGTTGCCTACCTTTGGGCTGAAATTATTTCAATTAATTTTATTTATGAGGAGAACTGGCAATTTTCAATGGAATAAAAATATAATTGGAAACAAACCGTAATAATGAAAAATTTAAATTAAAATTAAAATTTAATTTAAAAAAAATATTTACTAAATAAAAATATAATAAAAATTATTTCCTGGGGAAAATGCCAAAAATTCAGTTTTAATGTTAATAATAAACTTTAGTGATTGCATAGCGAGAAACTCTTTGTCAAGTGACTCTTTACCCATTACGCCTGGGCGTAGACTAGGTGAGAAGTTTAATGTACTGCGTTAAAGAAAGAGAAACACAAAAACACGTTGCCTACATTTAGTGTGAAAAAAAAAAATAATTTTCGGAATATTTACGCGTTTGCTCACAGTAATACAAAAAGTCTGTAAATTTTCGAAAATTTGTTTAATCACTGAAACTGAAAATCAGGCGTGTTGACTTAATTTTTTCATGTTCTGTGCTATTTTGTAACCACTCAGTTTGAATTTGAATAAATCTTGAAACAAAGCCTTCATAAAAATCAAAACCTGCTTGTGCTAAATGGTGTATGGTATAATTTAGAGGTTTTGCATATTATCACATATCTATTTTTATAAAAAAATATTTAAAATTTTCGAGTAATTAATATGTTTAAATATTGTTTTTAAGTTTTTTGCCATATTACGAATTTAAATTATGTAGCAATGGAATTTATTATCATCGTTTTCAGTTCAAAACATCAATAACAAAATTATGCGCCGAAATGTAGGCAACAATTTATGTACATTGCGAGGATTAGCCTTTTAGCAAAGCAAAATACGGCCTACATTTCGAGATTTCGTATAAAATTTAAATTTAAATGGCTTAGGACTGATATAATCAGCGGTTAAGTACTTAAAAAGTTGGTACAATGCTTGGGAAATGTTTTATATCCAATTGTTATGGTTACGAAGTGCAAAGTTTTTATATATTATATATGTATATAGGTATTTTTATATATATTTATTATGAATAATAATTATTATTGCTATTAAATTTTTTCTATTATTAATTTATGTGTTTTTTACTTTTCACTAAATAAATTACGAAATTTTCTATCGTAGCATTTACTGCTTTAGTTTTTACCAAATTGATTCATTTTATGTAATTTTATGTTGTAGCATTTACAGCTTAGTTTTGATATCTCAATGCGCGCTAAAATGTAAGCAACATTTAACGAATATTACCTACACATTTAAGCTCAAGGTAAAATGTTGCCTACATTACGGATGATATGGATATTAATATGACATTTAAATGACAAAGTAATATATAAAGATTAAAAAGAAATGGTTCGGTAGAAAAGCAGTGGTCTTCTCTCTTATCTTGGCATAAGCTAACTAAAAATATTCCTTTTATTTTTATTTACGCTATCATTGCAAAGAAAAAAAATCTTAAATAAGATTTTGGTTCACAAATTATCGAATCATGCGCACTTCAAAGCCCGCAAATATTCAATTCAATAAATTTGCAAATAATTTTCAATATTGTGGTCAGCTTTTGCCTAATTCTACGCTACTTCAAATGAAAAAAATCCTACAAACAATTCCGCATTTTTGCTAATGAAGGGAAAATTATCCATTCTTACAAATCTCAAATCAAATTGTGGCAAACGGTATCCAAGAACGGTATTACACGTGCAAGCGACAGTTGTTAAGGATTTTTTCTTTGTAGGTGTAACAAACAATGTAATCATTGTTGGCTTAAAAAACAAAATAAAAGTAAATAAAAAAAAACACAAGAAATGATAGAAAAAAAATTAAAATAAATACAGAAAAAAAGTTAATAAAAATAAATATCAAAATAAGAATAAAAATAAAAATAAAAATAAAAATAAACCAAACGAAAGCACCAAAAAAACACCAAAACCATGCAACGCCCACGCTGTGGTAATGAAATATTTACGTATAAGCAAATGTTTACAAAGCAAATATCTTTAAGTATATAATACATAAATAGCTAGCTTGTTTGTGTGTACGAGTAGCTTGGTTATGTGTGTGTGTGAGTGTGTGTTTGTGCATTGGTGAGTGTCAAAAAACTTGTGCTGCCATATTCTTTGCGATGCTTAACAAATAAAATGTATATGAGCGGTATCTATAGCCAGGGGTATGTGTGTGTGTGTGTGTATGAGTGTGTGCGTGTGTTTGTTTGCGCACTTTGCTGCTGCTGCCCCAAAGGTGTTGTGCCGCAAGTACCGATGTGCATTGGAGACGTAAAAAGTTTTGTTGTAACTACCATTACTGCCACTATTATGCGCTTCTTCTACCATTTGTATTTGTATTTTTGGTTTTTGTTTTTTTTTTTGTGTTGGTTTCTGCTTTTGTTGTAGTGAAGATGAGACTGTTCACTAAATTTACGATTATGTTTATTACAAGTCAGCATTGAGGCGTAAGCGTAAAAGTTGCAGGAGGAGGATGAATACCTTGGAGATAGTACAATGAGCAAGTGGCTCGTACACACACACACACTTGAACGAAAAAGTGAGTGAATTGTCTTGCCAAACAAATATATGAGTATAATAAACGCACACACACACACACCCACACATTTATTGCCTGCTTGTTCGCTTGCTTGCTTGTGTAGGTGTTTTATAAAAATATTTCCAGCTTGACTTTGCAAAGTTATTTCCCTCCAAAAAAGAGAAGAAGAAGAAAATTATGTATTTTAACGCTTCTTTGACAAAAGGTCATGACATTCATGCCAAGGAAGTTGGAAAAAAAATCAACAAAAATGCGTATAAGATGAAAAGTAAAATATGCGTGTGCCTGTGCGTTTGTGTGTGTGCCTCTGCGAGTGTGTAAGTGTATGAGAAACTTTGTCAAAAGCATTGCGCCATCACTTGTGGCAGTTATAAAAACGCAAAGAACTACATAGTAAATTTATGTGGCAAATCTTATGCTCAAAGGCGTTTATAACATACATACAAACATACATACATACATACTTATGTATATATAAACACACATACAGCTGTAAATGTGCGTGAGGACAAATTTTTATAGGCAACAAAAATTTTTGTGAATGACACGCTGGGGAAACCTAAAGCGTATTAGTATGCTGTCCATAGACTTAAGGGATATGCAACAAAAAATTATATATTTATAACACACACACACACACACACACATACACATTCTTAAATATATATAAAGTGTAGATGTCTAAATTTCGATTTACTATGCTTTATAAATATTTTTGTGGCAGTTGAAGGTAGGGAAATTAGACTATTGTGTAAAATTTACTCGTCTCTATGACTTTAAATTTGGAGAAGAGGGTGTTAAAGACGAGAATTCGAAGAAAAATATTGTTGCATTTAAAGTAACGCAAAAAGAGAGAGATTGAAGCTGCGGAAGTTGCTCAAACTGCTTAGAATTGGCTAATTTTTAATGTAAGTCAAAAAGTAAGCTCCCAAGATAACTTAACCTTTAACACCACTTAACATGCACCCAGTTAATGACTCACGTATTTCTATAGTTGCCTTATAAAATATAACACTGTAGCAGAATCATTTAGGTTATCTCACTAGTTTTACGTGATTTCCTTATGCGCATAACGCAAAAGAAATCATCTAAAGTAAATTTTAGTAAAATCAAAAATTTATCTAATGGAAACTGTGCTACACAAAAAATTTTCTTAGCGCAAATAATGTTTGATTATGCTATGATAACAACATTTTTTTCAAATTAGGCGCCCAAATGTAGGCAACAATTTGGTTATAGCTATTTAGTAGTATTTACAGCATTAAAATTATAACATTGCCTACATTTAGGCTAAGTTTCCAACAGCAAAGTAAAACGTTGCCTATATATAGGCTGTTTTATAGTAAAAAAGCTAAACTGTTGCCTACATTTGGGCTAATCAAAAAATGAAAACAAGCCATGATGTGCAGAACGTCTTTAAATTACACTTTCACTTGAAAAAGTAACAAATATAAATGACATAAACAGCAACTTATTAAAATTTAAACGCAACTAATCTCAGCATCTACATAGGTGCGTTCGTGCATATAATGTGCCACTCGAGTGCCACAAAAATATTTGCTGATCACTCGCTCACGCAACAATTCATCATATTTGAAAATCACATAGATGTAGATAGGCTTCGGTGAGGACAAAAAATTAAATTTACCACCGTACGCTAGATGAATAAAATATATTTTTATAATACTGTTGAGAGTTGTGCAAAACGTGACTTAGAAGAATGAAATACTACGGCCGGTTAGTTGGTAGCATGTCAAGTTGCAAATCATTGGCAAAATGAACGTGCCACAGATAATTAGAATTTTTTTTCTTTTTTGGTTTTGTAGCGTTCTAACTGTCAAACATATTGTGCTGGCGAAATGGGTCATGTCTAAAGAGGAAAACATTTTTCTTTTTTTTTTTGGGTAGGAATGTGAATTTTGATTTCAAAAAGTGGTCACTTGCGATTTCAATATGGTTTATAAGCTCTTACTTATTTTCTTTTATAGACTTGCGTAGATTGTTAGGCTATATATTTGCACATTTTTCCTATTTTTATTATTATTGTAGTATTATTTTATGAACAGTTGATAAAGCTATTCGCGCTTAAAAATAATTTTTAAATAAGTATTTTGTGTAAAATCTCAGCTTTTTGCCACTTTTCCTCAGTCAATGAACCAGTTAAGAAGTGCACAGCATTAACCCAAAAAGTATGCTGTAAAATTTTAAAGACCGTAAAATGCTACGAAAATAGCTACCCATAAACCCAGCAACTTTGTTGAGTGTAGCAAGTGAGAGCTTAACGGAAGCGTTGATGGTTGTTATTGATGGCTTAGAGAGGAGCAAAGCTGGAAAGTTGCTGAAAAATATGTATGTACTCGTGTATAACTATGAGTTTATATGTTTTTAAAGGCAAGAAATTTGTAATTTTGACGAATACTTGTCACTTGCCATATGCCACATGCCACACACCACACGCCGCACGCCACACGCCACATTGCGAGAATGCAAACAAAGGCAGACAAAATTACGGCAAAGTCAAAACATATGCAAATATAAGGATGAAAGTACAAAAATACCAAAAGCAAATATATGATTGTTTGTAGATGATTAGACAGCTGAAAAGTGAAAAGACAACTTTTAACTAACCTATCCCCACTGGTTCGCAGCCTCTTCCAACTACATAAGCATAACAACGGTATGAAACTAAAAACAAAAAAAAAAACTTTTCTTTGGCAAACCAAAACTTTTGGCTTTAATGAATGAGACTCTACACGCAGTCCTAGGTCCTTGCTGTCGCAAGCATTGAATGCCACATCGGCACAGTGTTAGTTATCTTTCGCACCATAATATGCTTTGATGGCTGGCTGGCTGACTGTCTCTGTATATATACCATATACATGTGTATGTGCGTGTATGCATCGCTTATGTTTTTGTTGCACCTACTAAATGGCACTTGTGTGTACGCGTCGAAGGACAGCAGTTTCGGGGCGAAAGTTGAGAAATTGGAATGTTTTTCTTTGGCGCATATTTCGAAAACAATTAGATGCGAGTTAGTGGTTTGAGATAATGGCATTTGGCAAGACAATTGGGATTCACAGTTATACGATTTAATTCATATATACATATACATATACCACTATAGATATGTATGCAGATGTATATAGCGGAGCCGTCTTATGTTTGTTTGCGTGTATTTTGTTTGTATGAAGGCGAGAAAGTTCTAATAACAATGTTGAAGAAATTATGCTGCAACAAAAACAAAGTGTAGTCTTGAGATATTATTCGAATATTTGAATTGCAAATAATGTCTGTTTGTATATTAGTTTGTTTGTATATACTTTGGCTATAATAAAATTGTTTGAAGACAGATAGTTTATGTGAAGTTGCATAAATTAAAATTTTGTAAGTTGCCAGTGTTTGTGTGTGTGTGTTTGGGTAACGTATGTGAAAATTTTCAAAATTAATTTCTTGGGTGTACTGAGTTGCAGAAGAACGGTGTTTTTTTTTTTAAGAAAACTTATATAATAAAAAAATTTAAGTTACTTTAAGAGAAAATTTGGCTTATATTTTGTGAAGCCTTAATTTTATGAATTAAAATAATATTAAAAAATAATATCAAAAAATAATATCAAAAAATAATATTAAAAAATAATATTAAAAAATTATAAAATTATTTGGTTTTCATATATTTTATTTCAATAAAAAAATATTTTAAAACTATAAACGAAAATACATATGTATATATCAGTAATATTTTAAAAAAAATTATTAAAAGTAAAATTTATTTCTGTAAAAAATTAATTTAAGTTTTTAAAGGAAACAAATTATTCTTATTACCCCTGGGTTTCCATTTTTAAATAAAAAATGTTTAAATAAAAAAAAATAATTCTTATATCAACTGAGTTTCTATTTAAATTTAAATTTTAACATTTAAAAATATACGAAAAAATTTAACGATATATATTATTAATTAAGACAATATTAAAAGGTTTTATAAGAAAATAATATTAAAAAATTAAATCAAATAAAAATAGTTTAATATTAAATAAAAAATAAATTAAAACTAGACAATAAACCTTTTTTTAAACTGAGATTCAAAAATATTTTTTTTTGAAATAAAATTCTAATATTAAAATTTACATTAAAATGAAAAAATATTTGCAATATTTATTAAAATATTATTTAAAAATAATATTAAAAAATGGTTTGGGCTTCATACATACGTGTATATTTTACTTAAATTAATAATAGTTTAAAATTATTTTCGAGTATATATGTAATTTTTAGTAAATTAAAAATATAACATTTATGTTATTAAAATATACATAAATTATTTATATAAAAAGGTTGTTATAAATAAATTTTTATTTTTAATTTTTTTAATATAAAATTCGAACATTCATATTTTAAATAAAACGAAAATATATCACAATATTTATTAAAATATTATTTAAAAATTGATATTAAAAAATGGGTTGGGCTTCATACGTATATTTTACTTAAATTAAAAATAAATAGTTTAAAATTATTTTCGAGTATTTATGTATGTAATTTTTAATAAATTGAAAAAATAACATTAATATTTATAAAATATACATAAATTATTTATATAAAAAGGTTGTTATAAATAAGTTTTTATTTTTAATTTTTTGTTTTAAAATTTTAATAAAATATATCAAAAAATTTTCAAAATATAAAAATAAAATTTAAATAAAATCTTTAACTTTTTAAAGTTTTTGCGCATTATTTCGTAAGAAACAAAATTTCAGCTGATAAAGCAACTGTCATTAGTTTCACTTTATTCTTATTGCAGCCGAGCTTCAAAAAAAATTTGTTTTCAAAATTCTTTGCTATTATTGTATATTAATATTAATATTAAAAAAAAAAAATAAAATTGAAAATTCGTTGTAACTTTCCATAACAATATTTAAATATTTATAATATTAACAAAAATACTGTTTGCTAAATTTTATCCAATCTTCGTGTCACCGAAATTTTAAAGCTTTTTTCCTTCGCATAGTTTTAAGCGCAATATTTTTTTTTAAAGCTTACAGTAATTCTACTATGCTTATTAGGAATTTTTTAAGGTTATGTGAAATAGTTTGTTGCTGTGACGGCGCATCTCCAAAACAATTGAAAAATTAACATGCCAATATTTCTCAAAATATACATTAAAACCATGCAGTATCTGCAAAATTTCAGCAGCCACTCTACGGTTAATGAAATTTTGTATGAACTATATCAAAGTACAATAATAAAGCCATGTCTTCTAACATACACTACGGATTGCACAAATATTATCGATTGCCTCCACTAGAATGAATGTATCTTCTTTGTCCAATTTGTCTGACAGATAGGCAGTCAAGTCAAGCTGATAACTTTTTTTTGCACAGATGTAATACGAGTCTATGTACTGGAGCCTTATAAAGGCAGCGATAGCAGTAGTTGCACATGCTGGGTTTAAGATACCTATATGTATGTATGTATATATAAGCGTATTTATATGCATGTAGAGTGCATACCGTGTTCTCAGTGGTAAGAGCCCTGTTGGAAAGTATGTTTAAAATAATATAAAAGTCACATTTTCTCTTTAAGAAATTATACTTAACCGTTAGTTTGGTAAATTATGCATTTTTAAAGTATCAACTGCCACAATTATTTAAAGATTGACGTACTATATTGTTCCACAGAGCTCAGAATGCAATAATTCATAAATATATATGTATGTAACTCATGTGTAGTTATGTATGTAAGATTGTGTATTGCTCATTAGAAATTTGTCTCAATAATTCAGATTTTCACTGCAGGGGATATGTACCACATAAATATACCGACATACATACATATAGATAACTACATATATATTTTGTTAGCTCATATCTAGTGCAAGCCTATATCTACGTACATATATACACTTATCTATATATATGTATGTAGTAGTAAATGTTTCACAGGCATTTTCTTGATACCGACGTGCCATACGCGCATTTGATACAAACTCAGCTGATAAGCAGTGAAGCTGCAAACACATACTCGTATATACACATATACAAAAGTTACACATGCTTACATATAGGTATACATACATACGAGTATATGAAGATATGACCAAAAGATGCCTTAGCTGCTGCCCACTTATATGGTTATATGGATATATTGTATATGATGGATATATGAAACTTAAAGTAACAACTACAAAAACAATGCAACAAAATACTTGAGCTCCATCGACGTATGGATGGATGGATGGATGGATGGATGGTTGTTTAGTTGTTGGTTAGTTGGTCATGGCTTTCAATATACTCATATGTATATAAGTGTGTGTGTAGATACTATTTGACGTACTACAAAGTGACTGTTGATGTACAAAGATATGATACGTGTAGCAGCAGCGATAGTTTGTGGCTTGTGTGGTAAATACTTGTGACTATGCACACTGTATATACGAGTTGCGGCAGCTATGATGCCAGCCGCAAGAGCAGCCAAGTTGAGACGAGACGAGACGAGATGATGAAATGATTTGGGAAGCAAAGTATTGATGCAACATTATAACGTTGTTTGTTAGTTACGAGACATACAATACATACATATCTATGAGTAAGCAAGCATACATGTGGCATGAATTGATGAAAATCACAAAGGAGCGTAGTGAGGGCAGAAAGGTGGAATAGAATTAGTTAAGTATGCATAAGTGTGTGTGTGTGTGTGCTTTTGATAGCGAGGAAAATACCTACTTTATTAAAGGAAATACCGATTTCGGCTTATATTGCATGTGGCATGTACAGTGGTGGCCACATAATTGGAAAAACTAATGATTTTTGGGATTTAAAATTAGTTTTAGGCAGGAAAGCATTCCTATTATGACCACTAAATATATATAAATCGAATTTAAAGTATACCAAATAGATTTGTGATTTATCACAATAGTGATGGTTAGTCAGAATACCGTAAAATTCGTTTTAATTTACAAAACTTACATTTTTTTTACATTTTTATAACTAAAAACATTAATTTCTGATATATTACAAGAGTGTTTAACAGACAGTATATCAATTTATAGTTTTTTTTTTTTAGTTTTTTTTTTAATTTTTTTTTTTAGAATTTTAAGTTGGCACACGAAATACACCGAAAACTATACTTAACTGTGAAAAGTGATATTAAAATGGAAATTTTTCCTTATTTATAGTAGTTATTATAGTAAATTGCAAACTTTTGCATAACACTTTTCAAAAAAAATTCCCTTTCAAGCACTCTAAGCTCGACAATTCTAGCCTAGCTTCGCGTCCTTTACCTTTCGCTACCACTGTTTAAGTATACACGCACTCATGCAAGCAATCATATTCATGGTCACTAGAGGCGGCAAAAAAAAAAAAAGAAAAGGCGACTGTATCATGAGCAACAGACGAACAGTCAACCATCAACTTCAACCATTTAGTTTGGGGCGGCGGCGGCGGTGTCGGCGGCAATCAGTTGAGCCAATTTTCAGATCGATATCTTTTCGGACAAAACAAGTAAACGTGACACCACAATACAACTTGCAACAATGCAGCGATAGTGGCATGAAATGAAATTGAGGCATGAAGAACAAAAAAAAAAAAACAAAAACAAATACAAAAACTGTAGAAAACAACTTGCAACAAGAGCACAATGCAACAGAAAAATTAATGAAAAAAAAAAAACAAAAAACAAATCATAATGAAAAGTTGCCAGACACCTTGTTGCATAAATTTTCGGATTTTCTCAAAACTGTAAACAGGGCAAATAATGAGAGAATAAGGATATTTTATGAAGTTGCAAACAGAAGGGATGCTAGATACTTGTTGAAAAGAGATATAAAAAAAATTTAAAAAAACATGTAATAAATCAAAAAGAATTAAATTAAAACTCTAAAAAATGTTTACAAATTGTTTGAAAAAGAAAAAAATTGGAAAACTGAGAAAAATTTGAAAAAAAATTAGAGAAAAATTTGAAAAGTTTTGAAAAAAATATTAAAAACCTTTTGATAAAAGTTTTGAAAAAAATTTTAAAAAAGTTTTGAGAAAAGTTTTGAAAAAATTTTGAAAAGTTTTGAAAAAAATTTGAAAAGTTATGAAAAAATATTGAAAAACGTTTTGAAAAAAAGTTTGAAAAGTTGTGAAAAGAATTTTGAAAAAAAAAGTTGAAAAAAGTTGTGAGAAAAATTTGAAAAAGTTTTGAAAAAAATATGAAATACCTTTTGATAAAAGTTTTGAAAAAAATTTTAAAAAAGTTTTGAGAAAAGTTTTGAAAAAATTTTGAAAAGTTTTGAAAAAAATTTGAAAAGTTATGAAAAAATATTGAAAAACGTTTTGAAAAAAGTTTGAAAAGTTGTGAAAAGAATTTTGAAAAAAAAGTTGAAAAAAGTTGTGAGAAAAATTTGAAAAGTTTTGAAAAAAAATATGAAATACCTTTTGATAAAATTTTTAAAAAAAATTTTAAAAAAGGTTTGAGAAAAGTTTTGAAAAAATTTTGAAAAGTTTTGAAAAAAATTTTGAAAAAAATTAGAAAAGTTTTGAAAAAAAAATTGAAAAAAGTTTTGAAAAAAATTTGAAAAGTTTTGGAAAAAAAAATTGAAGAAATTTTTGAAAAAAATTTGAAAAACGTTTTGAAAAAATTTGAAAAGTTTTAAAAAAAATTTGAAAAGTTTTGAAAACAATTTTAAAAGTTTTGAAACAAATTGAAAATTGTTTCTCTAAACAAAAAATATTTGAAAAAATTCTTTGGAAAAAATTAAATAAATTTAAAAAGTTTTGAAAAAAATACTATGCAATATAAGCAACGCAAATAAATGTAAATCAAATGAAACCAAAATCACAATGCATAAAATTAACAAACGCAAAAAAATAAAAAAAAAAGAATTATTAAGTCAACGCGTGATATGTGCACATGCGAGGATTTATAGCACTGCAGCCGCCACTTTTTCCAACCGAACAGAAGTGGCAGCAGTGGCAGCGGTGGCAGCAGCATATTTTTTTTCGCTCTAAGCATTTCACTTCAATTTTCAATTTTTTTTGCGCTTTACACGCTGCTTTCATAACGAAGAAATGATTAATGATTTGACGGAAGGCGGGCGTGCGACGGCACTTGAGCAACAACAAAAAAAGCAAAAAAAAAAAAATTAAGCAAGAAAAAAACACGTTGAAATGAAAATTCAATCCAACAACTCATTGATGTGTGCACGAACTTTATGCAATACATTTGTTACACTTGAAAAGCATTACATAAATAAGTGCGCACACACGCACAAGCATACGCACACGCGCGCGCTTATATTTATATTTATAGTTAAGTTGCCGAAATCAAGAAATCGAAATTCTTTACACTTGATTAAGGTGAATGTGAAAAATTTTAATTTTTTTTTTTGAACTCCCAACGCGACTGTTGCGCCGCCCCGTAGCTGCCACTGCCACTGCTGCTGTTGCTGTTGCTGTTGCTGAGACTGTTGCCGCTGATACCGCCACTTCACAGCTACTCTCAACTCCCAAAAGGCGCAGCGCAATCTATTTTGATAAATATTTTTGTTGCTATTGGATTTTCTCATTTTTGATTCAGAGTATGTGTGTGTGTGTGTGTGTGTGTGTGGGTGTGGGTGTGTTTGTGTGCCAACTAAATTTGTTTGCCAACCATATAGTACTCCTCCCCATACCCATCGTAACAGCAACAATAATCATTCAACGTCTTAACGCTCTTTGCATGCCTTAAATCACGCCGCCACCTCACACCCTTCTCGCCTTTATGCTGTGCTGCCACCTCCGCCACCAATGCCTCCAACTCCTCTTCCTGCTGCTGCTGCACTCTTTAGTCGTGACGGAGTGTTCGTCGTTCACACATTCATCGTTCATTTGACTTTTTGAAGAATTTTCTTTTCTTCCATTGTTTATTGACTTGACTGGAGTTACTCGCTCACTCGTTCACTCGGCGGTTGATTGGTTTGACTGCTTGACTGGCTTACTTGTGATTGTGATTGTGATTGCCTGTGATTTTGTTGTTGTTGTTGATTATTAAAATTGTTCTTTTTTTTTTGTTTGATTTTTTACACTTTTCATGAAAGCGAAGTGCGTCATTTTTCATGTCATGCATCGTTGGAAAATCTCGCTTTTGTATTGTTTCACTATTGTTGTTGCTGTTGCTGGTAATGCAGTGAAAGAATTGATTGCGATTAAATATTTTGATATATGTGTGTGTATGTATGTATTTGTTTAGCCCATTTTTGTGTATGATTTCTTCCAGCTTTTTCAGTTTTTTTTTTAATTATTTTTTTGTATTTTCTGTTTACTATTTACTTATGGAATTTATGCTTTACGCTGATCAAAAATTAAAAACAAAGAAATTGTTATGCACACATATATATACATATGTACATACACATCTAAATACATAAATAGGTTTTGTGACTTTTGGGAGTTCACCTCAGTTCAATCATAATTCGTTTCATTTTTCATGGTAAGCAGGGATAATGTGTTTGTAAATTCCTTGAGGAGCTTTAGACGAGAGAAATTGGTTTTTAATAAGTATGTCAAAAATTGTTACTTTATCAACGAAAATTTGGTATGTAAATAGGGATTTTAGAATTGATATGGGTAAAGCAAATACATTCGTACATAAATACAAATTTTTAAGTATATTCTCATTAGCTTTGTTGCTCACTAAACAACAGAACGGGACAGAGAGTTTTAATGCGAGAAAATTTTTTCGGTTCCATGACTCATGTGAGCTATCTCTCTCTTCAAACTTATTCCTTATTCCCTACATGACTGATTTTGTATATCTAATAGTAACTTTTACAGTAGAGAGTATCTCTCATTCATTTCAAGAATCTGACGAAATGCCTGCGTATAAAGCTTTCGTCTTTCACAGTTTTTTCTTCGAGTTTTTTCGAGCTAAGAAATGAAAAAATGGCACACGTTTCATTAATATCTTTGTGTATTTGTTTTAATTTTTTCTTTGCCTTTCAACTCAACCCTAGACTTGTCTAATTCTTCAACTCAAAGACTTATTCTTTTTTCACATAAACTTTCACTTAACCGTATGTTTGCATTCATCATCATTCTGACAACTTTCGGTCCGCCCACAAAACCTTGAAATAGTTCACGCATGTAACTTTTGTTTTAACTTACACGTATGTACACACTTACGCTTTATCATCTGTTTATTTTCCCACAGTCATAGTGTAGTCAATAGTGATATTAAAGCTGTTAAATATATTTGTGGCAACGTGCTGAAGAAGGAGATTTGCTTGTAAGATAGTAATATATATAGAGAAGATTCTTTCAAAAACTAGATTAGGTCAACTTCTTTTATTGAAACTCAAAAAAAAATCGTTCCAAAATTAAAAAAAAAAATTAAAATATTTATAAAAAATATAAAATATAAAAAATAAAAAATAATTTTAATAAAACGTCTAAGGAAATGAAATAAAAAATAAAGATAGATATATACTATTTTATAAAAAAAATTATAAATAATTATAAAAAGATTTTAGAAAGGGCTTAAATAAAAAATTATAAAAAATTTCCAATACTTTATAAAAAAAAAATTATGAATAAATTTTGAACCCTTTATAAATAATGATATTAAAAAAATACTAATATATTAAAAAAAAATATAAGAATATAATACGAAACTTTATTACTATTATATTATATATACAATTTTATAAAAAATATTAAATAATTATAAAAAGAGTTAAAAAAAGGCTTTAATAAAAAATTATAAAAACTTTCCAGTATCTTATAAAAAAAATTATAAATAAATTTTGAACCCTTTATAAATAAAAAAAATAGAAAAATACTAATAATTAAAAAAAAAAATAATAAGAATATAATACAAAACTTTATTATAAATAAATATAGGAAGACTTCGCTATAAATATAAAACATTAAAAATAAAAAACAAACAAATAAAATATATAAACATATTATAGAAAAATTTGCAATAAAATTAAAAAAATTAAATATTTATATAAAATAAAAATTTATGCATTACAAAAGAATGATATTACAAATTTACAAGAATTTTAAATAAAAATACTGTAAAAATAATTTTAAAGCACGTTTAAATAAAATATATAAAATTAAAAAAGTTAAATGAAACTATGCAACATTTTAATAGAAATTCAAAGGAAATTTTTTTTAAATAATTAAAAAAATATATTAATTTTATAATTAAAGTTATATACAAAATTACATAAGAAAATGATATGAAAATAAAATTATTTAAAAATATTTAATGTTTTATAAATATGTATAAAATTATATTATAGAAAAAAATTTTAGCAACTATTAAAAAGTAATAAAATTAATGAGAGGTTATTAATATTATGACGAAATGAAAAATATAAAATATTTATACATTTTATAAGAAGTCTATATAAATATAAAATACTAAAATAATTTATAAAAGGAAATTAAACATATTTTTTTTTAGAAATTCAAACGAAAAATTTCAAAATATTCCTAAAGATATATTGTATATAAACTTTAACAAAATATTATACAAAAATGTATAAGAAAAATAATCAAAAGATTTTATAAAAATCCAAAATTTTTATAAAAAAGTTATATTAAAAATTTATAAAATTATATTATAGAAAAATTTTTAGCAACTAATAAAAAATAATAATATTAATGAAAATATTAATAATCTTATTCCCAAATGAAAAATATAAAATATTTTATAGGAAGTATGAAAATGTTTTAAAAGTACTATAATAAAAAATATAAGAAATCTATAAAGAATATAAAATATTAAAATAATTTATAAAAGGAAATTAAACGCAATTTTACTAGAAATTCAAACGAAAGGTTTCAAAATATTCATAAAAATATATATATGGTAAACCTTAACAAAAAATTATACAAAAATCTATGAGAAAAGTAATCAAAAAATTTTATACAAATCCAAAATGTTTTATAAAAAAGTTATATTAAAAATTTATAAAATAATATTATAAAAAATGTCAATTAAATTAAAATTTAATGAGAAGTTATTAATATTATATCGTATTGAAAAATATAAAATAATTTATATATGGAAATTAAACACAATTTTATTAGAAATTCAAACGAAAAGTTTTAAAATATTCATAAAAATATATATAAACCTCAAAAAAATATTATACAAAAATGTATAAGAAAATTAATCAAAAAAATTGATAGAAATTCAAAATATTTTATAAAATAGCACGAACTATTAAAAAAATCGAAAAGAAAAATTCTAAAAAAAAAAAATATGAAAATTTATAAATATATTATGTGAAGTTAAACAAAATTTCATTAGAAGTTCATAAGAAAAATATTAAAAAAAAAATTGTTCAACAGTTAAATAGGATTTCCAAAAAATTTAACATATAATATTAAAAAAATAATAATAATAACAACATTATATTACTCTTTTATTCTCTTAAAAATCACATAAAAAAGTTATAAAAAATAAGATTTTGAAACATGCCTACATTTTTGGTGCTATTTCTCCCCTTGAAGGAAGACAACTTCTTTTCGCTCATTTACATGTCTTCACATTTTTCAACGATTACTACTCACAATAAGCTCAAATCCTTAAAGCGCCTCACTAAGCTGCAGCTTTCAACAAAATATTCAACAGCTTCCAGCTCGATGGCCCATGATGTGTGTGATTGGAAACAACCCCGTCCGTAGCTGCTTGTTCAAAAACTAAGCAACACGGTGTAATCATCACATCATATGCCATACACCGCAGCAGCACCACAGCAACCCCAGCCTACCGACGAGCAGTGGGATATCCGCACTTCGCAGGCGACCCATCTCATTATGCTCACGACCCACTACTATCCTGTGTGAATTTGTGACAGTTGAAATTAGAAAACTACGTAATTTTGTTCACCAGCAGCCGCACACGTTGCCTGCAACCACCACTACCACCATCAAATGCATTAACAACATTTATTTATTACTTTTGTTATTATTGTACGTATTGTACAATGCGTACGTTGCGTAAGTTTATATAAATTGTAAGCCTAAGTGCTGCGTATCCTTAATGCCACCCTACCGCAACTTAATCTAAGCATATGCCAATAATTGCCTTATGTTGTTGTAGCTGTTGCTGTTGGTGTTGGTGTGTTGGTGTTATGTGCCCCTCCCTGCCCTTGGAAAGTAATGCATAAATGTTGCACTTTTTATTACGCACAGCTGTATATACATACATGTGTGTGGATATGTGTATGTGTATATGTGTGTTAGGGTGTAATGTGCGTTGTGGGAAAGGCGCAAAGCAAATGTTAAACTGTCATAAATCAAATCACTTAAATAAGCAAAATAAATAAAGAAAGCAATTTTCTCTTTTTGGTTTTTCAAAATTGTTTGCAATTTTCTTTTTTGAAAAAAAAAAACAAAAAAAAATGTACGTGCTTGTTGTTCGTGGAAAAGAGAAAAGCTGTTGCTAAATTAGTTAAGCCACACATGCAATGATTTTTTTTCCATTTAAGGGTGTGCAAAATTGTTTTTTTTTATTTATTTATTTTTCATTTGCTGTTCATTGCAATCGTGTGATAAAGCACTAGTCGCCGCCGAATCATATGTTGCATGTTTGACTGTTTTCGGCTTGATAAAAAATGTGTTGAAATAAAATTTCGTAACATATGTGTATGAAAGATTGGCAAAAAACGTGCCGAATCACGGTTTGCTTTGTGAAATGTGTGGGGCACATACAAAAGAAAGTCTGTCAAGCAGTGCTGATAATTTGAGTTGAATGTTTGAAGTGTTTTGAAAAATATTTTTAAGGTATTTAGAGGTGTTGAGTTTAAAACTGTTCAAAATTACTTCTTAAGTTATCAGAGACGTTAATGCTAAGAACATTATTACCGCCTTATAAAACTCAAACAGCCTGAATGTAGGCTACAACTAATCAAACTAAACAAATACGTATTTTAAGCGCATGAAAAGTGGCTGTAAGCAATTCTAGCGATATCTAAACGGTTTACTATTCGCTTTTGTTGTGATTAACACTATCTTATATTCATTTTATATATTTTAAGTCTTGATTACCAATTTCGTTTAACAACCGCCTAGATGTAGGCCAAATTTTTTGAAATATTTCAACTAAACCAATTTCGTTTAGTAATTATTCGAAAGAAAATACTTGTTGTTAGTTTTTAATGCCTAAAAATTTACAATTTCTATTTAACAACCGCCTAGATGTAGGCCAAATTTTTTGAAATATTTCAACTAAACCAATTTCGTTTAGTAATTATTCGAAAGAAAATACTTGTTGTTAGTTTTTAATGCCTAAAAATTTACAATTTCCATTCAACAACCGCCTAGATGTAGGCCAAATTTTTTTAATTTCTTTAAAATAGCTTGAGTTCGTTAAATAATTCTTTAAGAGAAAACGGTTAATTAACAATTTCAGGGAAAATAGCTACAATTTCAGCGTAGATGTAGATTTCAGCATTAATTTAGTAAGCCAAGCAGTTATGTTATGCTCATAAAATATCCAGCGCGTAAAGTATTTTAAGTTATTTTCTCAACTTTTTGCTATTGTAATTTACTGTGGTTTCTTTCTAATTATTTAAATAATTTGCTACTATTATTACATTTATTTCATTTAGTTAAATATTTTATTTTTTTTGCAGGAATTCTTTTCGAAACTGCACATTAAAATTTTCTTATGGTAAGTTTCAGTTTCATTTTTAACCTTATACTAATATCAATGTCTTTTTTTGAATATCTTACTTTACCATACACTGTGACTATTTAGCCTAAAGGTAAGCTGTATTATATTTTTATGTTTAAATAAATAATAATGAATAAAAATTATTAGGGGATATGTATATTAAAGACATATTTTTGTGCTTCTCCTAGTGTGTTTCTTTATTAAACCATCCTAAATGTAGGCAACATTTACAATGAATTCCTCATTTTTGTAGTTCTTATAAGTTACCCGTCAAATTTTTTGACGTTTGAACTCAAATTAAATAATTATTCTATAATTTGTAAAGCAACCGCGAAATGTTGCCTACAATTAGGCTTACTTTTAGCGAAGTCACATACCAAATAAGAAAACTCTTAATAAAGTACTTTTCTCAAGTTAATTGTAAGTACAAAAAGTACAGAGTATTATTAAATTTTAAAAGAAAAAACATTTTTAAAATGCAAAAAAATTTTTTCTTTCCGATTAAATTAGCTTAGCATAGTTCTTGCTGTCTTTTAATGCCTAAAGCTGCTGGACTAAGTTACTCTAAAGCGATTTTTACAACCAATATAATAATAAGATTAAAGCGCATTTATCGCTAGAGCAACCACTAATTTGTTTTACAAAGCATTTTTTCCCTAAAGCAATTTATGTATAAAAAATTTAGAAGCTGAAATTACAACAAAATATATCTACAACCAAAATTGAAGGCAAAAATGTAACCTTTTTGCTACCAAAATTAATTGTGACTTCCACTACGAGTTTATTAGGATCTCTTACAAAGTTGAATGCATCTAACATGCTCAGTGAAATATGGCCAGTAGATAATGAATTTGTCTCAATCAGTCTCCCCTTCCTGCCAGACAATTAGACATTTTAGAATTTTTTTTCTTTTTTTTTTTGTTGGCTGACTTTTGATAAAGAAAACAAACATCTGTCGTGCTGAGGCGGCATTTCTTCGCACCCTACATACATAAAATATCCATGTGCATGAATACACATATGTTTAATTTTCAAATTTCTTGAGTTGTTGAACTGTGCTGCCTTTCGCTAAGCATTTTTATTTTATACAAAAACAGCAAAAAAAGGAGACACAAAAAACAAATCATCCCCCTCTGCGACATCTTATTCTTATAATTTTTTTTCTATGGCTTTTAAGGTAAACCGACAAATTTTCAGTCTGAAGTAGAGTAGATGAAAAAAAACAAAAACAACAAAGGCGCACATACTTCAACAGAATTTTAATTGCATTATACCTATATCACTGCCATTATACCTATAATTTTCAATTATTCTGCTGCTATTAATCTCAGCGAAAAGGACTACATACCTTTGATAGGCGCATACAAACATACATACATACGTACCATATGTACATATGTACATAATAGTAGTATAGGCGACATATCTTTGCCGACAAGAGCTAACCGCTAAAATCGGTTTGAAAGAATATACAATAATTGAGTTGTCACTTAAAATTGGTTTCACGTTGTGCGCACAGACGGACATTACAACAATTTTTGTTGTAAGTAAAACCTTTTTCATATTTGAAATCTACGAATTTATGTTTTTTTGACCACAATTGTAGCCATAAAAAAGAGTTTCTCAAAATTTTCAATAGTAGAGTTATGCAGTTTTTTCAAAATTTTTAAAGGAAAAATTTTTTGTTGTTTTATCATATTGATAGTAAAACAAAAAAGTGTATTTTTCAAAATTTTATAAAGTGTAGTTATGTAATTTCTTTTTTTTAATAGTAGAGTTATGCAGCTTTTTTGTTTAATTTTTAAGCGAAAAAATTTTTTGTTGTTGTATCATATTGATAGTAAAACAAAAAATTGTATTTTTCAAAATTTTATAAAGTGGAGTTATGTAATTTCTATTTTTTAATAGTAGAGTTATGCAGTTTTTTTTGTTTAATTTTTAAGCGAAATTTTTTTTGTTGTTGTATGATATTGATAGTAAACCAAAAAAGTGTGTTTTCCAAAATTTTAGGTGGTAAAGTGGAGTTATGTAATTTCTATTTTTTAATAGTATAGTTATGCGGTTTTTTTGTTTAATTTTTAAGCGAAACAATTTTTATTTGTTGTATTATATTGATAGTAAACCAAAAAAGTGTATTTTTCAAAATTTTATAAAGTGGAGTTATGTAATTTCTATTTTTTAATAGTAGAGTTATGCGTTTTTTTTCTAAATTTTTAAACGAACAATTTTCTGCTGTTGTATGATATTGATAGTAAAACAAAAAAGTGTGTTTTTTCAAAATTTCATAAAGTGGAGTTATGTAATTTCAGATTTTTTTTCGCAACAAATTAATTTGTTGAATTAAATTTTACGCGCTACATGCAATGCAAACCATAAAATTTAATTTTTTTTAATTTCTTAATATCGAGTTATGCTGTTTTAGCCTAATTTTAGTAGAAATCGCTCGTTAAATGAAATTATTTATTATTTTAGAAAAAGAATTTAACATATATTTATCAGCATTTTTTGGCGCACTCAATATCCATATACACATACATATGTATGTATGTTTGTATGTTTTAGCGCTGTGGCAAGTAGCTGCCAAAGTTTACAGGCACTTTTATGGCTTGAAAATTTTTATAAATTCCACACACACGCGCTCATTCACTCCAATAAGCACATATGTTTGTCTGTGTTTGTTTTTTGTTTTTTTTTTGTCATTTAAATAAAATCAATTTACTGTAATAGAAACTCACCTGCAACACAATTGACAACGCCAATAAATGCCAAATAACACCAGCAATCACTTCACTTTAAGCTGCACAAGCATTTAAAATGCTTCAAATCCAATTAGTAATAGGTGGCACGTAAATAATCCAATTCAATTGTGATTTGTTAAGCAAATACGAGCAATGTTGCAAGTACGTTGGAGTGGTTGGATAACGAAAAAAAATAGAAGAAGAAAACGCACGCACAGGTAAAAGTAAATAAATTTCTTTTCTGCGCGCAAATTCTAGTGCCTAAACAGACATGTGTGCATACATATATTTTTGTACACACACACAGACACAGACTCAAACACACGCGCGAAAAAATGTTGAAGATGACACTTTCAGTTACTTTTGTAGATATACATATATACGTATATGTTGCAAACAACAAATCACAAACGAATCAACGACGACGCACTAATGTTTACACCGACAAAACACGTATCTACAGTGTAATGTTTGCACACACACACACACGTACATACAGGTATGTATGTACGCACGAGTCAAATGTTGCAAGCGACAAAATAATTTTATTTACTATGCAAATTTCTACTAAATACGTGATTGTTACTTGTTGTATGTTATGTTACGAATAATGTTGTTGTTGTTGGTGCAGGTGGTGATGATGTTGGGGACTGAAAGAAAAAAAAGAGATTTTGCTTTAATATTTATTTATTTTATTTTTATTTATTTTTATTTAATTTTTTTTTATTTTTATTTTTTTTTTGGTTTGTTGCAGTTGTTATTGTTTGTGCAACCAAAAAGGAAATGTCGCAATTTGCAGTAAAAATGATGTTGATTTTTGCTTAGCATGAAGTAAAATATTCTTTTACACACTCTCTTAAGCACACTTTCCGTCAATGCAGATATTTATAGACATTTATTAGTGGCAACTGTTTGCTTGTTGTTGTTGCTGTTGTTGCTGTGCTGTTATTATGGCCTTTAATACACTTGCCGCAGGTTCTGAGTTTTCTTGGTTGCAACATTTTCACGTTGTTGTTATTATTTTTTGCAATTTCGCAAAAGCCGGTTGTCTACAAGCTGGAGCAAAGCTAGCTGAAACGTATGTATGTATGTTTGTATATATGTGTACGTGTGTAAATTTGTGTGTTGCAAGTAGTTGACTGCCGGCCAGCAAGTTTACGCTGCTGCCGTTGTTGTTTTGCTGGAAAATTAGCGGGGCGTAAGCGCACACTCAACTGTGAATATATATGTATATATGTACATATATACATACTAGTATAAACCGACAGACAGAGAGACAAACCGACAGTAAGCCATATGAGAGGCCGTAAAAGCGGACATGCAGGCGAGTAGGCAAAAAAATAAACATACATATGTACATATGTGTTGCCAGTATGTGTTGCAGGTATGTGTTGCAAGTATGTGCCACTGAACAAGTTGCAAGAAAAATGCAGTTGTTGCTGTTGTGGTTGTTAGCTGTGCTAGTTGTTTTCAATGCTAGTGTTGGTTTTTTGGTTTTTTTGCCTCTTCTTCTTCTTCTTTTTCAACTACTAGCAGCCGCTGTTTGTGCCACAGCTTCGTCCAAGCGTTGAATCAACGAAGCAAATCGCGAATTGTTTGCAGTTGATGACCGCGTCCGACGTGGCAACATCCGCGACGCTGAAGATGATGATGATGATGATGATGATGATGGCAATGACGATGACAGCAGCAACAACAACAACTAAAACAATAAGCGCAACGCAAAAAAAAGGCAGCTAAAAGCGACAACAAGCAAAAGAATTGGACAACAACAACAACAAAAAACCTTCGGTAGTTTACACTAAGAACAACAACAACAACAATAATAATTGCAACAGCAATAAAAAACACTCCGTTTGTTGTTGTTAACATTGAATGCATTGTTTGTGCATATACATACGTATAATATTAGTGACAAAAACAATAACAATAACAACAACAATAGCAATAATTGCAACAGCAATAAAAAACACTTCATTTGTTGTTGTTAACACTGAATGCATATACATACGTATAATATTAGTGACAAAAACAATAGCAACAACAACAGCAATAATTGCACCAGCAATCAACAAAAAAACTTCATTTGTTGTTGTTAAAGTTGTCATTGGCGCTGTTTTGCTGCTGTTGTTTATTCATATACATATTAGTGACTTCAGGTTGTTGTTGTTCTTACAGTGGATACAACAAAAACAAAAACAATAACAACAACAACAAAAAATATTGGAAAAACAAAACAAAAACAAGTTAGCAACGTGAGATAAATATTGAGTGTTTGGAGCTAATTTTCGTTTTTCAATTTGTTAATTTTATTTCCATGCCACCTGCCGCAAATGTTTGCTGGAATTTCATTTAAATACTTTCATGCAACAAATGTCATTGCAGCGGTTTATACCTAAGTTTTAGGCACAAAATTATTATATTTTAGCGCAAAAAATTATGAATTCTTTAAAGTAATAAATTTTAACAATTTTAAAAGATTTAAAATAGTTTGAAAAATTTTCAAAAATTTTGCTAAATATTTGCATTTATTTTTTTTTTTTTTTAATTAATCAAATATTTTTTTTTCTCACTGCTCCTACTCTATTTCAGTTCAAAGCGCGCTTCTAATTGCCTTTCAACGCATTTGCAGCACTTAATTAATTGCGCTGAAGTTATTATTTTCTTCTCACTATCAGTACCAACTCAATTAAAGTCTATAAATAAGCTACCATTTAAGCGTCTCTACACATTTCAAGTGCCAGCTGCAATTTGATGCATAAAATTCTATATATTTTATCTAGTTAAATAGACAATAACAAACCTTTCAATACAAAATTTGTAACGAAAATTAGTACGAAAGGCAACACTTGACGCACAGCTGCCTATCTCTTACATTTGTACATACATACGAGTACAGAGGAATATGAGAGGGCGGCATAAATTTATGGGCACTTGAGTTTTGAATACCCTATTGAGGCATGAGGCATACTTTTGGCATGTGAATGGCTGAGCAGCTCGAGCTAAGCCACTTTAAGGTTGCATGCAACACATTTATATCAATAATTTTCTTATCAATAACTAAATTGCATGACTTTTTGCTTTGAAGAAAAGCACAAACTAATGTGTGTCATTTCAAATTAAATTTCAACTCTTCCGTTTGCGTAATTCACTGAGTTCGCTTTTAGTGTAGAAAAAAAAAAGCAAAAGTTTACAAATTTTAATTGATAAGCAAGCAGGCAGAGGCACTGTGAGGGATTTTTCGTTTTTCTTGCTGCTGCTTTTTAGGTCACGCTAATGTATAATTAAATTTTTAAAATATCATATAATTTTATTACCATTTAGTTAATGATGAGCGGGTTTTTGAAGCGTAATTAATATTTTTACGTTTTTTATGTTTGCCTTTAAATTGCTGTCTGCTGGATTTTACTGTTGATTTCATACAAATTTAACTAAAAATTCACTTTTTGACTTGTGAATTTTTTTTTCAATTTTTTTAATGAAATTTTCGACTTTGTTGAATATTTTTTTAGAAATTTAGTTATATTTTTGTACTTTTTCTATTTATAAATATACATAAAAACTTATATATAAGTACATATTTACACTGCTACTTTTGCAATTCTTCGAAATTTTTTTTTTTTCATATATTTTTTCACTTTGGCACATGCTGCAAGCGTTTTACTCTACTACATTTCACTTTGTTCGTTTGTTTTTTTTTTTTTTTTGTTGCAAGCGAAAATCTTGATTTTTTGTAATTTCTTTAAAAATTTTAAAATTTCTGTTTATCTCGATTTTCTTTCGATTTAAATATTTTTGTTTCAATTTAAAATTTTTTTTGTGTTTTTTTTCTTTTTCTTCGACTCTCCACCGACACACCGTTCGTTCGTTCGTTTAGCTGACGAATCCGTGTATATTTTCGCTTCCGCACGCCAACGTAGCGCCGCAAATTTGCTTCAATCGATTTGAACCGGTCTCAAGCACTGAATCGCACTCAATGGAAACAGGTCCGTCGAAGCTAATATTTTCCGGCACAGCGCGACACTTAACGCATTGAGCCGAACAACAGTGAGCTAGAGCTAACTATGCGAGCGCAGCAGTGGCATGAGCTGAATACACAACAACTGTAGGTAGGTAGGTAGGTATGTACGAGGAGTATGGAGTATGCTGTGGCCAAAATGCCAGGCCAGTTGGGCCACAAGCGCAATTTCACTCAATTTCATACAAATCGAAGCGAAGCGATGATGATGATGGGTATGTAGCCAGTTGATGGCGCTACCTTGCCTTACCTTGCTTGTGTACGTTGTGCTAGTTGTTGCTATTGTTGTTGTGTTTCATTTACCACCCATGCACACGTACGGCGCACGTTCCACAACAGCTTTGTTGCATACGCAACCGTGAGATAGAAAACAGAAAGCTATTGTAACTCGCGCTCGCTATCTGTTGAGTTATTCGCTGTGAGTGACATTTGAGTGTTAATAAGAGACACTCATGTGGATAAATATTTACTCTTGAGTTTTATGCACTTGGAATGTGTGGCATAAGCGAAACACTCACTGTTAAATGTGCTACTTGCTCTTTCACTCATTTGGGTGTTGAGTTTTTTCTTTGCACGAAAATGAGTAACTTTGCCACTCAACTCTCTTTCATTTCAAATACACTCCAAATGGAAATTTTCACGTTCTCGTATGTCTCGGGCAGTTACAAATTGAGTTGTTGAACGCGGGAATGGTGTAAATATGAAACATGTTATTAAACAGGAACCTCATTCGCTCGCTATGCACACACACATACATATATATGTATGTATATTAAAACACACTTGCCTACATACACGTATGTATGCCAACTGCTTAGTGCATTTAATAAGCCTGTTTTGTTTTGTTATTTGTAACTTGTGGCTAACATATCAGACTGATGGGTACATGGGTATGTATGTATGTGTGTATATGCTTGCATATGTTAATATATTTATGCATACAAACAAATAACAGGTAATAATAAATACTTTTCTCTCTCTTCGATCGGCATTCGAGTGCATTTTTTTTACCATTTTTTTATCAGTTTTTCTCGATTTTATTGCTTCATTGTGGGTGAATAGATGATAGGCATCATGATCACATACTTATCTAGCTATGCATTTACAAATAAACATACATATGTACACATGTGTATATATACATAAATAAAAATATATGTATATACATACAAACATTTACTTTTATTTAACATCTTTAAACGCATGCCTGTGTATGTATGTTTGTCTATAAAGTGAACTTATTTATGAGTTTATTTCATTGAATGTGGCTTAAGCCGTCGATATTGTGTTCAATTTGTTGTTGAAAAAAATACAGAAAAATACTAAAAAAAATTATAAATAAAATGATTGTTATGTCTTCAGAAATATGTAATATCGATTATCTAGTTTATTATATTAAACGTAGAAAAGCTGCAAAATGTTTGTCGTTTTATTAACAACTAGTTATGAGCACAATTGTTGATATATATTCATACATACATCTATTTATGGTATATATATATGAATAGAGATTAAAATACTAGCAGCTGAAGTTTTGTTGTCTTTTATTTTGGCCTAACTCAATTTCAATGCCTATTTTATCAATACATATATACATACATACATACCATATTTTTTTTTTTTTTTGGGATGAATATCTCTTGAATGAGACTTTCTATTAAGCGGAAGTCAAGCTAAATTGCGGTTTTGTTGCGCTTATTACAATTAAACTACAAAGAAAAATAAATATACATACATACATACCTACATACATATGCTAATGAACCTCTCTTTATAATATCATATTTGTAAATGCACTGTTTATGATATTCGATAATCCATTGCTTGTTGTTGAAATTCATAATTTCGTGGGATTAATCTGAAATTTACTTAGCTGAAGCGACCTCAGCCGGCTCTGGCGATCTGGAGAATGTCGCAAACAATTCTTCTTCTTCTCTTTCTTCTTTTTGTTTTCTTCCTCTTTTTTCTCTTCTTAATTGATGTAAGCTTCATTTATGCTCTTTGGTGTCAGCTGGAGATACCAATTGAAATCAGGTCACTCTCCACCTGATCCTTTCAAACGGAGTAGCGGTCTTCCTCTTCCCCTTCTGTCATGAGCGGGTGCTGCATTGAAAATTTTCAAAGCTGGAGTATTCGCATCCATCCGTATAACTCGTACAGCTCATCATTCCATCATCTGCGGTATCCGCCGTTGCTAATGCGCAAAGGACCATAAATCGTTCGCAGAACTTTCCTCTCGAAAACTCCTAAAGCCGACAAATCAGATGTTGTCATCGTCCATGCTTCCGCACCATATAGCAGGACTGGAACAATGAGAGGCTTGTAGAATTTGATCTTCGTTCATCGAGAGAGGACTTTACTTTTCAGTTGCCTACTCAGTTCAAAGTTTCACCTGTTGGCAAGAGTGATTCTGCGTTGAATTTCCAGGCTGACATTGTTGTTGGTGCTAATGCTGGTCCCTAGATAGACGAAATTACGACCTCGAAGTTATGCCGTCAACAGCGGCGTGGGAGCCAAGTCGCGAATGCGATGACAGGACATGTTTCGGCGTACGCTAGCAGCTGGACATTCTTATAGAAGATTGTATCTTCTCTATTCAGCTATGCTGCTCGTATTATTTTCTCCAGCATTAAATTAAAAAAGTCACACGATAAGGAATCACTTTGTCTGAGACCTCGTTTGGTATCAAACCGCTCGGAGAGATCCTGACGAAGTTTTTAGTGCTGCGTAAGGTCAGTTTACATAGCCGGGGATATCAAATTCAGATATAGCGGCGTAAAAGGCAGCTCCTGTTCGTGGTATCGAAGGCCACGAAGGTATGTATGTATGTATGGTGAATATCTGATCAATGGTTGACTTACCAGGTCTAAAGCCACACTGAGAAGATCCAATCAGTTTGTTGACGATGGGCTTTAGTCTTTCAAACAATACGCTCGACAGGACCTTAAAGGCGATATTAAGGAGGCTTATTCCACGATAATTGGCGCAGACTGTGAGGTCCTCTTTTCTATGCATTGGGCAGAGCACACTTAAATTCCAATCGTCGGGCGTGCTTTCATCCGACCATATTCTGCAAAGTAGCTGTTGCATGCACCTTGTCAGCTCTTCACCGCCATGTTTGAATAGCTCGGCCGGTAATCCATCAGTCCCCGCGGCTTTGTTGTTTTTTAAGCGAGCGATTGCTATTCTAACTTCTTCATGGTCAGGTAATGGAACGCCTATTCCATTGTCATTGATCGGGGTTTCGGGTTCAACATCTCTGGGTTCTCTATTTTCATTGCTATTCAGTAGGCTGGTGAAGTGTTCCCTCCATAAATTCAATATGGTCTGGGCATCAGCGGCTAGATCACCTCTTTGTATCCTACAGGAGTCTGCACCGTCGGACTGCATTAGAGAAATTGGTGAAAAAAGTGGAGCTGTTAGGACAAGTTAGTAATGTGAAGAATAAAACAAGTGAACGTCGCTCAAGAAAAATTGAGATGATTGCTGCTGTCGCTCAAAGTATTGAAGAATACCTAAATTTGTCCAATCCTCGTCGTTTTGCAATTAGGCATTCCACAAACATCAATACATCTTATTTTCCACAGACTCCTGTCTAAGACAATTAAAATTCAGTTAACACAAGAACTCAAGCCGGCTGATCATCCACAACGTCGCGTCTTTGCTGATTGGGTCCTTTAAATGCATGAAAATAATACGGAATTTCATTGATAAATTATCTTGGCTGATGAGGCCCGTTTCCACCTGGATGGCTATGTGAATAAGCAAAAGAAAAAATTTTGCTTTCTATAATTTTGAATGGTGGTCGAACGAAGTCGGTACGCAGTGCTAATCACTTGGTTACGGCGACCTTAAGGACTCATATTACAAGTTTATTATCAATTTATAAAATTAATTGAACATTGAATGCGCAAATTTTTAATTAATTTAAACAACATCTAAGCTTGATTACTGTAAATCGAAACTACAAAATTCCAAAGGTTGTAAAATTATTTCGTTTTGACGTTTATTTGTAGCAAAAAGAGGATTTTCTCTATCTTCAGTTCATCTTTAGTATTAAATTATGTTAAAATATGTTTATTGTTACAAGACATTTCCCTGAATGAAATTTTGAAACTATCATCAAAGGTGGCGCCATAGATTTCAAAACAAATCTCATTAAAATTACATAAGTTTTTATATATACTATATGTGCATAATATCTACCAAAAAAAATTATAAAAAATTGTTGCCAGCACATCTTCGAAATAAAAAAACAATTCACCCAAACTCAACGCTTGAGAGACACCATGATAGAATAAACAAACATATGTACATACATACATACATATGAACTCGCAGTTGCAATTGAAATCAAATTGGAAGCGCACGTACACCCCTGTAAAGTATTTTTATCCACTGCCATTTACGTTCCCCCGCCAATAGTTTGGTGTGCGAGTCATAAATTCCAATTGATTAAAACCACAATAGCGGTGCCTTACACAGCAGCAGCAACAGCAGCAGCGGCGGCGGTGGTAACGAAAAAAACCACAAGCACAAAAAATCTCAAAAAAAATAATAATAAACAAACAAACAAACGAAAAGGGAGGAAAAATAAATAAAATAAACAGAAAAAAGTTGTAAAAAAATCGAATAAATAGCAACCAATTTAACTTTGACTTCGGTTGCATTGACAACAAGCAAACAAACAAACCTGGCGTCGGCGGTGCGCTCTACAGCTGCTGCTGCTGTTATTGTAAAGTATAGTTGTTGTTGTCGCCGCCAATATTTGTTGCATGTAAAAGTAAAAGTTCAATTGGCAATTGCTCATGTTGCAATGTTGGCGAATACTTTGATCACGTTCGCCTTGCAATTAAGTGACAATTTTTTCCAACGATAAGAACAGCACCAGCAACAACAACAGTAACAACAATTACATTGGTGCATATAAGAGACCCTGCCACAACGTACTCGTATGGATGTATGTATGTAGGTACATAGGAGCACAAGGTTCTTAGAGTTCGCTATGGCAAGGCTGAGATTTTTACCTTAACCAAATGCTGGTGTGGCACAGCTGCGGTAGCTGCAACAGCAAATGTTGCAACAAAAAAATTCTGTATAAAATTTGTATGCACGAGTATGTGCAGCGGATGACACTCGCTGCCATTGGTAGTACCAGCTAGTATTTCTTGCTGTTGTTGTTGTTGTTGGAGTATGTCGCCATGGCGTGCTCCTCGCCCAACTAAAGTTATTGAAATTCTTTTGATTTCAAGATTTCTTTGCTTGCCTGCCTGCTTTGTAACCCTATTTTATTCGGTTTATTCTATTTATGCTGTTTTTGGCTGGATTTCGCTTACTGGTTGTTGTTGTTGTTGGTTTTGTTGTTGTTGTTGTTGTTTTTGTTGTTGCTGCTTCTGCTGTTGTTGTTGTTGTTTTTGTTGTTGTTTCTGTTCCTGTTGTTGTTATTTCTGTTCTTCTTCTTCATGTTGTTGTTGTTGTTGTTGTTGTTGTTGTTGTTGTTGCTGTTGTTGTTGTTGTTGTTGTTGTTGTTGTTGTTGTTGTTGTTGTTGTTCTCATTGCTTGCCTGTATGTCGTACAGTTTCGCTAGCTACACCTGCTGTTGTTGTTGTTGTTGTTGTTGTTGTTGTTATTGCAGCGGCCCTACGCTGCTGCAGCTGTACCAAAAGAACTTTGCGTTTTGTTGCGCCTTATTCTCAGTTATTCTCAGCCAAAGTCAGCCTGTTGCCACAAAAACAACAGCAAAAAAAAAAAATAGTATCGTTGTTGCAGCTTTTGGTGCTGTAGGAAAAAATAGTTCGAACAGCTTTGAGTTCGGTTTTGGTGCAGAGTATTTGTAATATTCCGCAGAAGCTAGTGGATAATTCAACTACTGTTGCACGCGTATGAAGAGTATGCGGCAAGCTGCATACGATCACACACACACACACACACACACACATACACACACATACACACACACATATTACGAAGGTATATTCGAACTATAACAAGTTGGCATAGTTGAAGGTCCTGCACATTGCTTGAATTGTATATACTGAATGATTTTGTAAATTTACAAGTTGCAAGTATTTTACGATATCCGTTTATAGATTTAGTTATGCTAAGCATGGCGGCGAGTAGAATAGCCGCAACACACTAGCGCAGTGGCGGAGAATTATGGTCAGAAGTGTTGTATAAAAATATAAAATATACTTGAACATAACATACATACATATATTATGGATATTATCAAAGGCTGTTGAAGCCAATGCCATATATATATATGTGTGTGTGTGTGCGCTGTCCATTTTTTCGCTCAAGCGAATCGCAAAACAATCTGTAAAATTTCTAGAGAATCTTTATTCATAACAAGCTTCGCTTTTAAAAGGCTAGAAGAGCCTTACATACATATATGTACGACATATATATTGTACAAGTATGTCATAACTAAAAAGGTTTTATGCTCGTTTATGGCTCTCATTCATACGCTCACGGAGCTGGTAGCCTCAGAGACCTGTAAGCCCTTTGATAAGTAATATTTTCAATATCTAAACTTTTTCCAGCTCAAAATTTTTGATGCTTAATAAAAGTTTTTTATTACTTTATTATTATTAAATTAAAATTTTTCCAATCATTCCACTCTTTTTCTTTAAAAAACTATTAGAAAAGTATAAATTTCTTATATCTACCATAAATATTATATATAGAGATGCGAGAACTAAAAATTCTGTTTTTATAGTGTTGCATGTAAGAAGTAAAGCTCAGTCCCACAGAAAACGAGACTGTCGAAAGTGAGGTTTTATATTACAAAAGCTCTTACTCTCATGATTTTTAGAATTATTTACTTCATGAGATGGACTGTTTATGTAAT
This sequence comes from Ceratitis rosa, assembly GCA_037013455.1. Classification (NCBI taxonomy): domain Eukaryota; kingdom Metazoa; phylum Arthropoda; class Insecta; order Diptera; family Tephritidae; genus Ceratitis; species Ceratitis rosa. Next base: position 7,671,704 of record JAWMAG010000031.1, on the reverse strand, counting down.
CGGTGGAAAATTCAGCCTCGAATGAAACATTTGGTGGGGATTACTTCCAAAGGATTACTTCTAACCGATCAATCTGTTAATGGCATATTTTATTTGATGGTTTGAAGCCCTGGCTGGCTAGACCACAATACTCTGAAAATAGTTGATGACGTTTGTTGATATTTCAACCACATTCCCCATGCTCTTATGAGTTATCTCCCTATGATTTCTGGGAGCGGTATTTGGCAAAAGAAGTCTTCAAAATATCAAAAAATCATTTAAGTTAAGGTAAATCTCCTCGGTATTGTTGCTAAAATTCAAAAATCTTGCAAAAAAAAAAGTATTTATTTACTTTTTTGCGTTTTAATTAATGTTGGTAGGACGAAGACACGAACCCTGGCCTTTTGAAAGGTAGTGCACCACCATTAATCTTTCGGCTACTGCGGCTTTTTAGCACATACGAGTACTTCGCACCAAAAGGGATATATGGTTTTATTAATTACACGACTCTGAGAGTTCTGATTGGAAGGCTACGTATGTACTATATGAGGAGGAATGGAAGATCTTAAGACAAACAGTATTGATTTATGTCTGGATGCCTCGTAGCTTTTACTGCGATGGAACAGTTGATTGTAGTCCCTTTTCATGAAACTCATTCTTTGAGCTTTGAGCTCCACTTATCTGACAATTGCCGAGTTTCTCAAGCAGATCGGTCTCGGGTTCTGGGCAGTACGGACTGTCATTGGTATTTGGTCATCTATCTCTTGGGTTTTTCGATTATCCTTCACACGCGCTCTTCGGTAGGTTGGGCTCGTCGTAAAAATAAAATAATTAAATTAAAATAAAAAAAGCCGACAAAGCCAATTTTGAAATGATGGCAGGGGCAGCACACATATATAAGCTCACAAAAGACATCCTTGATCACATCATTCTACTACTTACCAGGGATGTGTTTATAACTTTCCTCTTGATGCCGAGTGTGGCGAGACGTTCATCCTTCGGATTGAATGCCTGTACTCGGCGATGGACCCACCACAAAACCGACACCAAATCTACGCGCCTTTATATGGCCGCATGCTCTCAAATCGTGATCTTTTAAACGCTTGCGGGAGTCGTCATCTAGAGGGGATTCTTTCATCCGAGACTTGGTTACATTTTTCAGTGGAGTAAATTTTTTAATGTGATGCCTTCTCACTTTAGCTCGTCCGAAACAATTATTTGGACACTTAGCCTAAAAGCGGAAGTCGTGAGCTGTTCGAACCTCATGCAAGAGAAGCGTTTCTGGCCACTAGCGAGTGAATGCTTGTCAAAAATTTTACGAAAATCCTACGAGAAGAAAACGGCTGCTAACTTTGAAAAGTAATTTAGTATATTTTGAACAAAAAAAAAAAAATAAATAAAAAATAATAATAATAAAAGATACTACAAAGTGAAGGGAATTTCTTGGAAGAAATAAAATAAATAAACAAAATGTGCTACTTGTACTTAATTGAAATCAAAAAGAGTTTATTACAGAATTGCTCACGCAATCAGCATGAGAAATATACCAAATTCTTCATACAATCCAAGGCATACTAGCCTACGTCATTGACATTGATCGATGTTAATTAGGCAGCGTTAAAGAAAAAAATATTAAAAATTGAAAAAAAAAAAATTGAACAAAAATCTTTTGTTTTCTATTAAAAAAATAGAAAAAGAATGGAACGCCTTCTTCTCACCACAAACCACAAAAGACACAAAGCAAACACCATATGAACAACGACAATACAACAATACTACATATGGACATAATTAGAAGTCTAACATTAGCTTAAACTACTGTAAAAACTTACTAGCACGACGTGTAGCCTCAAAGCCGCCATGAATACAACAAGTGTGTGTGTGTGTGTGCTATTCAAAACACATGTGTCGGTCAAAAAACAGCATAGACGACCTAGCACTACTGACCAGCTATGCACAGTCGTTTGTTTTTTTTTTTGACTTATTTAAACTTTGTGGCAGCTTCAAAGCGCAACAACTGTGTGCGTTATGTGAAGCGCAGTAGATGAATGAGTGTGTGCATGTGTGTGCTTGACAAAGTGGCTAAACATGAGTGTGCACAAACTTTTTACATATGATTAGGCGGTGATTTTTTTTGAAGTTTGATTTTGTTTGTAGCAACACGCTTGTGATTTGTGGCAAGTACTAGAGGCAGTGGAGCGTTCACAGACTCAAAAGCTTGTGAGTTTGTACACATTTTAGTATTATAATAATACGTACACACACATATGGGTGTATGTATGGGTGCATGTATGTACTTCTGACATTTTCACCCTGCCCTCCTGCATGTGTGTGTGTGTGTCTGTTAAAGCTTCTCAAGCAGCTGATTAATTACACCGCCCGCTGTGCGAATTCAATAATGCGATAGTAATCAGAAAAATACTTGTTTTCAACTTATTAAGCGCTGATGTTTATAACTTTGTTTTCATCTCAAAGCGATGCTCTTACTCTTGTTGTTTTGTTATTGTTGCTACTGCTGCTGCTGTTGTTGTTCAAACACTTTGTTAGTCTATAATTTAACACTTTGTTCAAAGTCAAATTTTTTTTATTATTATTATATTATGATTTTTTTTTTGAGGATTTCTCATGCGCGCCGTTGATCTACCACTCACCGCTTAAGTTTGTGCGTAGCGAATTTTTAATTGAAAAAAAGAAAAAAAATTGAGTTTTTTTCATTTCGATCATTTTTTGTTTATTTTTTTTTTTGTTTTGAACATCATAAATATTTGTTGGCTAATATATTTTTAAGAGTTTTTAAAATAAAAATAAATACTTATAAATACTCTTAACCAACAGTCAAATGGACTAGTTACAAACCACTGTGAATCTACTCAGTCAACGGTCTGTTTCCTATACAAGCAAAAAGTATTTTTCTTACACTGAAAATTGTTTTATGAAATAATGTGCGAGATTTCCCACAGAAATATACTGGTCCTATAATAGTTCGAAATGAACCGAAAATGAAATAGTTACGTTTTGGATACAGCTTACAGTTTTGAGCCCAAATTTGATGTACTTTAAAAATTTATAATTTTTATTAGAAATAAACTAGTCTCATTCTAGCTCAAAATGAGTGAATATGTAACTAGTTTGGACAAAAGATGTAACTAGTTTATTTTTGCATCAAAACTATATTCTTTTCCTGTTTAGGTATCTCCAATTAAAACTGTTACACTATTAGTATCATCTCTGGCAGAATATACTAGCCTGATACTAGTTTAAAAGAGGCAAAAGAAGTAAATAGTCAAGTTTCGAACCAACATTGAATTTTTGGCCGCTTATAAATCATCAACTAAAAACCATCAATTTTGACATATGGATATACATAACTGCTAGTCTTATACTTTTTCAAACTGACTAAATAAGTAACTAGTGCAATTATCAAATCAAATAAAGTTTCTCTGTCTCTTCAGAAATTTTCAATTTAAATTTAAAACTTTTTAATATTATTATCATTCCTGACAGAAATATACTGATTAACAGTTAAAAAAAAGGTAAATTGTGCACTATATATTTTCCTGTATATGAATCTTCAATGAAATACCGTCATATTACAGCAAAATACTAGGCGCTTACTAGTTCCAAATAAACCAAATAAGTAACCAGTGCAGTTTTGACCGAAAATTACACTTTTGACTTCTTAAAACTGTTTAATTACATCATCATCTCTTACAAAAATATACTAGTCTAATACTAGTTCCAAAGCTACCAAAAGAATAACCAGTGTTTTCACCCAAAATTAAATTTTCGGCTATTTATAACCCTTCAATTAAAAGCAATAGTTAATTTTTTTATTATCAATGAGACGAAAATATACTAGTCTTGCACTAGTTCCGAATAAGCCAAAAAAGTAACCAATGTAATTTTTGTCATCTTGCTAAGATTCATGTGAAACACATAATATTAGCAACAACAAAAATATACTAGTCTCATACTAGTTCCAAACGAACCAACAATGGCATCCTTATCGTAGTAAATAATCGAGAGCAATATTTTTATGTTTTTGAGTTTTACTTACTTAAAATTGCTCCGAAGGCGAAGAAAATATAGTAACCAATTTGTTAGTTTTGAACTAGTGTCATTTATGCATTGAACTTGTTATAAACTAGTACCTTTCCCAATTAATTTGAAATTTGTCTGTAAGTTTTTAACCAAAAATATTTAGGTAAGAGAGTAAATGAGACTCATTAATTTTGAAGACAGCAAGCTGTACGCTTTAATAGAGATATTTATTGAGTAGTATAAATGTACATACATATTTTATATGTATATCTATCTTCTGGGTATTCCCATGTGTGCGTTGTGGTTTCGTAAAGAAAATTGTTTTTGGGGCGAATAATCTTCCCTCCACAACATATTTGCAACGAAGCTGTGTTGTTGATGATTAAACACATACATATACATATACACATATCTACATACCTTCATATACCATAAATAAATTGAAGTCTTCATACCAATGTACGAGCGTAAATGAGTATATCTATTTTGGGCGAAACTTGCCATGAAAAATTGTTGATTGATTGGCTTACTTAATGAATAACTTTCTAAATACATAAATGGGAATTCTTTTCTCGAAATAAACTTTTTTCGCTTTTTAATTAATATTTATTGCAAAATATTGTATACCTTCATCCAATGTAAATTTGTAAGAGAGAATTTAATGGTAAATGAACAACAGCAACACCACCAGCAATGAGTACTGGTGTGAAAAATTGAGGATAAGTAACTTAATCTTTGTTTGGACTACACATTCCACAAACACGTTGGGTGGATTAAGGTGAGGAGAATTCTTTGAAGGGGGCTCCTCATTGCCAGTTCACAACCAACAACAAGCAGCTGTTGTAAGAGAAAAGAGAAAAGAGAGGAAGATATGTAGTTGTCCGAAAATAAAAATCCTCAACGACAAAGTTGACCACCCTTCACCAGTTTAAAATTAGAATGTTGGTTCAAAGAACTATTTACCCATCACGTGCCAAAACTTCGCAGAGGCAAACGTATTAGACACCCAACAGCTTCTTGACTACTTCCCAGCCGATATATGCATACCTTATTTTGTGTAGTTTGTTGGTGGGAAATTGTATATGAAAATGATCTAAAATATTCGGTAACAAATCCTATATTAATAAAATTTCTAGCATTTTTGACCGTTTCGTTTTTGTCCCGTTCAACACTTCTCTCAGATGGAGAATATCAAACAGCTAGAGAGTGGTACGGTTTCAATAAAGAGATCGAACATTCTGGATGTGAATCAAAGTATTCATACGAGGCTATTTGGTATTTTCCATGATTAAAAGTTCGTCATAAAAATCCATCAGCCGTTCGGAGGAGGCTTATTCGTATAATAATTTTTACGGCAGTCCATTTGTTGGAAAAACATCAAGACGCATATTACAAATTGAAAGAAAAGCTCAGCTAGTTCAAATCGCCATTATATATATATGTATAAAATATATATATACTAGTCTGGATACAAACCTAACAAAATGGTGGCTCTTTCAAGGGAAACTAGGATAAAAAATTGGTTAAGGCTGGAAGGTAGACAAAACGTGAGCCTCTCCTCTCTTTCTGCTCGACTTAATCAAGGCCATGACTAAGCCATTTGCAGGTATCGCAGTACAGAGTATAAGTAGAATCTATAAATTAGATATCAGAGCGCTCTTAACCTTTTTAGAAATCATTTAACGTTCTATATGACGACTACTGCAACTCCCTACAAAGCACCAATCGAGCTATGTTCGGCATGTTAGCTAGTTATTGTAACCTAACTTAACTGATGGGTCTTCTAACAGGTCAACCTCTACATGGATTGAGAGTGCTGATTTCCCCTGCTTTATGATACTTAGGAGTAGCAGATAAATATTTTCAACAGAACTTATTATTTTTTCCAACAAATGGAAGGGCCTACAGCTTTTCTAAGTCTAATCTGAGCGACTAATGGATTTTTATAAGGAGCTTTTTGACATTTAAAGTCAAATATAAACTCGAAAGGGTTGTAATTCCCAACCGAGGGGTGGCGTATATATAATAAAATTTGTCTAAGATTTTGATCGTTACACGAGCCTGCTCTTTGACCCTCTACATGGTAGCTAGCACTGATTACCAATCGGCAATTCCCCCCTACGGGTTAGGGGTTCAAGAATTTACCCACGATAAGGCATGCCCATCGTAAGAGGCGACTAAAATCCAACAGTTCTCGCGACAGTCGGGTCTTTATACCGCAACGACCCGGATTTTTATCCGACCAATGACTGTCAATCCATATTGATAACAACAACAAGAACAGCAACAACCACAACAACAACTACACTGGCACTATCAACAACAACAATATACCTAGCGACAACAACAACAGCAACAGCAACAACAATACAACAACAACAACAACAACAACAACAACAACAACAACAACAACAACAACAACAACAACAACAAACAACAACAAAAACAAAATCAAAGCAGCAGCAGCAACAACAACAACAACAACAACAACAACAACAACAACAACAACAACACCAATCGGCTACTGCTCCAAAATACTTTTTTCGATCTAATCTCTGATTCGTTAACTATAAAACATTGCCACAGATCACTCACCATGATGACGGAACAGTTCTTTCCTAATCTCAAGGGAATGCAGTTTTATAAGGGAGGGTATTTTCATAGTTTCTAGGGTCTTCTTGTAGCAGTTCTTGTACTGGATCGGAATACAGGAACACTTAGTGTTGTTGTATAAGGAGTTATGTGATGATGCAGATGTAGGTGTAGATCAAAATTTATAGTCTTTAGAGTGTCGATAGATTGATTGGATGACTGGAAGCAACTAGTTGCATTAGAACCGTAGTTCAAGGGATCAGTGAGAATAAACTAGATTTCATCAGATAAGAAACTCTTTTTGCTTGTGAACCCAACAAAAATATTTTTTTTATTCCCTTACACGTACTCTTCTTTTTTTTTGCTTTTTAATGTAGGCATAATGCCACGCCTTAATGCTAAATTTATGGTGATGAGAATTTCAATAAACAGATGTCGATATCCGTCTACATACTAGTATGTTGCTTACAACATAGTATTTGATAGGCAACAGCTTCGAGTGATTCTTCATTAATAAATCTTCGCTCATTAAAGTTGGCATCTAAGCAACGCCCAACAGATATTTTGTTAATAAATATTTCATAGAAATTGGAAATGGAAGGAAATAAATATGTACATATGTATATATGTATGTATGGTATGTATGTATGTATGTAAGTGAAATCACATGCCACCGATGGGTGTATATACATGCAAACATATTTATGTATATATTGATATATCTATATTGAGCCATTTTGCATGACTTCATTTAGCAAAATATGTACATAAGTATGTACATACACGTATGTACACGAGTGACCACAACTAGCGGCATACAAGCAATGAGCGAACGTCGCCAAGTCTCAGCTGTCATTTTCGCACTTGCGGCTATTCAGCATTAAATCATTTTCACTCACTGTGATTTTAAACAAAATAAATCAATACGCACAAACACACATACATATATGTATGTATATATATGTAAAGCCAAGTCAAAGTAAGTAAATTGAGGAAAAATTAGAGGCGAAAAAATAGAAATAAAAAAATAAAAAAAAAATTCTAAAATACAGCCATACATACATACATATGTGTGGTAGCTTTACAGGCGCATCGACCAGACACAGCAGCCACTATGCAACAGAGTTTATGATGCCACACAGTGTAAAAATGTAATAATTTAAATTACTCTGCAGTATTTTAGTTTTCACTTTTGTTATAACTCCTTTTTTGGATTTGCAGTTTTGCAGTTTTGCATTGTTTTTTTTCAGTTTTCAGTTTTCTTTTAGTGTTTTATTTTTTTTGTTGGCGCACAGCATGGGTTGCCAACTAAATTATGGAGCAGCACTTTGGAGTGGACAGTGGCAATGGCAATTCACCTTGATTGCAGAGTCCACAACTGCCAAACTACTGTCCCAGCACAGGATGCTAGCACACACACACACACACATGTGAACAAGCATTCATACCTACATATCGGGTTATCCATTCCGTGGTTTCGAAAGTTAATGGTGCACATAATTGTCCATCGACTCAAGCAATTGGTAAAATTTTAAAGAAATTTGAAGAAACTGGATCGGTTACAGATATTTTAAGATCCGGGCATCATCGCTTTGGTCGTTCCAACTACAACTGAAGCCGGCTGACCCCATTCGCAACACCGCGATTGGGTGCTTGAACAACAAGCAATGGACCGCGATTTTTCGAACAATTTTTTTTAAGCAAAATAGTTCCATTTGGAGCTCTGAAAATCCTCAAATAAGTGAAGAGAAGCCATTACATCCAAAAAAAACTTATTGCCTGTTGCGCTTTGTGGTTCGGAGGGGTGGTTGGAGCTTGCTTCTTTGAAAAACCATCGACGATACTGTTACCGGCGACTCTGACAACCAACTTTTTTGGCCTGCAATTGAAGAAACACGAGTTGGACGGAATATGGTTTTAACACATGCCACCACAAGACGAGTGAATATGGCTTTATAGCGACAGAAACTTCCCGGCCGCGCAATCTCTCGCCTTGGCGATGACACTTGGCCACCGAGATCGTACTATTTGACACCGTTATACTTTTTTTTTGTGGAACTACGTGAAAGACGGTGTTTATAAGGATAAACCTTTAACTCTTGAGCTTTTGACCCATATTCGTCAAGTTATTGCTGAGAAACTGGCCAATGTGTGCCAAAAAGTGATCGAAAATTACCTCAAATGGAAGGATGTTTGAAAAAAATTCGCGAGGCAATCTATTGAATGAATAAGCGGCTCAAAATTTATTCATAAAAAAGGGAATTAAAAAATATTTTAAATGCATGTTTATGCACGTTTATTTTCGAAACCACAAAATGTATAACCCTCTATATACATACATTAAAAGCATTTGCATATACGTGTATATACATTTGTTTGGCATAAATACTCTGCATATCTGCTGCATACCACATTCAGCGCGTCCGTCCAGCGATGTTGCAAGGTGTCATATTCATAATTTACGGCATACGCTCGCCACAGGGGTACATATGGGCCACGACGACGACAACGACAACGGTTGGTCATACATACCTACATACTCACATATTATACATATGTACCTGCATAGAAATGTATAGCAATTTAGTTGCCCACTTGCCTGCTGGATTGTTGCTGTAGTCAACCTTGACCATTATACATATGAGTATGTCATATGCATATATATTGTACATATGTATATTTGTTTATAATTGCCATAAAATACACATATTCGCATATGAAGAATACAACAAAATAAAATGTTTTCATTATGCATACGATTCATTTTTAAATAACTTGTGAAATTTCTCTGACATGGGCGTTTAAATGTGAATTTCATTCGGCCAATTTGATATGGATGGCATGCACATACATATTTACACGTACATTTGTGCAAAGTATTGTAAGCATATATTTGCATATTTGCATATTGTGCACACACACAACTCGTGCATATATAATATTTACATATGAAAAAATTATAACTTTGAAAATTTAAAATGCATTCGGTTGTGGATTAGAACGCGTTCACACAGGCCACAGTGGCAATTAGACTTTAAATTGCGTTACTCAGTTTGGTGTTTACACAAATTGAATTCTCCTTCTTCTTCTTTACTGCCAATCGTTTCTTCATTTCGGCAGGTAAGTTCTTCTCTACCTGACTTTTCCAATGGTGTGAATGTCTCCCTCTTTCTATGCTTCCACTACAAGGAATAACTTCAAAGCTAGAGTGCTCTCATCCAACCGCACAAAATGGTCTGTGTATCTACTGTCTCTTGATTACTCGAACTATGTGTATCAATGTCGTCGTATATCTTGGACAGCTCATCGTTCTATTGTCCGCGATATTCGCCGTTGTTGATTTGCAAAATTTGCAAGAGACCATAATTCTTCCACAAAACCTTTCTTTGGAAAACTGCTAAGAAGTTATCAAAGTACATGTCTCCACACCATATAGAGGCCAGGAATGATGAGCAAATTGTAGAGTTTGGCCTTCGTTTGTCGAGAAAAGACTTTACTGTTCAATTACCTATCAAAGTAGCACCCGATGTCTAAAGAGTGTATTTCGAGGCTGACATTGTTGTTCGCGTTAGTGTACGTGTACCTTTGTGGATTGGGCAGAGCCCACTTAGGTTCCTATCGTCGGGTATGCATTCATCAGAACATATTCTGTATTCGTCAGTTTTTTCGCCGCCGTATTTAAATAACTCTACCGGTAATCCATCGGGCCCCACCCCTTCAGGCACGCTCTTGCTTTTTTGGATTCGCTTTTGCTTCTTGAGCTTTTGAGCAGCTTTATATTCTGGCGCTGCAACATCTGTTCCATCATCCTCCATGAAACAAACGGGTTCGCAATCTCCAGGTGTTTCTTTTTCACTGTCACTCAGCAGCCTATAGAAGCGTTTTCTGTTTAAATACAGTATACTCTGGGCATATATCGTTAGATAACTCTTTTGGATTCCACGAGAGTTTGCTTCGGTCTAGAAACTCTCCGTCAGTCGCCGTATCTTTTCGTAAAATTCTCAATTATTACACTTGTCGGCGAGCTTCTCAAGCTCTTCATACTCGCGCAGCCTCATCCTTTTTTTTCTACATACGCCTCTTGTTTCCATCTTCAACTCTCGGCATTTATCAAACCACGCGCGTGTAGTGCTCGATCGCTTCATTGCGAGTTAGGCAGCCTGTTTTCTCACCACTGCGCCACGGCTATTCTCATCGTACCAGCTGTTTTTGCAACCTTATCGAAAACAAATAGTTTCGTTTGCAGCAGTACATAGGGAGCCTGATGTATCGTCCAAAGTTTCTTTATACCGAGTTGTTGATGAGTGCTCTCAGAAAGCAAGAGCAGCTTCACGACATCCAACCACTCGTTCTTGGCTCCACCGAGGCGAAACTTACCTTGCATGCGTTAAGTGGCTAACACAAAACCAATACGAAAGTTGGGTGGTGTTCTCTCCCCACTACTGTTTAATTTTTACATATCGAAGCTCCCTTCACCACCAGAAGGAGTTTCCTTAACCTCGTATGACAATGATTGCACAATATTGGCGTCTGACCAGGATATTGGCGACCTATGTTCGAAAGTGAACTGCTACCTTGCCGATCAGTCTCACTTTTTCGCTGCAAGACAGTTAAAATTACAACCGACTAAATCCTCGGTTACCCTCTTCACCAGCTGGACGAAGGAGTACAGACTTGAATTAGATGTGAAGGTCGATGACGTCGGGAGCACCCCAATAGGCATCTTGTAGAAGCTGAACCTCCACCTAGTCACATCAGAAAGGGAGTATTCGACATGAAGAGCACCATCCAGCATCACGTGTAACAACCAATGGACAGGGCGGCGTACAGACAAGCACTGAACGCCATTCACCAGGGGTAAGTCAACACCTTCAAAGACTCCCATCCCGTGAATGGCGTACTCGGAGTAAACCCAGCAGACAACGAGCTCGACCTGCCTCGAGAGACCCGTGTGACTCTGGCACAACTTAGGTCTGAATATTGTTGCAGGTTAAACTTCTACTTATCCAGACAGCATGTGGAGAGTCTCCGCACGACACTAACCACTGCTGCTTCCCATGCCCCCTTAAGCCGACTCATCTAACCCCCCTCTCCCTTTGGTTCAATCCTGTCGAGACAGCACGTTTCCTGGACCTCACCTTAGATGACCTCGGCGACTAACATTGATTAAGTTTGTCCTAAGCGGGGTTAAGGGACCGCAACAATAACAACAACAACAGAAACCAAGAACAACAAGAACAAGAACAGGAACAACAACAACAACAACAACAACAACAACAACAACAACACCAACAACAACAACACAATGTCTCGAAAAGTGCGAAATGCTTCAAGAAAGCTTTTGCAAAAAAAGAAGAATTAAAGAACCCCAAATCAGCCAAACTCCATGCTATGAGGCAAGACTTTATAGTTATGAAAATATTTATTTGTATTAAATACCTTAGCTTCGTTACATAACAAAGCGGAAACCTAATCAACAAAGTCTTTCTAAGCGGCTAGAAACCATTCTTTAGCGCTATGAGTTGGTTAGACCAATGAAAAAAAACCACCACCAACACAAAGCAGATTTGATACAAAGTCTATGGCAATGCCGAGCGAGAATGTAAGTTATGGCAAAGGAGAAAAGGATAAGAAAAGAGCTTCAAAAGAAAGCAAAACGCAGTAGAAGCACCTTGTTAGTGAAAAAAAAAACACTTTGCTTTATATGTACGTACACATGCGAAAGAGCCAAGATTTTTACATGCATAACTCTTTTTTTTAGAAGACTCGTATGTATATAAATTTTCGTTATATTTATATGTGTCCATATGCTGCAAATAGTGGCAGTTAGAGGCCTGCCTGAGCTTGGCGCATATGAATTACTGGCATTTTGCGACGCCTTGCACTTGAAACTATCGCATTACACTTGGCTACACCGCGCCGCCCTTCTCTGCCTCAGCCTCAGCCACTGCATCTCCCCTCTCTCTCTCTCTCTTTCTCTATCTCTCTCTCCATAGCTCCAAACGAGATACTGATGCATTTGGTGGCCGATACTGATCAAATAAATACGTACGTATGCACGTATGAAGTCAGAGACTCGCGTGGTTCCGGCGTGCGGCGGATGCTTGCCACACCATAGTTGGGTTGTACAATAATATTGATTTATACCTTTCAGCGTTTCACAACATTTATCATGGCATAAAAATGCATTTATCATTAAAAATGTTGTTGCGCTTGCGCTTAAGAACACTTTAAGTGCCAACTAAGCCAATAATGTTATTGCTCTGAGTTTTTTTGTTCTTGCTGTTGGCGTTGTTGTTGTTATTATTATTGTTGTTGTTGTTGTTAGACGCTCGACTTACAGCCGCATTGTTGTTGTTTAGTTGGACTTGACATAGAACGCCGACAGAGGTGTTTATGCTCACTTGTTGTGGCTTAGACAGCTTCGCCGCCGCAGACGCCATGCTTAGAGACACACTGGTTGCTTGCCAGCCAAACCAAACCAAGCCATTTGACCGTCAACCGACTCATTGGACGCCCGCCGTGCTCCTTTTTGGCTGGCTTTTCGGCATCCTTAGGCGTTTGACATGGCAACTGTCGCCTGTGGCAACTAGAAAACCCACCACCAGCACCACCAGCACCACCAGCAGCAGCAGTTTGAGACATCCGCAGTTGCCCCGCTGCGCTGAATGGCGGCTGATGTGTTGGTTCTGCATGGGCATGGTGGTTGTCGCCCGCGCGGAGGTTTAGCGAATTTTCATTTCATTACCGGCTTATTCTATTTTGCACTGCTACGCCGTCTGGTGGCGGGGTGAGCCAGTGGCAGTGTGGCACTTATTGTGCGATCATTTTTAGAACATCTACACCTTCGTTTTCTTTTCAATTGCCTACGCGACGGCGGCAGTGTCACCTATGCTGTCATTATATTTAGCATTTGTGTTTGTTGTTGTTTTTAGCGCAGCTTTTTTGTGTTTTTTGTTTTTTTTTTTATTTTTTGGAAATGCCATGCTACTCTGCCAATTTAGGGAAGCGATTTGTGCCCGGTTTGTGCTAATGTCAAGTCAAGCTGTGCGCGTTCCACGTTGTGCTCTAGCTCTGGCTCTGGCTCTGGCTCGATAGCTCGCTTGCAGCATTCTACATATGGTACTTCAAATGATGGCGATATAAAAAGTAAGAAACAATTTTATTTATCGCCTGAATTGGTTGGCGAAACAGTTGGAGATTTTCCAACTGCCACTTATTTGTGAGTTTTGAATTTTAACTACATATTAATGTGACGCTCTTCTGTGTCGTTCGGCATGTGGACAATTTCAAGGTCTCTCCTATGCGCGTGTTCATATGTATATACTTTTTTGAGTAGACATAAAAATACATAAAGAAATCTTGGAAATGTGTGAACGTGCAGTTGAAGATGTGCTTGGACTACAAGTGATTGAAAAATATTTTAATAAAATCACTGACTCGCCTGCTTCTTCTTCTGTATTAAACTTCATTAAGCATCCACATCCACACCGTCTTTTGTGTTATTGCTGCTCCTGTGGCTTAAACTTAGCACAGTCATTTGAAGTCCACGTGGATTTAGGAAGATACTGGGAAAAAATGAGTAAAGTGTGGAACCATTATATCTTAGGTATTTCTATAAAAGTTAAGAGTTAGACACATCCTCTTACTTGAAGTCGATCTACACACGATTGTAGGGTAGATAGATCCGCAATATGGAACAGCGCATGCCATAGAAGAATGAATAAACCGGTTGAAAGCTCACTCCGGGCAAAGTTCTTAAAGCTTTCTTAAAGCTTTCAAGATCTCCCTCTTCCATCAAGCTAACACAACTTTGCTAACATTGCACAGGATCTACTGAAATGCCTTCTCCTTATTTTCCTTCTTTGTAATTCGCGTTTATGGAGCGGAAGTAGACGTGTCCACCATAGCCTGTCAATTAAAAACCCTCAAGTGAAACCTGGTCACTCTACTACAGGGCCTGTCAATGGTGTTAAGGTCTTCCCCTTCATCTGTTTTCGCAAGCGAGTGCTACGTAGAGAACTTTGAAAGTTGGAGTGTATTCGAACATAAGGATGAAATGATATCCCCAATAATGCCGTTCGCTTCTTCTCAAATCGCTGAACTACTTTAATCTTGCCCTTGTACAGCTCTTTGTTCTATACTTTGCGTCAACCGACGTTAAAAGGATCATAGTGCCACTGACTCATCAGATGTTGTCATCGGGCTGGCTGGAAAGAGCTGAAAGATAGCGAGAGAGAGAGAGAATGAGAGAGGGAGAGATAGGGAGAGAGAGAGAGAGGGGGGAGAGAGGGGGAGAGAGGGGGAGAGAGATATAGGGAGAGAGAGGGAGAGAGAGGGAGAGAGGGTGAGAGAGATAGAGGGAGAGAGGGAGAGAGAGAGAGGGAGAAAGAGGGAGAGAGAGGGAGAGAGAGAGAGAGAGGGAGAGAGAGGGAGGGAGAGAGAGATAGGGAGAGATAGTGAGAGAGAGGGAGAGAGAGAGAGAGGAGAGAGAGAGAGAGAGAGGAAGCGTTTTCTAAGCGGAACTCTTTGCAATCATGGAAACTGCTGAGGCAGCAGGACAATCGTTTAAAATATATTCCAACAGTCAAGCTGTCAAAAGTGGACATAAAATGTAGGAACTTTCTCAACAAACTCTCTACTACATGTAGCGCTGCCGTTGTCTGGGTACCTGGATACAAGGACATCCCAGGCAACTGCATGGCGGACGAACTAGCAAGGGAAGGAACCCTTCTACTCACGATAAAACATGCACACGATGCTGGTTTACCTCTGTCCACGGTAGAGAAGCTGACTCAAGTTGGTTGCACGAGATCAGGTGTAACGTGACTAAACAGATATGGCCAAAACTGGACGCGAAAAAATCAAAACATCTCATTCTTCTAGAACGGTTTTCCATATAGCATAACGACGGGCATAGCAACTGGACACTGTTTAATGGAGCTTCACGGGAAAAGAAGAGGATATAATTCTAATGATTTTTGCTACAGCTACAGGGACGAAGAAGAGGAGGAGACCATCGAGCACTACCTCTGCCACTGTCCAGCCTTGACATCAGCACGGCACAAGTTCCTTGAGAAAGAAATCGAAAATAAAAAGCTTGTAGATTAATTTATTTTAGTTTTGAAAATCGCAAGAGATTCTGTTAGAATCAAATATTACAATGAAGTGGCATGGAAACAAATTAGAATAAGCAAGAAAAAGGAATGCAAGGAAATCCAGGATACAATGAGAGCTCCTAACCTTTTTTTTCAAGGAAGACTAAAGGGAATTTAGCATGCGTAAGTAGTAAGGATGACAAAAACAACAGCGAGTGGGTTAATATAAGATGTACGAGTATATAGCAAAGGAACGTAGAAAAGTATGCAAACAAGGAGGAGCTGCGATGCCGAACTACAAACATACATACATATGTATAGACGAAAGGGTTCCTTTATTAAAATAAATAACTTTACAAAGAAGGCCAACAAAAAAGATGACAAAGGATGTTTACGCATTTTGTTCGCGAAGGTGTTTAACAAATAAACCGAACAACAATAACAACAGCCACACAAAAGCGAATGCACAAAAGGAACAGGAAGAGGAAGAGGCAAGTGCACACGAGCAATTGTCTGACAGGCAAAGCAAAGCGGGTCGAAAGCCAAAGCTAAAGCCAAAAAAAGGGTGTCAGGGCGGGCAAACTCAGCGCGAGGTCGGTGGCAGGGCGGGCAATTGGCGCAAAAGTTGAAAAGGGCGTACCAAAAAGGAGAGCAAAACAAATAAATAAGCAAACGAACAAACAAACAAACAAACAAACAGGCAGAAAGACAGACAGACAGCGAGGTAAATATATTTTTATTGCGACACACAAAGGCGCGCTGATGGCAGGGAGCTCCACTATCGGCAACCAACGACGGAGGTGCACAGCTCGTCGGCGAACACAACAGACGCCTAAACAAATGAATGCACGAATTATTGGCGGATTACGGAGCGCGCGAATTTTCGGTGTGAACAAACAAACAGCGGTACAAGCTGGCGGTCGACACACGGCGATAGTGCGATGAGAAGCCCGACTTGAGTTGAGTTGAGTTGAGGTGAGTTGGGGGATTGTGTGTTTGAGTGTGTTTGAGTGTGCTTGTGGCGTGAATACAATGCGCGCTGCGTTAAATATAAAGGGCGCTGCTGCGTTGTGATATAATAAATTGCTGATTTGCCGCGACGCACGAGATGCACAAACAAGAGCGCAGACAATAACAACAGCGCACAACTGGAAATCTCTGCTTTGTTTGTAAATATTTTAAATTTCGGTTGTATCCACTTTTGGATATGAATTTTTTTCGTTTTTTTTTCGTTTTTTTTTTCAAAATTTTTTTTTGTTTTTTTTTTTTGGTTCCCCACCGGATCGCCGGACGCATTTATTCAGTTATACCCCTTTGTTGGCTGATTTACTGGGCGGCGCAGTGGCAGTAACTAAGACAAACTATTTGTAAGCTTTGCGCATCCAATGAGTAGTTCGAATTTCGTGCCACACGCGGCCTTCCGCTATCCTTGGAGCTCGGCGTTTAGTATGTTTTCGGCTTTTGTATATATGTATGTACGTACGTTCGCCTGAAGGCGTGATTGTAGCTTGTTAACAAGTGTTGGCAGTTTAATTGAGTTGAGCGTTCAAAGCGAGGGCAACAAAAGCAAAATGCAATAACAAAAACAACAACAACAAAAAAATGCAGTAAATGCTGCACAGCACAGCTTTAAGCTGCAACAATGGCGTATTTAAATGCGCGTGAAGTGTTGCTATTGAAGCGCATATATGTACATATATACGTATACAAACATACATGTGAGCTGAAACTGTGTTTGTGTGTGTGTGCGCGTAACTAATTCGACATTGAATGCTTTAATCTGCGGCAATGATATGCAGCGCAGCTCACCACGTTCCGTCTCAACCCGCCTCAATCCGCCTCAGCCCAGCACAGGGCGGCTCAACTCAGCTCACCTCAGCCTCTCTGCTTATACAGATGTGTTTTCTGCACGCCTTTGATACGTTTTGTATTGAACATAACACATGTGCGCACGTTGCATGCCACAACACTCCGCACTGCTCACTTTTGTCACTCGCACAAAGCGGCAACACTCATCACATCGCACGCCAGCCAACACTCCACTCCAACTGTAAATAGTATGTTTTGTACCTTCAGCCAAAGAGCCCAGCATTCATTCATTCATCGCCACCACTTTAGACCTCCCCCCCCATTCTTTCCCCTCTCACTCAGTCACTCACACACGCACTTCACCTTTCGCCCGCAGACAAAACAGACAAAACAGACAATTTCATATCGACTCGCCTCAGCTCAGCTCAGCTCAATTCAGCTCGACGACTCAGCTGCGCTGCGCTGCTCGCATGTTGAAATAAATTAAATGCACGTCAACAACATTGATTGCAACAACCTGTCAACGGTGGCGGCGGCGGCATATCGTAGTGCTGTGTATTTGTTGTTGTTTGTGGTGTTATTATTGTTATTGTTTCGTTCAATATTTGTTAATGTTGTGATGTTTGTGCTTTTAAGTTTATTTATTTTTTGCTTTCGCTGTTGTTGTTGTTGTTGTTGTTTCTTCATCTCATTTTACTAAAATGTTCCACTTGTCAAACAGCATGGCAGGATCCTCAACTCAACTCGTGTGACAAGTCGGAAATTTTATTGGTGCACCACTTGAAACGGAAATTGGTAAGTCATTTTGGCGAACTGTTGTTGTTGTTGTTCATGTTTCTTTTTTTTTGTTGGCTAGTTGAAATTTCGTGCGCAGCATACAAAATACATTTGTGGCAGGTTGGTGAGTGGTGAGTTTTGATTGGACTAATTGACTCAAAAAGCCTCATTTGATCGGTTTGGAAAAGCGCGCAGAAACTATCTATAAATTCGACTCATTCGAGGTCCCCTTACCGGATTTATTTCTCCATATTACAACAACAATAAGTCGATTTGAGCCTTCTTCAACTCCTTATGAATTATTACCAGGTGACAAGTGCTAAAGTTGCCACTTAAATGCGGAGTAGTTCGTTTGAAATAGTGATTGAATACAAAGAGCTACTTGTCTAGGGTTGTGTGGAAGACTTCTTTTCAGTTTTCTTCAACAGATCTCTTGTGTATGTCCGATGAAGGTACCTAAGGATTCAGGTGCCGCCTTGTGATACAGTGGTATCCCTGCTACCCGTCGTTCTGGTTGGCCAATCATTCAAAAAGCCGATGAAATTCTGCAACTGGTGAAGCAAGATCGGCATACAAAGCTGTCAGCAGATGGCGCTGGCTTTAAGTTTCACTGACGTGACTGTTTGGGTTCATTCAAGAAAGGCTGGCTACTCAAAGTACATGAGTGCCAAATGAATTATCGGTAAGAAAAATTGATTGACCGAATCCACAGCAGTGAAAGGTTTTTGAAACGCAACAAAATTGAAACATTTCTGAAGCGATTCTTTGCGGACGATGAAGAAAATAATGCTCAAAGGCTGGTGAGCCTCAACAAACGTTTTCAAAACATGAATTACGAGTATGAGCAGCTACAAACTGATGGAACGATCACTTATCAGCTCTGTTCTCAAAAATTAATTAGCTTTCGAGAAGCTTAGAATTGAGCAATAGAAAAACTGTGATGTTTCATCAAGACAATCCAAGACCACATACATTTTCGATGGCCAGCCAAAAATTGACGGAGCTTAATTGGGAAGTTTTAATGCACCCATTATAAAGCCCGGACCTTCCACCATGTGATTATAATTATTTCGGTTTTTATAAAACTCTCTTTAGAGTTCTTAGCTGGCTTTTGCTTAGATTAACAGGAAGGCCAATCTTCTCCCCGGGAAGAGGATTAGGGACTGACTTACTAGAAAAAATTTATATCTATGGTTCGATCTACTAATACTTTTGTATACTGAAAATGGACCAGAGGCTTGGAACCAAGTTTGATGTACTCGAAATAATACTTCTTACTACTTAGTAAATCCATTATTTTGCGGCTACAGGTATAACTTGAGTGTGAATAAGCGTAGATACGAATAGTGCATTTGGCTTACTTCTAAGCCTTCAATTTATATTTTACATATTTTCAAAGTTACCACTTCTTTTTGTAAATGTCTTACATGAGTGTTTAACTGTTGATTAAACGAATAAATTGTGTAATATTGAAAGTCATAGCACTCTGGGCAAGCTAAACCAAAAAAATTGTCATTTTTAAGAAATTCATAAAATATTTTCGCATTTAAAATTTGAAAGTGAAAGTGTAAATTACATTTAGTGAAAAGTACTTTGAGGTAAGCTTAGTTAAGATCGTCTTAAAGTATTAACAGCCATAGCTTCTTACCCTAGAGCAATTTTGAAGACATAACACAAATCTTATGAAAACATTATTTTTACTTTTCTACAGATATTTGGAACACCTTGTGTGCCGTTCGTGAGGCGACGGGTTGGGGAAGAATATCATCCAGATTGCATGGTACCGGTACGAGGCACTATTAAGCATGGAAGAGGCAGCATTATGATCTGGGATCGCATGGACAGTCAAATCTACATAAATGCATTAGAAGCTGTTCTTCTGCCTTCGTTAACGCGCTTTTGCGTCGTCGAAAATGTTACTAATTTAGACGGCCTTCAATTTCAGCAAGACAATGCTCCTTGTCACAAATCAGCGACTACGATGCGTTGGTTTAGAGATAACAATATTGTTTTGTTAGATTGGCCTGCACAGTCTTCAGATTATAATCCCATTGAGCACATGTGGGCTATTTTAAAACACAAGATTAAGGAACACAGTATAACATCAAAATCTGCCTTAAAGAATGCCTTAATTAACGAGTGGTACGCTATAAGTGCGGACGAATGTGCAAAGCTTGTACGCAGCATGCCTAAGAGAATTGCTGCCGTTATAAAATCGAAGGGTGGACCTACTAAATATTAATATTATTATCACTAGTTCATTGTGTTTTCATTGTTTTACTAATAAAACTTCATTACTTCACTTGTTAAAACAAAAAATTCAGTAATTAGTGGGGTGCCTAATACTATTGGCCAAGGCTGTACATATTGTATATAAAAATCACACGTTCATTTGTAAAGACCCGCATATCTTGAAAAGTTACCGACCGACTGAAAATTTTACACAACAACACTGCCTGTTATTCCCCGATGAACACCAATGGACTAGATCAATGCTTGCCTAACAATACTCAACATTGTGGCGACATGTAGAAACCTTGCAATTAACCACCAATATTCATGTCAACCTACAAAATGATCCATCGGGAGTTGTTTTTTCATCTCAGTTACTGGAAATGGGGAACGAAAAAATGCCAATTGATCGGATTTCAGGGCGGATTTCATTACACGAGAACTTCTGTAGTTTGGTGACGTGAAAAGAAGAATTGATACACGGAGTATTGCCAAATTTCCAAATCAAGTATAGGGATCCTGGGTGGCTGAGTGAGCGAACTATTCTCGCTGCAAAAAACTATGATTCTAAGATATCCACTATACTATTCAGTCCAGCATTGAAACTCCCTTGCAGTTCAAGCAACTACAGTTCACTGTTCTACTAGCGTTTGAAATCGGTATCCAAATCAAATCAAAGCTCAGTGTCAATCTAAGGAGTTATGTGATCTACATTTCGATATGAATTGCTTCGCATATGGACAATTGCAGGTTGTAAAATTAAATTGTAAGGGCCGATGTTGAATGTGAACCACACCTAAACGCCAAGTTTTTTTCCGAATTTAATTTGACATTTCTCTATTTCAGACTTACTCAATTTGAACCATGGAGAGATACACAATCCAACAACGTGTTAAAGTTATCCAGACTTATTATGAAAATTTTCGAAGAATTCGTCACATTAACGGCATAGAAACTCCATTATTCCTCAGCGTCATCGAAAATTTGGACCATCGTATGGAGGTGTGCCGCCGAGGTCGCGGCGCTCATTTGGCCGATATTTTGTTACATACATAATTGAGTAATACCAATATATCATAATAAAATAAAATTTCAATAATTTCCTAAATAGTTTGTGTTTTATTCAAAATCAACATCGGCCCTTGAAAATTTTACCACCCTTTATGTTCTAGGGTTAGCAAAGCAGATAATTAAAAAAGAGGAAAAAGTTCTCCTTATGCTATTAATTTCCCCATACCTAATGTGACCTAACTTATTGTCTTATAAATAAATTTTTATTATTATTCTTTAATTATTTACACAATATTTTAAGACTTCCTTCCTAGAACTTCTACATAATCATAGAACCTCTGCATTACCTCACATGACCAGCAAGGGCATAGGCAAAGCCAGCCGTTCTGTCGGCCAGTGAAGCGCTCACGTTATCAGCGGCAACACAAGCGAATGCTGTAAATCCTTTTAAAAAATGCGCGTGCTTTTAATTTTTATCCTAGACAGTGTGACGTGTGTTGCCAGATTAGGATGTAGCCGACAGAGAAGGCAAAAGCAACGAGTGAGCGGCGGACAACAGTCCGACAGCAGGCAATACAATATATGTATATATGTATATGGTGGTGGCAACAACAACACATATTGAATGGCGTGTGGCATATTGCAGTAACAAAGAAATGAAATAATAAGACAAAAGCGGATGTTGTTGATAGGTATATATTTAAATATCTCTGAGAGTGTGTGCGATTGTGTGTGTGTGTATATTTATGTGCTTTGTTGGCTTAACCTCTTCAACAGCGCATGCTGAAGCTTTTTTTCGTATACACATACTTACATGCATATAACTCTCATTTGAAGATAACAATATAACACATAAATATGTATGTATGAAGGCATTTGCGTGCTGCAGCTTTGCATTTCCGAGTATATACGTGTATGTATGTATGTATGTATGGATGTGTGGTATTTACATACATATATACATGTGTGCAAAATGTAATGTTTGCAACCTCTAAAAACAGTTTTTCGAGCTAGCAGCCAGAGAACATTTACGTCATACTGCACTAAATCTTCAACTAGATACAAAAGGTACTAGTTTGGAGTTGGAACTAGTAAAAAAAAGGAAATTTCATAACAAAATTTAAATAAAATATGAATCAATTCAAACTTTTTGTTGCCAAATTGAACTGGTCCGTTTTCAAACTAGTAACATACTAGTTTATTTTTGGACAAATTTTGACAATGTTAATAATACCAGCTGGTTGTATGCAAAATAAATGTTGGCTCTTGTTTGCAACGCCAAAATAAACTTTGAAATAGTATAAAAAATACTAAATTATTTAATAAAAAGTTAAATTGATTTATCATTAAATATTTTTTACTTTTTAACGCACAAATTAAATAAACTTTGTGGTAAAAGCCAACTAGTTTATTTAGTGTAAGTATAGTATATTTCTAAAATGTTTTAACATTGTCATTATATTTAATTTTTTTTTTTAACAAACAATGCTCCAAATTTGAGTTGAGTTAAGGTTAGCTCAGTGAACTAGTATCCAACTAGTGTATTACATAATTATCAATTTACATTTTTTAGCATATGAGTTGGTAAATTTTAGTAATAATTTAATATATAATTAGACTAGCTTATTTCGGACTAGTATGATACTAGGCGGCCGCTGTATCCGAGTGGTTAGCATTGCGTACTGCCATTCGGAAGGCTTGAATTCAAATCCTGGTGTCGTACTAACATCCAAAAAGTTTTAGAAAATTAATTTAAATAAAAAATTAAACTAAATCTTCTAATTGCGTTCGCTGCTCGGCAGGGAATGTCCACCCCTCCGAGTATATTTCGGACATGAAATAAAACTTCTCATAAAAAAACCATCAGCCGTTCGGAGGCGGCTTATTTTGAACTGTAGGTCTCTCCATTTGTTGGAAAAACATCAAGACGCAAAACCACAAGTTGGAGGAGGAGCACGGCCGAAAATCGCTTCAGCGGTTACAAAGCGCCAATTATATATACATATGAGCATAAAATTGTATGCTTAAAACTTTTTATTGTTATTGTTGTTTGAAATTTTTTCTAATTTTGAGTCAAAATTGAACTAGTTTATTTTGGACTAGTATAAGGCTGGTATGTTATATTTCTACAAATGTTTATCGATTTAAAAAAAAAATTTAACAAACAAATCGTTAATTTTGATTCAAAGTTAAACTAGTTCCTCTTGGAACAGTATGAGAGTAGTACATTTCTGGCTAAAATCTGTCAATCAATAACTCGTAGAACATCGTGGTAGGTGTTAAATATATCAGTTACTTTGGTGAAAAAACAAGCAGTTAGCACTGCTTCTTGCTTTGCTAACAACTAAGTTGAGTTTCAAAGTAGTTTTCAACTAGTCCATTTGAGTGTATTGCATTTACTGCATACCTACATACCTACAGAAATCCATAACTACCTACCTCTTATGCCATTTTATGGTGGCAGCTGCCCTTGCCCTGCACTTAGTTGTCCTCGCCCCGCACCTTTCTTGCTATTGCTAATAATGCCGCTGTGGCTGCTGCTACTGCTGCTGTCCTGGCGCTGTTTTCTGGTTTTTTAAAAGTGTTCCCATGTTTTGATAGTCATGCTATCAGTGCGCCATGAAAATGAATGTGGACTATTGGCAGATTAAAGCAAATGAAATGAGTGAGAGCGCGCCAAATGTTGTAATTGCATCAAAGAGGGACAACGGCAACAACAACAACAATAACAATACAAACAACTAGTTAGTAAGTATTATTGTTGCATAAACATACATGGAACTTTAGAGGCACATGCACATACGTAACAGTGTAAATATGAGTATATATGTATGTATGTATATTTCGATGCTCCTGCAATCTCACTTGTTTTAATATATGCTTGCATATAAATGTATGTATGTATGTGTGTACCATTTTACAAGCGTGACTGTTAGTTGTTGTTGTTTCTTTTGCTGCATTTGCTTTGGCGTTGCATGCTGCAGTTATCTGTGGCAGGCACTTTGTTTGCATTTCATATGAATTTTACGAGTTTGTCTTCACATTTTGTCTACAGCAGCAATTCAGCAGTGCAGCAACTCACATACATACACGTATGTACGTAGTATCGTCTCTTTTTTTGTTTTTTTTTTTTTGCTTTGCGACTGAGCAAAAAAATGAAATAAAAAATGCTGTTGATATGACCCAAAATGTGACCTAGAAATTCCAAAACCGTGTGGCTTAAATACATGCATACAAATATATACGTTTATATGTATGTATGTACGTGTTTCAGATTGCAATGCAACGCAAGTTTAAATTATTGCAAGACTTTTGTTAAGGATAAAATAAAAATGTGGATAAGGGGAGAGATAACACAGGATATCCTTGCGTCTTTCGAAAATTCACAATATTTCACGGTCCACATGGCTAAAATAGTTATTAGTGGTGGTGTTTTTGCCAAAAATCGCTTTAAAACACTTAAGGGAATTTATGTGCTCTCGAAAGTGGGATCTTTACTCTGAGTAGGTGCTTCGAAAGGACAAATAATGAAAAAAATGGTGACTCTCATTGAACTGGTAACTCAGCCCAACCCGCTAAAAGGGGCATCCCATGATCTGTAAAAAACTGAAGCCCACCGTCAATGAATTGATAGGTCCTTATCAGTCGGCTTCAAGCATGGGAAATCCACAATACATCAGACATTTACCATGTGCCAAATTTTGCAATAGACCCGTGAAAAAAGGATTGACATACTCGTACACCCCTCGTTCGTGGATTTTATATCAGTCTCGACGGCACGAAAAGGAGCTGCCTTTTCAGCGCTATGTCTGAATTTTGTATCCCCGCAAAACCTATGCGGCTACATAAGCTGACGTTAAGCAACACCAAAAGCTCCTTCAAGGGCGAGTAGGACCTTTCGTATAGCTTAAAACTAGCGTTAACACCAACAACAATGATGACCTTGAAATCCAATGCAGAATCACTCTACTCAGGTTCGCAGGTTCTACTTTCGACTGAGTAGACAATTAAGTAAGAAGTAAAGTCTAAATTTTCTAATTGCGCTCGTCCCTCGGCGGGGAATGTCCACCCCTCCGAGTGTATTTCTGACATGAATTAAAGGCTCCCCATAAAAAAACATCAGCCGTTCGGAGGCGGCTTAGTATAGACCGTAGTTCCCTCCATTTGTTGGAAAAATATCAAAACCACAAATTGGAGGTGGAGCTCGGCCGAAAATCGCTTCAGCGGTTACAAAGCGCCAATTATATTATAAAATTTTCCATCGACGGCGAACAAAGATCAAACTCTCATTCCCGTCGTGCTGTATGGTGCGGAGGTATGGATAGCATCTGATGAATCGGCATTAGAAGTTCTCGAGAGAAACGTTTTGCGCAAGATTTATGGTACTCTGTGTGTTTGGAAGCGCGAATACTGCAGCCGATGGAGCCATGGTCGGTCTGTGTTAAACAATGATATTGACAGAGTTCAACTCGGTAGATAATGTGGTTTGGATGGATGAGAACACTCCAGCTTTGAAAGTTTTCGAAGCAGTACCCGTCGATGGAAACAGAGTAAGAGGAATCGCCCTCAGCAGCCGGTTGACGTCCTCAAGCCCTTTAATATCGTCTTCTTCAGCCGATTTGTCGCTTTGGAAGATTTTCATCGTGGCATTGCTTGTGTCGAAGCTGACTTTGTTTTCAGCCTTCGATAGATCCTTTGTCGACTCCGAGCAAATAGCCCAAGTTTCAGCCTACTCGACTTATTTGGCCTTTTTTCTTTCATAAGCCAGTCGTCTAATAATAGATGGAGACTTAGGGTTTCGGCAGTTTGGTTGGTATCCGCTCATATGTCGTTATAATAGCCTGCTGTCCCTGTTGCGGTAGCGTTAGTCGTCCAAGTAGGCGTTATTATTATATTTGTTTTATTGTTGTTAATTTAGTGCGACGAGTCAGACCGAAAGGGTTAGTTATTACCTCTAACTTCGCTCAGGAGGGACCGTTCGCGTTCAGCTACTCAATTACCGCCAGCTGACCAATCAGCCACCAAAATGGGTACCTCGGCTTGGCTTAAGCTGGTGTTAATGCGGGTATCCTCTCGCTTGCTTATCCCATTGTGGAAATAATGACATTTTTCTCCTTATGCACAAACAGCTATGAACGTACCCGTTTGGTATCACACACTATTATTACTTAAGTTATTTTAACACGAAATGGTCTGGAGAACACGAAGAAGTGTATTCGGGCAAAAATTTCGTCATTGTTCCTTATAAGGGATCTGCTACTTTCCATCCCCGTGTGACTCTGGATCGAATATTTAAGACATTAATCAACAGAGCTCTACCAAAATCCGTACCAAAAATCGCTGGCATCGGTTCAGGAATAGACTCATAACAGACATTCTGGTTTTTGAGCATTCTGTGGACTAAATTTTAAGTAACCACAGAGTAGCCATTGTTCGAACTTAATCTATTTTACATGAAACAAATAAATATTTGGGGAAAATAAGTTTTCTGAACTTAATATTATTCCAGTAGAAATCGCCTTTAAATGTCAAAACAGAGGGACATATATTCCTGATAAAAATCAGGCTTTCAGCGAACTAAATTCATATTCTAAAAAATTTCAATATACCTATATATATTTAAAGCACAGCGACTGAGTATCCACCTTTTTAGTAGTTTCTTCAAGCGTCCTTACAAAATCAATTAGCTTTCCTTTGTAAGAGAAAGTTTAATCTCTAAAATATAGTTTTGCTATTTATTGGCTAATTATATAATTTTCAATTGACATTTTGCTAATCACCCATAAATTACAAACAACCGTATATTTATGAAAAGAGTATGTGTGTGTCTTAGCAATCGCAGACAGCTGAAGCTATGAAAATATTTGAAATGTAATTACAAATAATTTGACAAGAACAGCAATTATTTTGATAGCACTACGATATATATGTATGTATGTAGGTATGTGTGAATGTATGCAAGATTGGAGAATTGTATATTTGCAGAAAATGTAAAACAAATAAAGCTCAAGACAAATACGTGAAGAACCGTGATAAAATTTAATTGCAACTACAACAAACAAATAAGCGTAGAACAACAGACAGCATGACGCTTCGAGCGTATACTCGTACATATATGTGTACATATTTATTGAGTACTTGATTTACCCAGTAAGCACCTGTTTTGCTGATGAAAGTAAGGAAATTTTAAAACTAAAGAAAATATAAAAATACGAGTATATTAAAAGTATATTACGAGCGTCTCGAACGCACTTATGGGCGATGCCCCCGCCATGACGTTAAAATTGTGCTTGGCGACTTCAACGCCAGTGATGGCAAAGCTTCTCGGAAAATTCAGCCTCCACGACGAAACCTCCCCAAATGGGCTGAAGCTGGTCGACTACGCCAGGGCACGAAATATGGTTGTCTGTAGCACTAGATTCCAGCATAAGAAAATTCACCAAGCTACTTGTCTGTCTCCAGATCGAAAAACTCTCAACCAAAGCGATCATGTTGTGATTGACAAAAGACATGTATGCAGTATATGATGTGCGTACGTTCCGAGGTCCTAATATCGACTAAGATCACTATATTGTCGCAGCGAAGATACGCTCCCGCCTCTGTGTATCGAAGAACGTCCGTCAACAAACACAAGGAAGGTTCGACGTTTAAAAGCTGCAAGCCGTGCGATTTTCTACTTGACTTGCACACCTGCTCTCTGAGAGCACTCATCAGCAACCCGGTATAAGGGAACTGTGGGACGGCATTTTCAAACTCCCTACCTACAGCTGCAAACGAAACTATTGGATTTCGGAAAGGTCACAAAAACGCTAGTACGATGAGGACTGTCATGTCGCGCGAGAGAAAACAGACTGTGATCGGCCACAGCACGTGCGAGGTGGCATAGATACCGAGAACTGAAGAGGGAAGCAAGACGCATCTGCAGACAAAAAAGGAAAGAGGCCGAGACGCGTGAGTATGAAGAGCTTTCAAAGCTGGAGTGCTTTCATCCTTTCGGATGACCTGACTTATACATCATAACCGCTGTTTCTTCATTCGCTGAACTATGTCAATGTCATCGTATAACTCATACAGCTTATAGTTCCATTCCCCGTTGCCAATGCGCAAAGGACCATAAATCGTTCGCAAAACTTTACTCTCGAAGACTCCCAGGGCCGACTCAATGTCGATCATCCCTTTCCTGTAATGAAAAGTATTCTTCATATTTCGAGCAAATCGAACATAGTTCCAGGTCTACTGGTCCATTTCCAAGAAAAAAAGCATTCCGTTTGAGAATATGATCCAAAAAAATTTACTGAAACGAACCACGAATATTTATATTTTTCAAATAGATTGATCCACTTCTCGTAAAAAAATTATATGAAGTAAATCTAACCACAAATACAATTGTTTCGAATAGTTCGATCGCTGTTCCACTTCCCTGAAAGCAGAGTAGTTGTCCAGCTATGCTAAGCAAGAGTCGATCTTTGAATCGGATTACAAGAAAATCGAGACTCTAACTCGAATTTTCGAGAAATGCGGATCTTTACAAGCGCACGTAAGATTTTTATATTAGGTCTAGTAGGAAGTTATACATTATTTTTCCATCATTAGCAACATATATACAGGAACAGATGGTTATCATTTGGGGCGAGATCCGGACGATAATGTGCATGCATAGGAACCTTCTAACTAAGCTCTCGTAGCTGCTGATAAGTCAAGCTTGGTCATAGGAGTGCAACGCATAGTGAATGATTCCTGGCAACCCAACACATAAAAAATTCTTCCTGGCCGTCAGTTCCGCCCTTCGACGACAACCATTTCTATTTAGCGTTGCTTTAAGTTATCAAATTTTCATTACAACTCACCATTCGCTTTAGTAATCTATCGATTTTGTAGAATACAAGAATATTTTTGTATAATTAAATTTAAATATTTTAAAAATGTTCGACAAAAAAATGTCAGAATTTAGAAATTCGGCAGATTCCAAAATTCAATCTCTCGGTCTTATACCATTCGCATCGCACCACCCAACTAAATTATTTAGGTCAAGTTGCAAAAGCTGTCTATCTTCAATAGAATGAACTGATTTAAAGAGTTTGGCATCATCTGCGTACATGAGTATTTTAGAATAAAGAACAACATTTGGAAGGTCATTGATCAATATAAGGAAGTGTAAGGGACCGAAGTGACTGCCTTCAGCAACACCAGATGTTACTGATGTTTCATGTGATGTATTGTACAATTTTTAAAAATTTCTTTTTATTTTCCACCAATCAAGTACGATGAAGTTCACTTGAGAAGGGAAGGCGGAAACCCGAGATGATCGAGTTTAAAGTGAAGTAAAGAATGAGAGACCTTGTCAAATGCTTTGCTGAAGTCAGTGTAGATATGTATAACAACTGTTTGATTACATTTTTGAAACCACTACTGCCATGGGTGGTGAATTCTAACAGGTTCGTTAGGGTAGATTTACCTTTACAAAACCCATGTTGTGAGATGTCGATAATTGATGACACAGAATGGGCTAATTAATCAGTTATAATAGTTTCGAAAATTTTGGGGATAGAACATAACTTTGATATCCCCCTGTATTTCCCTATTGAAGATCTACTACCAGATTTACGTAGAGGTACAATATATGACTTCTTCCACAAAGAAGGGAATAAATTTTCTTTTAATGAAGCATTGAATATGTTCGTCAATGGTATATGTATATAGAGATTCAGCACAAAATTTAAGTACACTAGTAGGGATATTATTCGGACCGCATGTGAATGAGCTCTCAAAGGACTTGTGAGACGATCTTCCCCATTTGAAACAGATTCTCTCTCAAAACCATTAAAGTTATATAAATACAGCATAGTTTTAGGGGCTGAAGTAAGTCATAAATTTTGGAAGTATTGACAGATTGGGTCCATTATTCTTATAAATCTTATTTTAAGCTCTGAATATATGTATTCCACTTTTTCCTCGAATTTTCCTTGAAAAGCTCCTGAAACGTTCTCTTCAAAATGTTTCCCTTATGAAGTCTTGTGGGTAAAAACCATATCAAAGTAGAATGACAAAGCACACATTTGTAGTCAATAAACTAAAATGACAAGCAATCAAGCGGCTGCATAGATAGGAATAGAGACAAAGGGCGAAAGAGTGGGTGACAAAGTAAGAGACAGAGAGAGACAGAGAGAGCGTAAATTGAAAATATAGTCAATAAACGCCCTCTACTTTAGGCAATAGCTAGTGTCAGTTAGTTTGTATGCATGTATGAGTGTATCGAAGCTATTATGAAAGAATGAGTGGAAGTCAAGGTCGTCACGATTGTCACTGATTGCAAAATGCCAGTCGCGTTGTAATGCAAGGCAAATAGAATAGAAGAAGAAGAAGAAGAAGCGGGAAGAGAGAAGCGAGAAATTTCACAATACATATGTATGTATGTATGTATGTACAATGACAAGCAAACTCAGTCATATCTATTGTGTGACGTTAGCGACAGTAATAACTACAATAGCAACAACAACAGCAGCAGCACGAACAATAAGACAACGACGTAAAGATGATGTAATAACAATAAAATTGCAACAACAACAATTGCAGTTCTATTAATAACCATGTAATTGAAAGTGAAATATCGTCAAGACGACAAAGGTCTATACAAACATACACACATCCATACATACATATATACCCTTCTAGCTGCAAAATGACATGGGGTATAGAAAATGGAATGGAAAATGCAAAGGAGAAATATGAATTCGTAAGTGTTAATTTAAATATTTGTATAGAATTTTGTGGAAGTGAATGAGTGAATGAGTGGGTGTGTGAGTGAGCCAACGATTGAGTGGGTGAGTGTTGAAAGGACACTTTCTAGTGATGAATAGCTAATTACATTGTGCAATTTGGCTCTTGAATTTGATTGAAAATGGAAGAGAATATTAATTTAGAAAGGTTTATTATGTAAATGGTGGAATTCCTTTATGCCAAAGTGTCTTGAAGGACATTTTTTTATTAATTAAATTCGACGTTCTTTTGGTCAACTTTTATTCAATGGAACTGAGCAGGAAAATCAGAAGCACCAAATGCTGTAAGATTGAATGTTTGCCGCAAAATTTATGTAATATTTTATTTGACTAGTTCGGAATAAAATGAACTCGTTAGGTAGAGTTAACAACGGTACGCCAGCCGTTGGAGATTAAGCAAAATCCATCTCCACCTGATCTTAATAAACGCGTGGGAATCGTCTGCATCAGCGGTATACACTGTCCTACATATGCAGAGAACCGTAAATCGAAATTATCTATCTCGAAAACTTCTAGTGCCAGCTCATCAGATTTTATTATCGACTAGTTCTCCGCACCATATAGTGAGATATGTATGAGAGGAGAGGACTTTATTTTTCTTACTGCAAATCTATGACAGTCTACAGTAACATGGCAGCTCACTCGGTGTCTTAGCTGACTGTTTATTTAATACCAGAGAATAGTTTTTCTTGATCTAGTACACTACGAAACCCATTTGCTTCTTTTAATGTCGAGCTGAAAGTTTTGCGTCCAAAGAGATCACTAACCCAAAAAGAGTGGATCATTGTAGTTGTAGCTAAAGGATACCCATTGATATTTTGTTCCTACTTCGTTGTATTAACTCAGAGATGTCTTTTTCCAGCAATGAGGATATAATAGAAACACATTTCGAAACTAATTATAGCAGAGAAGCAGTCGCCAGATGCGAAAAAATCTGGAGCACTCTGCTTTCCGTTGTTTCATATTTTTCTAAGAATGTAGGGCTTTTCAATAATCAAGAAGAGGGTGACATTTTAGGGCGGATGAAAAGTGGACTCAAAAACCGCAGAATCGAACAATTGCTAAGGAACATTGTTATAAGTCCGGGACCTTGTAGTGATCATTCAAGTAGGATATAAACGACTCAGTTTTTATAAGATGTTAGGAAGACTTTATTGTTCGCAAATCGCTTTGATATCTTTAAATGGATCATCATATACTGATATATAAACATTTTTGATAAAGAGCTCCTAGAAAAGCATTTAATTATACACCCCTCTGAACTTCAGATTTTTAAGCACTAACCTTTAAGGCACCTAAGAGTTGAATTGAGTTGATCCGGCTGCTGCTACCAGCAGACTTGTAATACCGCTGAGGCTCCTGCCTTCACCTTCTCAGATGATCGAACCATTTCGTGTGCCTTATAAAGGCAACGAGAATTCCAATATTCCAGTACACGATACCCGGTCTCAGACCCCATCTTTTTCCTATCGCCGTTTTGCAGGCGTTAAGTGCAGTTATAACTTTCCTTGACCTTTCTGCTGTGTTCCAGCTCCAGTTAAGCTTGCTATCCAAGACTATGACGAGATACTTTACCTCGGTAGAGAGAGTGAGTTCCACGCGCTTTAATTTAGGTGGCTTAAAAGAAGCCGGTTTGTGTCTTCTGGTAAAAAGAACCATTTCGGTGTTATCTGGGTTAACGTCCAGTCCGCTGTCCTTGCACCAGTTCATAACGATGTAAAGAGCAAAGTCATCAGCGTATGCCACCACACCACATCTTGAGCTGTGTGATTTCCCAATCGGCGTGTTTGTTGTTAGACACCACAGCAGTGGCGATAAAACTCCTCCTTGAGGGGTGCCTCTTGTGGTGTGTCTGGTAATGCTGGCGCTTCCCATCTCTGTGAAGATGATCCTGTTCCTCTGAAGAGACCCTACAAGATTTACTACGGGCTGCTGAAAATCCAATCTTGAAGAAAGAATATTGTTGAACGCCCCTTCAACGTCGAGGAATATACCAAGCGTATATTCTTTAAAGGCCAGTCCTTTTTTGATGCCTCCGAAGACACCTAAGTGAGAGGAAAGCACCTCAGACTAACAAGGCACATAAATTTGTATCACTGAAAAAATATTCTTTAGTTTTCCCTTCAAAATAGTTTTCTACGGCCGCTTTCATCTCACTATCGTCTGAAAATCTTCATCTTATCCTGACTCAACAAATTATCGTGATACTGGCCGTTCATTGCAGTTCCCTTTGCAACACGCACTAATTTTTTTCATTAAGTTGTTCAAGGAAAGTCTCTACAGCACGTTCTTTGCTAATCTGTAGTCCTTCTACTATCTACCACAATTTAATTCTTCGGTCAGCTGATACTAATTTTTCGCCGTCCTGAACATTTTCTTCGGTCACGACCGTCACTGGGTGACCCAGGCGGGGGACATCTTCTCAGGTCTCTCTTCCTTGTTAAAACAGCTTCTTCAGCGTTCTTCACAAGGAATTTATGACAGCGCGTTGCTCCAAATAAATGGTAATGAAAAAAGTGTTGTGTTATTTATACTAATAATCGTGTCGCAATTAGTATTATTAGTGATGAGATGATGTGTCATATCTAACTATCTTACGAGCCGCGTCTCGTATGTGAATTGTCAGTCGGTTTTTCTTACTCAGCTTTCATGGTGTGCCATAGTCATAAGATGTTGATGAAGAGACTAGAAACTGAGTTTTTGTGGACTATTTTGCCTTAACTGAGAGGAGGAGTGATATAATATTGAATATCTCTCTAGCATGTATATATATACCATTTGAGTCAGTAATGATCAAGACTCTGTTGGACGGTGGGGAGAAAAGCACAAACTGCGTTGAGGCTGTACTGAAATCCTTTGGGAAGGTGCAAAATTATTACTAAAATGGAATTTAAAAAAGTGGTCCCTAAGGGTAGTACATTTAATTTATGTATATACATATGTAATTATGTACATACATATATACGTATGTATGAAGGACTTTCACATAATGCACAGGAAATCGTATCTCACATTAATTATTGAAGTCAGCCTTTTTGTAACCTTACCACATTCTTCTACTACTAATTTAATCACAAATATTATTATGTGTGTATATGTGTATGTACATATATGCGTACTAATGCTCTTATAAATACATACAATACATATGTATGAATGCACATACCTCACCGCGATCAAATTAAACTATATGTACGAGTATGTATGTCTGTATGTCTGTATGTATGTGTGGACGTGTTACTTATTGAATTAAAATTCACACCCAACACTTTTCCGCGCTCACTTGAGTTTTATTCATCTTATAACACAAACACACAAACACACACGTATACTTGTATATGTATATATGCGTATGCACTGTGCACCATATTCATGAAGCCGATGAAGTCATTAAAAATTATTACAATACGTAATTGCCCATAATTAATAAGCACTCATATCCTGTACAGCGGATGTAAGAACCGAACCAATACGCGGATACATATTTATACATATACTTACATACATACTTATGTGTAAGTATTTACAACAACTACTGTGTAAAATGCGCTTGTATCGCTATTACATATAAGGGCAAGTGGATCATTATGTGTGCTCAGCCAAACGATGTATGGATTTATGTCTACATATACGTGTGTACATACATACATACCATACATATGTATGAGTTTATGTAAATGTCGTTGTGGCCTTTTGTCGGCTCTTTCTGTGCAGACGATCAAACAATCAACCGCGCATATATATACATACATATGTACATAGGTAGTCATGTATGTATATATGTATGTAAGTAGCTACTTGACCAGACCGCCACAGTCAGCGCGCGTAGTCATTCAGCAGTAGTCGCCTATCCTTTTAGCCAACTCATAGCGTATTTTTAAACATATATATAGGTACATATGTAGAAGTACATACATATATGTAGCTATAGCTGTTTGTCCCTTTGCGCGGTTTTACCCGCACTTGGCTTTTGTCTGCCCTCAGACAGCTGCTTTGTATTGTAATGAGTTGTAATTTTTATCAGCTCATTCGCTGTTCAGTATTGTCGACAACAAAACCGCCATTCAACCGCCAAGCTCTCGCGTTCATACAGTCAGCCAACCAGCCAGCTAGCCAGCTAGCCAGGGAAGCAGCTTAAAAGGAAGCCAATATGTGGATGAGTATGATATGAATGTATTATAGCGAATGACTTGTGCTTGTTCGTATTGTTCGAAATAAAAGAATTATTTTTTATTAAAAATCTGTAATGTCATTTCGATAATAATGGGTCACATTTTTAATACACGCATTCACATACACAGATATACATATGTACATGCACATATAGATATGAATGTATAGACATTTTATATAATTAACAGTAATTTCACTTTAATTTTAATTTTTATTTTATTTTTGTATTTAAAAGTATTTAAAACTTTAAATAAGCTTTTTTCTTGAATTTAATTCTGAGAGACACTCCTTTGAATTTAGTGGTATTCGTGTAACACTAACACATAAGTAAAAATAAAATAAAAACCATAAAAGATCCTCATTGTTAAAAAAAAATGGACTACCATAAGTCTCTTTCGGAAACGCCCCACTTAAATCTTAGAATTTCTCTACGATTCCACTTGCACAACTTTGAAGTCGCATTATATCTGCGATCAGCATCAACACCAATAATATTGATAGAATCGAAATCCAAAGCAGAATCACCCCTGTAAAGTGTTCACTCATTAAACGAATAAAGATCAAGCGCTTCAAGGCGCTGATCATTCTCGCTCCGGTGTAGTGTGCAGAGGCACCCGATAAG
This sequence comes from Ceratitis rosa, assembly GCA_037013455.1. NCBI lineage: Eukaryota > Metazoa > Arthropoda > Insecta > Diptera > Tephritidae > Ceratitis > Ceratitis rosa. Next base: position 7,635,594 of record JAWMAG010000031.1, on the reverse strand, counting down.
TCGACAATGAGAGTTTTCACAATAAGGATTTTGCGATTTACCGACAGCGAATTGTGCATACGACGAACAAAAGTTCGGGCATTTGGTGACTTTCAATTTATTTTTGTTAAATCTAAAAATACCAAATCCCTTACAATTACTTTATCAAACCTCCTTTCAAATTTTGAAACGATCGGCTAAAATAGAGTCGAGAAAACGCTAGATCGGCGTAATTTACAGCCGATACAAATATTCATCGAATGCCAAATTGCACCTGGAACGATTGCACCATCTTTAAAGACTATTTCTAAGTGGTTCCGAAAATTCCAGAACGGACATTTTTCCGTAGAAGACGAGCACCGAGTAGGTCGACCGAAGTCTTCCACTGATGACGTCACTGTAGCTCTGGTGAACTCCAAAATTGACGAAGACACATCATTGACACAAGAAATAATTGATACTGAATTAGGCTTCAATGCCATCGTTACTTTGTGAATATTAAGTAATCATTTTGGATACACGAAGAAATCTGCTCGATGGGTATTTCACGAATTTAAAATGAGGTCCAAAATGAGGCTCGAGTGCATTTTGCTCAATTTTTCCTAAACAAATTCGAAAATGGTCACTCTAACAACTTTGGTAAAGTCGTTACTAGTCACCAGGCTCTTGGTTCTATAAGTAAGATCCAGAAACCAAACAGCAGTCCAGGGTATGGAGTCCAACAGGAGCAAACCGACCCGTAAAATCTAAGCAACAAAAATCAGCACCAAAAGTAATTATGTCAGTTTACTTCACTCGGTCTAAAATCGTAGCTGACTTATTGTATTCTTCTCTACAGACGTGTGGAGATATCCCTAGTGTTAAATAAAGTCTTAAAAACATCCTGATATAAAATATTAGGTAATGTAAAAAGTTCGTTCGGTTTTTTTTTCATGCACATGGTTCCAAATAAATGCTCACGTGACGGTCTGTTTCCACTATTTCCATGATTTTATCGCAATTTTCGACGACAGGCCTCCCGACGCGTGCTGCATCTTTGACATCGAAATTACCGGAACGAAACCTAGCAAACCACTTTTGTGCTACACGTTCGTTTACAGTATCGGGCCCATAAACTAAATTATTTTTTTTAGCCGCTTTCACATTGATCGAAGAAAAATTGTAAAATATAGCGAATTTTCTCTTTGCTGGTGTCCATCTTTGACGAACGCTCACAACGTACTGAGTCAATCAATCGAAAAACTGTCAAAAACAAGACTTTCAAGACTTTTAGCGCGAATAAACACGTTTTCAGGGCCGTATAGCATGATGTGACACATAACACTAGTACTATGGACAATAACGCCATCTCTTAGATAAAAACCGAACGAAATTTTTTCTTTACCTAATAAATGTTAATTATGAGCCAGCCTTTTGTTTACTAAGTAAAAAACCTCCAACTTTTAACTATTCCCCATCCATATTAGCTTCCAGAAATTCTTCCTTTCAATAATATCAGAATGAAGTCCTTTCTTTTAAGAATTCTACTCTACTCAATAGCTCAGCTCTTATGGATTGAAATCAGAATTAAATTGTTTCAAATTAAATAGTTTCCCACATGTCTATATGTATCCACAAATGTATTCGTTCATGCTACGCACATACGAGTACATACATACATATAAGAACCTGTATTTATGTTATCGCGAGCCGGGCAATAAACCGTCTTATCTTAGCGAATCTAAAGTAATTGACTGTAATAAAGTATAAACCCATTCTTGAAATACGAAAAAATTAGCAACGTAATCACATTTTGTTGAACTATTTTACTGCGCTCTGAGTAAAGCGCAAATGCGCTTGTACATGCCGCCACAACCGTGCATACATACTCATATGTACATACATATCTGCATTTTATGCTGATTAGTCGCCCATTGAAATCCATTTACAGAGCATTATCGCTGAAAGCCGCAGGAATAAATGCGATAATTTAATGTCACACTAAATGTGTGCAACGCGATCTCCTCTGGATGCTAATCCGTCGATAGGACGACAAACATACAAACGCATACATAAATATTTATGTACCTATGTATATTCCAGCATGCCGATCGACTACGATGATCCTCGCTGTCGCGCCGCGGACAGTGATGTTGATGATGATGATGGTTGTGCGTACGCAAATGCAAATGCGACGCGAGGCACTGGCTAGGCGGGGCGAGGCAAGACGTTGTGACGTCTCCGCACCGAACGAGTTGACGCAGTTAAGTTAATGTTAATTTGTATTGATCTCACTAATAAAACGAGCCGTGCTTTGCTAATCTCATCGAGATCTGGATTGACTTGAAGGCGTGCGTTTTTTGTTGTTGCTGTTGTGACTGTTGTTGCTTGCGGTTTGATATGATGAGCAGCAGTTTGTGCGTGCGGACAAGCGCGATATGTCCTTGAGCATCAGTCCAGTCAAGATGGAGTTAAACGAATGTGGCTCCATTAGCGAAAGTGCGATGAATGCGACAACAACAACAACAACAACAACAACGACAGCAACAACAACAACGGTACTATGTGTGTGCTGCTTAAGTGCGCGCGATAGTATCGACAACAACAATAACAACAACAACAAAAACAAAAACAACAAAAACAACAACAACAACAGCAGCAGCAGCAGCAGCAGCGGCGGTAGTATGTGTTTGCTGCTTAAGTGCGCCCGATATTATCGGCGTGCTGCAGCAGTCAGCGACAACAACAACAACAACAACCATACCAATAAAACGATTGAATATGGCGATTGCGCCATCAGTTTGCATCAATAAAACGTTCCATCAATTGTTGTGGCATAAAAGTACGCGACGCGACTGACTGACCGTTGCAACATGTTGCCGACGCTTTGTCGCCGCCATTCATAAGCAACACCGCACCGAAGCGGCGACGATATCTAAAGTGATATTAATTAAAATATCATTTATATCAATGTACATATAAAAATAGCAAAATGATGCAGCAAAAGCAACATGATGCTGATGACGCTGATGATGCTGATGATGGCGTTGATGCAACACAGACGTACGCAGTCAAACTTATCAACAGTCGGCTGTATTTATGCTGCTCATATATCAGTATATTGTACGTATGTACACTCACTGAATTTGATTTGTTTGATATGCTGCATGTAGTTGTCGTTGTTGTTGTTGTTGTTGTTGGTTTTGTAACTGCTGTCATCTCACTTGTTGACGGCCGCATTTAAGAGACTCATCAACGCCAGTCGAAATAAACTTGTTTGCCAGCAATGAGGATATGGCCAATATACTGGCAGTTCGTTAGTTGCCTTCGGGCTTCTTCGTTAGCTTTTCGCCTGCTTTTCGTTGGTAGTTGAGGCAGTAACAGTGGGATGTTTTTAGTTTGTGTGTGGACTTTGAGAGGAGAGGTAATTGATGATGGATCAAAGAGATGAACTTAAAGAAGAGAATTAAGGAGAAGAAGAACGGGAAGAAGAAGAGAATGACAATAATAACAAGATGAACTAAAATAAATAGAAGAATAAGAAGTAAAAGAAAGTAAGAAGAATAATATAAAAGAAAATAAAATAAAGCAGAACAAAAATAATAAGAAAAAAAAGAAGTTTAAAGAAAAATAAAAGATATAGAAGAAGAGGAAAAAGAAGAAGACAAATAAAAAGAGAATATAATGAAAAGTAGAAAGAAAAGAAGGAGGTGAAGAAGTATAAGATAAAATAATAATAAGTAGAGCAAAATAAATAAAAAAATTATAGGAATAGAAGAAGAAAGAAAAACTGGAAAAAGAAGAGATTAAGAAGAAAGTGTGGAATAAGAAGAAAAATCAAAAGAAAAAAGTAGTACAAGGATAAGAAGAAGAAGTGAAAAAAGTAAGAATAATACAATAAAATGAAGAAAGAGAAAAAAACAAAAAAAAAGGAGTAGAACGTAAAACAAAAAAAAAATACGATCATAAAGAAATGGCAAATAAAAAGAGGAAAGGAAAATAATGAAAAGAAGAAATAAAAGAAAAGGAAAGAAAAGATGGAGAGGAAAATGTAGAACATAAAATAATAATAGAAGAGAAAAAAATAATAATAATAAGAGAGGAAGAAGGAAATACTGGAAGAAGAAGTGGAGAATAAGAATTAAAAGCAAAAGAAAAAAGTAGTACAAGGATAAGAAGAAGAAGTGAAAAAAGTAAGAAGAATAAAATGAAGAAAGAGAAAAAAACAAAGAAAAGAAGTAGAGAAAAAACAAAAAAGGAATATGATCAAAAAGATAAGACAAATAAAATAAGAAAGGGAAAATAATGAAAAGAAGAAATAAAAGAAACGGAAAGAAAAGCTGGAGAGGAAGATGTAGAAGGTAATAGTTGAAAAAATAATAATAATAAGAGAAGAAGAAGGAAAAACTTTAAAAAGAAGAAATTAAGAAGAAACTTAGAATAAGAAGATGAAGATAAGAAGAAGAAGAAAAAGTAATTAAGAAGAATAATAAAAAGAAGTAAAAGCAAGCGAAAAAACTTAAAAACGCGAAAAGAAGTTAAAGGTAAATAAATGAAAAAAAGAAAAGAGAACGAAGAATCAGCATTAAAAGGCAGAGGCAAAGAAAAAGAAGAAGAAAAAGTGGAATATAAGATAATAAAGAAAGAAAAAGTAAAAATATAATAAGAAAAGAAGAAGGAGAAGGAGGAAGAAGAAGAAGAAGGAAGAAGAAGAAAGAAGGAAGAATGAAAAGAAATGAAGTAGAAGAATAAGAAAGAAAAGAAAAACAAGAAAGCTATGCAAGACCTTTATAATCTAGTCTGTTATCTAAAAAGAACATTTAAGATCAGACTGTAGTGGTCTTAGGATGATTTTAATGAGCTTGGGGATGGTGTAAGCTGTGGAACCAAAAATCATTATGAAAAGCGATGTCTGCGGTTGCAAAACTAAGATAACGAAATCTCAGGACTCGATTCAACAGAAAAGTGTTTAATTTTCTCTTACTCACTTACCCACGTGGATCCAGTTGTATGAACTATCATGCAACATCGCGATTTGCTGATTCTTGATTGGGGTGGGCACTACCTTAACGCGGGCACACTAGTCATTTAGTTTGCAGACTAAGCGAATCTCTGGACTCCTTTAGAATGTCCCTACAAAACATGGCCAGCCTACCTATCAGTCGGTGTAGATTTCGTAGAACTCTTATATCTCTGAGAGCTTTTCCGAAGGTTTTTATACCAGTAGATCGTTCTAACTCTTCACCAAAGGAAAGAACCTCTAAATTGCCTGCAAAAATCGGTGCGGAAAAACGGAACAGAGGGTCACAAGTGTTTTCTGTAATATACAGAAGAGAGAGCTCTGAGAGACAAAGTTAATCGTGCTTATTCCCACTATTTATTTTAAGGGAATTCCAGAGCACTCTTTAGTCAACTATTTCCTCCATTGATCTTGACAAAAAACTATCTGTAACGACAACAACTGTTGCACTGTGCCGTCCTTTCGCCTGCCATTTCAGTAAGTCTGTCAGTTCGTCACTCGAGCATTCAGTCAGTCGTCAGCGAGTTGTCTCAAATCAGAAGTGCGTGAATTGGTGGTGCTGAGTTCTTAGTTGTTGTTTTTGCTGTTTGCTATTATTACAACAGCAATTGTTGTTGCAGTTATTCTTATTGATGCACATTGGTTGTTACTGCATCTCCTGGACGAACGTTGGACAGATGGATGCATGCCAACAGTATGCGTTGATGTTTATTGCACTTGACAGCACAAATTCATAGACACAGTCCAAGCGTAGCGTAGCATGGCGTGGCCAAGGCAATGAGAGTCTGTATAATATGAAGTGGAGAACGGAGAACGGAGAACAAGCCGCAAGCAACAGCCAAGCAGTAACGTTTGCGGCAGGCAACTCGCGAGATATGCAAATTTGCCGTATTGCAACAGGCAAACAAATAGGAAAATATGGCAGCAAAAGCATTGTAATGAATGTGTTAAATAAAGAGACGTCGACAAGGACGATGATGACGAGCGAAAAAAGAAAATGAATAAAACACAAAAACAAAAACAAAAACAAAAACAAACACAAAAACAAAAACAAAAACAAAAACAAAAACAAAAACAAAAACAAAAACAAAAACAAAAACAAAAAGGGAAAAGAAGTGACTGCTTGTTGTTGACGCGCAGAAGAAGAAGAGTAAAGGGAAGAGGAAGAAGACACCGAGGAAAGAGCTGAAGAAAAGTGCGGCAAAGCCAGCTGTTGACTGAGTCGGTGGTGTCGGGACGCCGGAGTTGCTTTCAACGCAATGAATGACAAAAAAATTTACTTCGCCATGCGTGGCATGAAATATACAAAATATATATGTGTATATATATGCTGGTATGCATATTTGTTGGCGTGTTGCAGGCGTTGAGTGAAAATTGGCGAGCTTTTGTTGGGTGTTGCGGTGACTGAAAAGACCTTCCGAGCCGCACCACTTCCAGTACAAATTAACTGCGAATGCTACGCATGTGTGTGTATATACATATATATGTATATATATTGTAATCTGTGCAAATTTGCACACACACTCGTACATTTATTGTGCAACATTTTTTAAGCGAGACGCAGACGTTGCCGATCCGTCCAATAGATATACAAATAAATCTTAAATACACGTACATATGTACGTAAGGATATATGACTGTATGCATATGTATGTATGTTTATGTCTAGTAACTGGAATTTCGTCTGCGAATTCTTTTGCCACATATTCTAGTGGCATCTACATCATCTTCCGTACATTCTACAATACATTCTATCTAGTCTTTTACTGCTTAGTCAAGTCAAGCTGCTGTTGTTGTTGCTGTTGTTGTTGTTGTAGCGCACTGGTTCAAGTTGCTAGCTGAATGATTGATGGCAAATTTATTTTGAAATATGTGCGCAAGCGCTTTTCGTCTTCAATTACATGCGAATGAATAGGCAGGCAGGCAGGCAGCCAAGCAACAGGCCAGCAGGCCAGCAGGCAGGCAGCCAGGTACGCAGTCGGTCGGCAAAGGGGTGGCAACCACTACTTAAATACCAGCATTTGTGCAGCCAAGTGTGCCTTGCCGACTACAAGTAAAACGAAACCATATCAGATCATAGTTGTTGATAAATCTTTTTAGCTCTCTGTATGCATGTATGTATGTGTGCAGTGGCACAATCACCGGCACAGCTTAGCCACACAGGCCTCCAACGACCAGCGGGCAAAGACTATCGCTTAGACAAAGTATATCTCAAACTATTGGTCAACTAAACTGGTTAACTTTAGGGAAGTGCATACATTGGAACATATATGTACGTGTATGTGCATACGAGTATGAGTTTGGCTAGTTGTTGCGGTTCTGGTGGTTTGAATAGTTGCTGTATTTCGTCGTACTTCCTTTTGTTACACATTCCTGCCTAACAGATTTTAGAATTTTTTTTTAAATTTTTTGGTATTACTCAGATAGGCAGACCTTGAAAGAGACAGTACCATGTTTAATGAGAAGAAATCTTGAAAATTTTCTCTTATAAATAGTAAGAAAATACTTTTGACGCAATCGTTCTCTTCATATTACTTTTTCTTTAATGGCATAGGCTCCGCTTATGGGATTTCATTCGAGTCAATAAAAGCATTTCAGTCAGTTTATTTTTATCGCCATTCGACCTCCAAAGAATCTTCTACAACTGATCTCTCCAACGAAGTCATGCCTCCGTTCAACATTTTAGCTAATCGGCGTGGCCGTTTTCTCTTTATTCGCTGAACTATGTCAATAGCGCCGAAAGGTGCGAACTGAAAATGTGACTAAAGACTCTTTTTATGAGCGCCGCGATGTTAAACGCCTACGAAAGTAGTTTTGGCATAACCGTAGAGAGCTTCAGGCTCGATGACGGTCGCCGGATCGAAAATCATTTAATTAAATCGATCTTATTCATCGACACGAATCCTTTTCTTGTCGTAGGAAAGATACGCACTTGCCTCTGAGTATCAAAGAACGCTCGTCAACAATTGCAAGGAAGTTTCGACGTCAAAAACGGCAGAACGCACAGCTGTATGGTTTCCTACTTGACTTGCTATCTTGCCCTCTAAGAACACTCGTCAGCAACTCGATACAATTGGTTTTCAGCATGGCCAATAAGAGATGACGAATTTTCTAATTGCGGTCGCCCCTCTGCAGGAATGTCCACCCCTCCGAGAAACGCGCTATATTTTACAATTTTTCTTCGATCAAGGCGAAAAAGCAGCTAAAGCGGCTGAAAAAATTAATTTCGTTTATGAGCCCGATACTGTAAACGAACGTGTAGCACAAAAGTGGTTTGCTAGGTTCGGTTCCGGTAATTTCGGTGTCAAAGATGCACCACGTGTCGGGTGGCCTGTCGTCGAAAATTGCGATTAAATCATGGAAATAATGGAAACAGACCGTCACGTGAGCACTTATTTAATTGCTGAAGAACTAAAGATAAGCCAGAAAACCGTTTGGAACCAGTTGCATAACCTTGGATTCAAAAAGAAGCTCGATGTTTGGGTGCCAAACGAACTAACGCGAAATCGCAACAAAATCGACCCATTTCTGTAGTGTTTGGTGACTGACGATGAAAAGTGGATAAGTGGATCACTTACGACAACGTCAAGCGAAATCGGTCGTGGTCGAAACGCGGAGAGCCAAGCCAGGATTGACGGCCAGGAAGGTTTTGCCGTGTGTTTGGTTGTTTGGTGGGATTGGCAAGGAATCATCTACGATGAGCTGCTCTCCTATAGCCAAAAGCTCAATGCGGCCCTCTACTACCAACAACTGGACCGCTTGAAGGCAGCACTCATCCAGAAGAAGCTAGATTTGATCAACAGTGGCCGAATTGTGTTCCATCAGGGCAACGCCAGGTCACACAGGTCGTTGGTGACGCGCCAGAAGCTCCAGGAGCTCGGTTGGGAGGTCCTATTGCACCCACCTTATAGTACGAACCTGGCACCAAGTGATTACCATCTTTTTCTGTCCATGGCGAACGCGCTTAATGGTGAGAAGTTGACTTCAAGGGAGGCCTGTGAAAATTGGATCTCCGAGTTCTTTGCCAATAGGGACGCAGCCTTCTACGAGAGGGGTATAATGAAGTTGGCATCTCGTTGGCAACAAGTTTGCGAACAAAGCGGCTCATATTTGACTTTAATCGGACAAATGTATCCAATAAAAAACTTGGCCTAATATATTGCCAAGAAGGATGGCTTTTGCTTCAAGAAACGTTCTTACGCAAAATGAACGTTAAATTTGCAGGAAGACCAGAATCTAGTACCATAGAAGTCGTCATACAAAATGAAAAGCAAATTGAAATGATAAAGATATTGACTTACGTGACTGTCGTAATTTCCAAATAATATTTTTCTATTTATTATTTGATGTACACATATCGTAGTCTCACTTTTTGTGGGACAGTTCTTGTGACCCCTTTTTGTGTATAAAGTCAGAGTCCTATAATTTTTGTTAACAACTTATTGCTTGCCACAAACTAACACGTTGTTAAAATATACAAAACTAGTCAGCTACGAATATTATCGGAAATGATAGGAAGTGCGTTGAATTTCCATAGAGACTATTACGGGTAGGAGGAATGCCGAAAGGACCACTTATTCTTGAGTGGAAGTGGAACTTAGTTATTTTTTCTAGGTCAGCACTTCTAAGAATAAAAATTTGTGCTTTTTCTAATTTACTACTACAGTTTTTTAATTAATTAATTGGATTTTGGATTCCTTCTTATCTTTTTTTAGACCAATTTTTTGTTGGGAAAATATTTGATTTCAAAGCATATTTAAAATTTTTTTTTTTACTTTTTCTCAACACGCTATTAAGTTTAAATTCCGAATATATGTATGTGTGTGAATATTAGCAAATATTTATGCCAAAATTAACAAGAGTTCAAATATTCTTAAAATAAGCACCACTTCAATTTATTACGCAAGTATCATAGAATAACAACTTTGGCAATTAGCTAAATTTGCAGAATTTGTTTACACAATACACAACATACACGTATACATACGCAACGCATTCAACGCAAAGTTAGATTCAATAGTTTAATTAACAAAATATTTTCACATAATTATTTTAAAAATTCACAAGCATTTCAAAAGCATATATGGTAAACAAAATAATCGTCGAGAGCTAACAAACTTTGTGCACACACATACTCACATACATATATCATAATCATATACTATGCATACGAATATTTTCTACATACGAAAAATATTTATATAAAAAAAAAATTTAACATTTCCGGTGATATTCACTCGCAGAAGTTTTGCGGAAAACTCAGTTGGCTTAGTTGGAAACCAGCATAATGAAATATATACTAATAAAGTTGGCAACAGTTGGGGGAAAGTTATCAACACATTCATAATTTTAGTAGAGCGCTTTTGATTTGGAAGTTCAGCGTTTGTTATTCATGTACTCGTACATATTTAAACAAAAATTTTGAAAAATGAAAATCAAAAAAATTTGTTTCCTAAATTGGTGTGTTGGATAAAAAATTATTAATAACATATCTTTTAGGTAACATAATTTTCATTAAAAATAATTTTGTATTTAAAAAAAAATTTTTACGTAAACACTGTTTAAGATGAAAAGTTTAAGATAAAAAGTATTTTTAGAAAAAAAATTCCAGAGCAAAATATTTTTAGTTAAAAAATGATGAGATAAAAGACATTTTATATTAATATTAGGTAAAGTAAAAAGTTCGTTCGGTTTTTATTTTTCTGCAAATGGTTCCAAACGGTTTTCTGGCTTATCTTTAGTTCCTCAGCAATTAAATAAGTGCTCACGTGACGATCTGTTTCCACTATTTCCATGATTTTATCGCGCTTTTCGATGACAGGCCCCCCGACGCGTGGTGCATCTTTGACATCGAAATTACCGGAACCGAACCTAGCAAACCACTTTTGTGCTACACGTTCGTTTACAGTATTGGGTCCATAAACTAAATTAATTTTTTCAGCCGCTTTGGCTGTTTTTTCGCCTTGATCGAAGAAAAATTGTAAAATTTAGCGAATTTTCTCTTTGCTGGTGTCCACCTTTGAAGAGCGCTCACAACGTACTCAGTCAATCGATCGAAAAACTGTTAAAGACAAACTTTTAGCGCGAATAAACACGTTTTCAGCGCCGTATAGTACGACATGATGCGACCTATAATATTTCCGATTATATATGTATATTCGGATGCTCCTTTTGTATTCCCCCCAACAATGTTCTATGGGCTGTTCTAAAATTCTTGGGGCATCTTGTTTCGAATGCAGTTCAAAGTTATAAGACAAACCAAGATTCAATAAAGGTTAGAGAGCTGTCTTCAAACTGCAATCTTCAGTTCTAGCAGTGAAACTCGTATGACTGGAAGCAATGAATGAAGTAAGCAGCGGTTATAAGCCTGCGCTCAGAACGCTAAAGTTATCTTATTCTTTAAGGAATTGAAACAGTAAAAGCTCCAAAATAATAATTATTTGAATAAGATACGGCGGTATCGATTGCAGCTCGTCTACTTAAGTCAGTTGAGAATTCCAGACGCGCTGTAGGGAAAAATTTAAATTAAAAGAATTACTCTTAAGTTGCAATATCAAACAAGCATTCATACGAGTATGTACCTCCTAAGGAACCACTCAACTGTTTTAAAATACCATAAGCTAGTTGGTCACCATGTGGTGTGGTGTGGTGTGTCGTACGGGGTATGTGTAGCATAATAAAAGAATTATAAAATCTCCACTCGCAAAACATCAATAGAAGCAACGAACAGAGTACCAGAGTACTCAATAAAATCGTTAAAGTAATTTCATATAAAAATTTCTGCGTCCAACTCAATTAAATCAAACAAGATTATTTGCTAGCCACTGGCATTTATGGAGCAAACCAAGCAAATGAGCACACACACAACCAACCATACCTTACACGCAAGTTTTCCGTTCCACTGTAGCACTGTGACATTGGTGGCAGCACGGTAAAGAGGTAAGAGGTTCGAAAGTATAGCTGACTGCCCTTATGTGGCACGAATGGCAATTGGAGAGGCTCTGAAAGTGGGCGGCGACGGCGGGTGTAAGTACCGGGCAGGTATGTGTGTGTAGTGCAATTGCTCTAATTCCTCTTGTTCTACTACTTGTGCTTGTGATTATTCTTCTTCTTCTTCTTGTGCTTCGACAACTGCATACGTACCAGCACTACTTGACACTCGGTTCGTGCGTCAATGCGGTTGGTTGTTAGCCTGATTTGGATGAGGCATTTGCTGTGTTACAACTAAAATTTGCAACAACAACAACAACCAACAACAACAGCCAACACAAAAAGCTATTGGAGCAGACTGAGCAACACTAAGTGGTGTTGGTATGTGCATGTATATATGTATGTATATACAATATGTATATGTATGTGTGTAACGACATTTAGCTTTAAGCTGCCGGCAGTGCAATAAGTAAACAGAGTCAGAGTGTTTGTAAAGTGCATTTGTGGTTTTGCGGTATTGTTGTTGTTGTTGTTATTGTTGTCTTAATATCGTACTTGTTATTGTTTTTGTCTTAACATGGCATGTGTTGTTGTTGTTGTTTTGTTCTTTTGTTCTTTTGTTGTTGTTGTTGTTGTTGTTGTTGTTGTTTTTGTTTTTGTTGTTGTTGTTGGTGTTATTGCATATTATTGCCATTGCGCTTGTTTAGTTGCAGCTTATGGTTGCTTCTATGACAGTTGGCATTGTTGTTGCACGCTGCCTGTTGTTGCTGTTGTTGTTGCTGCAAGTTATGACACACTTCAATTCCGCATATTTGTTGTTTGTGCGTATGCATGTACATATGTGTGCGTACATTTATTGTGATCTCTTTTTCGACGTTGCATGAACAAGTTGTGCTTTTTTTAAGCTTGCAACATACGCATTTACACACTACATACATACACGTATGCATTTATGTGTCCATAATTCAATGTTGCACTATTTGCCACAAATATGCAGTTAGATGACTGCCGATGATGATGACGATGACGATGACGATGATGCAGCAAAAGTAGTAACATTTCTTAGCGCGTTGTTGCAACACGCACATTTGTTTGTGTGTGCGTGTGTTTGTTTGTTAAAATTCCATGAATTCTATTGGAGTTTGAATTTCCACGAATTTCCTCAGACCAAGTCAACTGCGTGCGTGTGCATGCAAGCGTCTATCTTCAACTCAACTCAACTCAACTCGACAAGCTGCTGCCACAGACTCCACTTGCAATAGTCAGTGCGTTAACATTTATGCGCCGTCAATGTGTGTGTGTGTGTATGTGTGTGTGTTGTTGTAGTTACTTATTAATCGGAATTTAAAAGACACATCTTGTTGCCTTTTTTGTGGCATTTTGCTTCTATTAAGTAGTTGTTGCATATTTCTCTGCTTTTGGTATTTCCATTTATTGTTGCCGCTGAATAGATTGCCATCTGTGGTTGTTCTTCAACTTATTCCACTTTATATTAATTGAAAGTATCTATGTTGTAGGTAGTCTATAACAACAACAAATAATCGCAATGAAGAAAGTAAAATTCACTCTCATTTAGCCATCTGTCATTAAAATTAGTCCTGCATGGCATTGCATCACGTCCTTTTACTTTACTAATAGAAATTCATAAACATATTTTGCTAGCAGAAAAGTATTCTGTCCGACAGACGCATTATGCATAAGTCGGGAATTCTGTAATTTTCTTTTAGAAGCTTTTGAGTAGGCCAACTATTCATTAAAGCTACAAAGCTTTATCAATTACTGACTGTAGGCCCCACAATTGTACTGCTCCATCTATAGTCTGTAAGGAGGAGGGTAGAGTCTGGTGGTGATAGCTCACTCTCTCGCTCTTTACTCATCGCTCTCACTTATTGGGTGTCCGGTAGACTACTGCTTCGAACATCCTGTGTGAGTATTTTCACTTAACTGGACGACATAGTTGCCAGCCTTTATCTCGTACGCCTCTTTGTTCTACTCATTCGCTGTTAATGCGTTCAAGGCATAAATCTGACGCAATAACTTTCACTTGTGAACTTCTTATGCCCAAACCCCTAAATTTTCTTCGTTCAGTACCAGATCCATTCGCTTCGCTTCTTTGTCCAACCTAGGGGGAGCAGTTATTGATGACCACAACAGCCGAGAGGTTAGCACTGCCATTCTGATATGACCAGGTTTTGAGTCCTTGTTCAACCAACAGCCAAAAATGTCAAGAATGTCAAGCCCTCCAAGTGCATATCTGACATCAAATTAAAGCTCTTCATAAAATATTTATCGGTCTTTCGAAGGTGGCTCCGAATAAACTGTAGTTCCCTCCATTTGTTGGAAATTGAAGGAGGAGCACGGCCTAAAATCGCTTCAACGGTTACAAAATGCCAATTATTATATGACGTCGACAAAGTGAAAGGATACAGGAGTTCTCTAACTAAAACATAGTTTACTCTAGATAGCTTGAAGAGGTCCTTACTCATTTTGACTGCACTTCCAGTGCCTTTGAGGGACAGATAGAGGTAGTGTCTTTTTGTGTTTTAGAGGCCTGCTTTAAAATCAACGATGATACTTTTCTGACGGATCTTTTCCATGACATTCTGGCTCTTGACAAATATCTGATCAAACATCAATTCACCAGGTCTGAAGACACTCTGATAAGGTCCAAGCAGTTCGTTAACAGTGGGATCTAATTTTTCAAGCAGTAAGCTTGATAAAACCTTAAATGCGATATTGAGCTGGCTTGCTGCTTCAGACCTTTCAGCGCCTGCAGATGTTGTCTAAAGCACTGGGTCTTGGAGATCCTGGAACACTTTCACAGTAGAACGTACCACGAAATTATTGTGGGACAGCGCAGTTTGAAGATAGAAACAACTGTTACTTGCAGTGAGCAAATGAGAAAGTATCATTCTTTTAGGTGTATCGATGCGGAGTCTACCCTTAAGATATCAACTCAACAACTTAAGTAAAGTGGAATCGGCTGAGCACAGGTTTATGCCACGATAATTAGCTAATGAGTTCTCTCTTTTAATGGACTAGTTCTAAGCATGCCCGACACTTTCGATTAACCACATTCTGTAAAAAAGTTCATGCCTGGGCCATATCAGTTTTTCGCCACTTTAATTAAATAACTCCGCTTGTAAACCATTGCCTCCCTCTACGTCGTCATTACCAGGTATGGAAACATATATTTTAACAGCAACAATTGGCGTTTCGGGTTCACCATCTCACTGCAATTCAGGAGGATAGACAAGTGTTCCCTCCATAAATTCAATATACCCTGGATACAAGTCGCTCCACTACCTCTTTGGTTGTTATCTTGACCAATGATCAGCATAGGATTGTGGGTGGCTACCAGCAACTAACAGAACGTATGTTTTCTTTCTATTTGATATTTTACTCAATATATAGTGTGATCTGGTGATTTGGTTCAGTATGTCGCCTTACATTTTCTTTTACGGACACTGTTTTCGGCTATTAGCCTATCAAGCTCATTGAACTTACTCATTTCGGCATCTGTTTTTTTGTTTTGTCTGAAATCGCGTCTTGCTTCCCTCTTCGATTCTCTTTGTCTAACCAATCCAGCACATGTTGTGATCTAGACTGTTTTCTCTCCGCTGCTGCCGTATATTCCATGTGTGTTTTTGCTACTAAAGGATAGTTGCCTAAGTCGATTTTAGTTTTTCGGAGTGTGGAACATTGTAGATAAATACCTCGCCTGCTTAGACTGTCCTTATAGCAATTAGATAATGATCCGATTCGATGTTAGGTCCATCCGTCTATCACAACATGATTAATTTGGTTCCAGAATGTCCTTTTGCTGATATCTGGTACTACATTCCGGGTCTTATGAAGTCCATTAACATCAACCCGTTTGGAAAGGTTTCGCGTTGAAGACAGATTTTTACAAATCCACTTTTAAAAACACCTCCGACGGCAGCGCTTAGTGGAGGTACCACGTCCTTTCGACTTGACTACTTGAAGAAACACTTTATAATCCAAAATGTGGCAGGCAGTTCCAACACGGTGGGTATTATATAAACTAGTATCTATTTTATATGGAAGCTACTTTTTTCCGTACTTGCCTCGCCTACCGCACTTCTTGGGCCTCTGGAATGTTAGCTGTAATTTCCAGGAGAACATCATCTAGTTGAGCATCAATACGTCACCAATTAAGGTGCAGGATATTCCAGGTATAATCCTTAAAATTGTGAATCTTATGAAGTTTTTCAGCCGCCTTCCAGAGCTGTGTCTACATTTAAAGAACTTTTTTCGTGGATTTTCAAAATTATTGTTCACAAAACGCAACCAGCAGCCATTTGACCCTCACCGTTGCTCAGCAAAAATACTTTAAATGGTTTTCATAGTGCCGCAGGCGTCCGCTGAATAAAACTATGCAACTGTTTCATGAATTTTCCCTTCGCTATTTTGCCAGCAGTTCTTGGCAGAATTTTCTCCTTCTCTCAACTAAAAAAAAAAAAAATATTTCACACAAGAAACAGAAAATAAAGTTTAAATAAGTGCTTTTATATGTAAGTTTTACACCGTAGTTTTTTCCACGCTTAAATACTATTTTTTTTATTATTTTTATTATTTTTTTTTGTTTTGCTTTTTTTTCAACTATGTAGAAGAAGGGAACACATTTTGCTCACTATTAAATTTTTCACTTTGGCTATAAGTTTCATTTAGCTTAGGGCAAATATTTCTGCTTTTGCTGTACATTTTAATTAAAAGTTTATTTTCCATAGGCGTTTGGATTTTTTTTTTCTCGTTTTTGTTTTTGTTTAGACCTTGAACTTGAGTGGTTCATATACCATATGTATAAATTTTTCTAGTAAACAGCAACTCATTATTTTTGCAATAGATGGTGATTAGTGATCTGTGTCGCGCTTTCTATAATATAAGCAACTGGTATTTTTAATACGACGATGTCCTACGAGCTGACAATTGTCCTACCATGCATCAGCTTCATACTAGTTTTATACTAGTTCATTTAGACATGGTGAATTTCTACTTCACCAAAAAAACCTTTAACCATTCGGCTATCTAGAACAGAGTTGGTTTTCCCCAGCAGGGTTATGGTCCTGATACTGCAAAAGTCAGCTGTTCCACGGTTTTGCAAACCAATTAAACAAATGTCTTGGAAAGAGGCTGGAAAGACAAAGAAGTCCGATGTTTGGGTGCCAGCTGAATTAACGAGGAAGGGTTTGTTTTGTGTTTTGTGAGATTGACAAGGAATCACGTATTGTGGGTTGTTTGCTTACGGCCATACACTTATTTCAAACCTGCACTGTCAGCAATTGAAGCGTCTGAGGGTAGCAATTGCCCAGCCAACAAGAGGGTAATAGAATGTAGACCACACATAGTGACTCGCCAGAGAGGCTCGGAGGGGTTCTTATGCTTCCGTCATATAGTCCGGTCCTCGAACCAAGTGATTACCATCTGTTTCTGCTTATGGCAAATGGTTTGGTGATAGACCTGTGAAAATTAATTATGCCAATAGACTCAGGGGTTTCAATGAGAGATGATATTACCATCAAAATGGCAAAAAGTTGTAAGGGCAAACGTTGCATATTTGACATAAAGCGGATATATCTAACTAAGGTGAATGGAACACTCAATTTAATGTTAATAACGAGTGATCCAAGTAGAGGTACTTCTTGCAATGGCTTTTTTCTAACAGATCACGAGTGAATCGTGTCAAGCTGCCAAGTTATTTTTGTTCGTTATTTCGCGCGCTTCGCTCAACTCAAGATAAACGGCCCTCTGAGCTTACTATTCGCAACACCATCACCCATCTTGAGACCCATCATTCATTATTGGATAATATTCAACCGAACACGTCTAGCACGCAGCGAAGAAAATATAGCGGCCGGTGGCTGAGAGTGCACACGAATACCGTGAAGAGAGGATTCAGCGTCGTTGACAGTAATTCGGACACAGCTTGTGTGAGAACTGAAGCCGGTCAACCTTCCCAAGCGACATCGGTTTGCTCTATAGGCTTTTGAAAAGTTCGACGATGATCCGACGTTTGCGAACCAAATTTGAGATACATTTATGCCTCAATGGGTATGTAAACAAGCAAAATTGCCGCATTTGGGACGAAGAGCAAGCTGAAGAGATTCAAAAGCTGTCTTTCATCCAAACAAAATAAGGGGTTGGTTTGGTTTGTAGGCCGATCGAATCATCGGTCCATATTTCTTCAAAAATGATCCCAGTGAGAACGTAACCGTCACTGAAGCTCGTGATCTTGGCGACATTTAGTTTCAAGAAGACGGCGCCACTTAGCACACGTTTTGGGCAGGTCGATATCACACCAAGATCGTGTGATATCACATCGTTTGACGTCTAAAGTCTATCCGGACAATCCCGCTTCGATTCGACCCTGGAGCAAAACATCATGCGTGTCATTTGCCAGTTACCCATTAAATTGCTCGAAGGAGTAATCGAAAATTGTACTCAACGGATGGGCCATCTGAGGCAAAGCCGCAGCCAAGATTTGAAAGAGACAATCTTCACAAAATAAATAACAAAGAATGTTCTTTCTTTGAAAATTAGGGAACAAGGAAATGTATTACTTTTTACTAGACCTAGAGCTAGACTTAATATCGGTGTATTATCTATAAAAATTATTATTATTAATTTATTAATTATTGAACTCCGAAATTGTTTGTTTATTGGGCTAACCCAAGTCTTAAATCGTCGCAAAATGTACTTTCAACTCCAAAAAAAAAGAAGAAATTCGCGCTCATCATGCTTTAAAAGGTGAACTATCACGGTAAATATCAATAATCATATTTCCACTGAGTGAGCAGATCATCGACGGAAAGTTATAAAGAAATGAACAAGAAAAAAATGTTCAAACATAAAGCTGATGATCAAAGTCACTTCTTGTGTGTTTCTCCTGTATGTGTGCGTGTGCGTGTGCGTTTTTTGTACCGGAATGAGTGACGTTTTTGAGTGTTGAGACCACCTTGACCGACGAGCTTGTCATACGCGATGCCACCAACTGTGCGCGTGTAAACAACTTTAAATATGCGTTACAGACATACATGCATACAAACATACAAACATACACATCATATACATATGTACATATTATATAAGTATGGTTTAATGTAACCAAGTATCACTTTTATGCATTTTCAGTGAATATTCCATTCCATTCATAACTGCCGCTCGAGTCAAGCACCTGCTGCAATATGAAATGTAACTTTGGCATGAAACTAAAGTCATAATAAAATGCATATGCCATTATATATTCGTATGTATGTATGTTATACATATGTGCTCGACCAACGTTTAATGGTATTTCAATATTCCGCTGAAAATGCAACGCTGCTTAATGATAATAAAAGCACTTGAGGTATCGAACGAGGGATTATGGTATGCTTATGAGTTTAAGGTAAGTGTATTATATACATATATGTACATATATACTCCATATATGGTATGTATGTATACCTACACTCAATGACCGCATATTTGCTTCATTAGTTGACGACGATGAGAATGTGGCCAAAAATGTAAATGAGCTACGACAGTCATCAGCTCAACGCAGCTCAGCAGCTCCCAGTACGGTTGATCCTTTAGTTTGCCGCTCGACATTAAAAAAGTTTATATGCGTATTTAATGTTACTGCACAGAAGTTGCCTTTTTGCGGCTGAAACAAAAGTTTGTGAAATTTTAATTTTAATATTTTGGGGAAAAGTACTTAAATATTGCATTAAAACGGCAGCTGTGACCAGACTACTGAAAGGAGATATACTTTCAGTCTCGAGGGAGGGATTTACGGCAGGGAGTGTGGGACACATACAAGTATAAAAGGATTAGTGGGTGAAATCTGTAAAAGAATTCATTAGACTCATTTTGGCGCATCAAAAGCTCAAGTTCATAACTTGGCTGAGCAAATGACACTGCAAGACTGCGGCTTGATTCGATGTTATGCCGTTTATAGGTAAGAAGAACTCCGTTGTTCAAGCCCAATATACAGTTTGATAAAGTTAAGGCTCGAGCCTGTGGCCTGTTTAGTACAGCTGCTTGTATGGGTTCCAGATTCGTGGTTAGGTTCGGGGAAACTCCTTGTGGCAGTCACTTAACAAGCTGGCTACTCGGATTGTCGTCGTACAGTACCAGACTAATTTGATTTTCTTCTTTATCCATTCTGGTGAAAGGAAAGCAAACTTCGTGGTTGTTTCGTGAGAAATTCTATACTTTACAAGAAAAATTGATAATTTCACTATCATCCTGTCAAAATACTCTTGTGTAACAGATGTTACAGGGAGTCTACACGCGTACCTTATCCAATTAGAAACGTCTAGCTCTGCAGCCATGTTGATAAGACAAAGTCAGTTCCATCTTTAAGTGGCGTAGATGACCCCAGGCATTTTGAGTAGTTCAGCCGGTGAGCCATCAACACAGTTGTTTTTCAAGAGACTTATTTCAGCTTCCTTTGATGATTCGAAGTGATCATATTTGGCTGCATGGCTTTCCCCTGGTGAAGCTGGTCCATCGACTGCAAGGCCAAATCGCTTTGGCCGTAAGACAATGCTCTGTTTTTGGTGGGACCAGTGTGGTGTGGTGTACTACAAGTTGTTAAAACCTGGTGAAACGGTGAACACGGATCCCTACCGACAACAAATGATCAATTTAATCGAAAAACGGTCGGAATGGGCCCGAAGACATGGCAAAGTTATCTTGCAACATGACAACATGACGCGCCGTCTCATACCGCTAAACTGGTGAAAGACACATTAAAAACACTTAATTGGGAAATATTATCGCACCCACCGTACTCTCCAGACCTCGCCCCGTCCGACTATCACCTTTTCGCATCGATGGAACACTCCCTTGCAGAGCAGTGCTTCGGTAATTTTAAAGAAGTCGGAAAATGGCTCGTCGAATGGTTTGCCTCGAAAGAGAAAAAGTTTTTTTGGTATCCATAATTTGCCTGAGAGATGGGCGAAATGTGTAGAAACCAATGGTCAATACTTTGAATAAAAAAAGTTTGAGATTACTCTGAAAATCAAGTGTTTTCTTTATCGAAAAAACCGGCAAATTTCAACTAACACCCCTGGTATTTCCGCTGTAGCGTGTTAGGCTCCAGATTCGAATCCCTTTGAGACATATTTATTTTTTATTTATATTTTTTTTTTAACTTTTAGTGAATCTCAAATTTTTGCCACTTCGTCGTTCGTATGTTGTTGTTGTTTGTAGTACGCTATAGCTGAGCTTCATTTCCGAAAAACTTCTGTTGAAGTGCGTAGATTTCGTTACTCTTTTCAACATGACGATAGAGGTCTTTATTGCGGTGTGTGAGGGTTTCGGTTCGATTCTCCCAGCCGGCACCATCATTTTTATTTTATTTATTTATTTTTTTTTTTTTTTGGTTAAGTAGAAATTCCACATGCCTAAATGAACTAGTATAAAACTAGTATGAAGCTGATGCATGGTAGGACAATTATCAGCTCGTAGGACATCGTCGTGTTAAAAATACTAGTTGCTTACATGGAAAATGGATGAAGATGAACTAGTTGGTGTAAAAATGTAAACTAGTTGGATTCTAGTTGACAACTAGTATTTTCCCCTACCGGAAATCCTGCCACCCAGATATTTCAAACTTTAATAGTTTTCGCAAGTTTATGTATTGTGGCTGCATAGTGCTTAGAGATATTAAGTTATCTCTCTTCCATCTGCATTAAAAGCGAAAGATTTATTAGGCAAGTGCCGCGAATTTCGATAAGGTGAGTTTCGTGTGAATAAAGGACCGTTAAATTCACTCTTTTGTGTATATGAAAATAAAACTTATAGTTAGTCCTTGGTTGAAAATCGCAAACCCAATTCTATCAAACTCATAATGACTCACATGAAATGCCCGACAGAAGAAATCTTTATAGTAAGAATGAGTGTAGGCTTTTTTTCTAGAAAAAGGACCAAGCGACTATAAAATACAAATGTCACATCTAAATGCACTTGTTATGACCAACAATAAAATCATAGACACAAATTTCATACAAACCACTTTAATTTAAAGACGACGACAAAAAAGCAACAACAACAAAAAGGGCGTACCAACGGCTGACGAAGTGCGAAAAATTGTCATTAAAAAGCCGGAGATGTGGAGCAGTATGATGGACCTGCAGCTATAGAAAGCTATTTAAGGCACACTCCACACACACATACCTGTATGTACTTACACATCATAATCATAATAAGTGTATATGTATGTGTGTATGTGTATGTATGTACAGTGTCCCTATAGTCAATTGCCTGCCATTAAGATTCACATAACTTCATATACACACACACATGCATATACATATGTATAGGTGTACGAGTACATAGATACATCCAGTTGGAATTTATTCACTGTCACAGGCCTTTAAATTTTCACACCTCCCGCAGTTCGCTTTTGTTCGGCATCGCCTTATTGCCATCTAATATGCTTTTTATGTCAACTACTCACACTTATGACTTGGGTAATTTCTGTGGCAGTTTCCAGCATCAACATTTTTATTGCTTTTTTTGTTTTTTTTTTTTTGCTCAACTCTATTTGAGTGTATAAAAATATGTGAAGTCCATGATTTCGTTGCAACTTTTGTTGTCTTTGGTATCGTAAAATGTTAACAGCCAACACTTGAGCTCGTATTTTTTGTGGTGAATTTCCATTACAATTGCGAAAATTTTATTTATGTTTCTTTTAAATTGGAAAGTGAGGCAGTGTGGGAATGGGAAATATGGTTGCGAAGGATTCGGACGTCTGAACTTTGAATGACGAAGGGTACTTATGCTACTCACAAGGTACTAGAACTAGACAGAACAATGATGCCTGTTGTTGTTGTTGCTGTTGTAGCGGCCGCTGAAAGGGTGACAGCCCTTGGCAGGATAAAATCCGGGTCAACTCCGGTGCGTAGAACCGGCTGTCTTGAGAGTTGTCCAATGATCCCTCCCACTGGATGGTTTGTTATTCAGGATTTTTGTCGGCTCTCTATCGTAGCTCTCCGGATCCATACAGAGAGTGAGTCATGAGATGAGCGTACATTTTAAATGTAGTACGAATTCCTTGTTTCACTCTGTATCCGTGGACGTTGTGTACCGCCTGCAGTCTCTTTCATAAAACCTTCACCCATTTTTCCCACTTCGTTGGGATTAGGTGGAGCAGGAACTGGGTTTGCTGGAAAAGAAAGCGTCTGGCGCTCTACTGTTTTCGCGTGGTGCCTACATTATTTAAGGAGAAGAAGAGGCTATGCTCAGTTCCTGCTCTATCTTATCTTCCCAATGAAGTGGAGATCTTCCATCTTTACTTGCTTACAACTCAAAGTTCCATCGTTTACTGTACTCCTCGTTGCTAGTCTGGCTCTCCACTTACAGTTCCAAGCCTAGACTCAATGCATCCGTGTTGTCTTGGGGGTGCAGCACCTATACGAGACGCGCTAACCAATCCTTATGAGACGTAGAGTCATAGCTACAAGAATGAAAGCTTTATTGGAGTAACTCCGACGCCTTCGGTTTGAGGCTTCTAAAGTCTTTTTTGCTAAAGTCAAGATGCTGCTGTCTTGAAGCAAACAGCTTGCTCCAAAAAAAAATTTTGCAATTTATATCCGAATAGCGTTGATTTCGGTTGGACATTCAAAATGTTAGCTCCAATGAAAAAACTAACTAAGGCTCTGGTAGGAAACTCGGCCTTTGCAGACGACCCTAGCATTGAAGTTTCCTACCTAGAATGTCCGGTTCCTTACTTAGCATGGTGCTACTTCCCTGCTGGTTGATGCACCATTAAGAATTAAGTCTTATATCACTGCCGCCCAATATGTGTGATGGGCGGGACAAAGACGGATTAGTGCAGATCTTTGTGGCATGCTGTGGTACCTCATAAACGAGCTCAAGTTTAGTATGGGATTTGTGTACGAGCATTTTGCAATAATCCATGAGACTCTTCCACCAGCTCTGCCTAAGTCATGCAAAAAAAGCCGCAGTTGGCATACGAGGAGAGATTGAAAATTGGAAAATATTTACTTTGAGTTTAAGATGTAAACGGGTTAAGGGAATCCTACTGAGGTGGTGCGCAACCATTTACCTAGGCGATTGAGATGAGCACAATTATCTTTGAAGAACTACCTAACACGTTTCCTTAGCTACTTAACGCGGGGGACTTCTTGGTTGGGTTCGTCCTTATGAAAGTATTTGTTAACTAGTGCGGCGCAGGGAGTGATGTCACAATCAAGAGTTGACCCAGATTTTATCCAGCCAAGGGCTGTCAAATTCTTCTCATCAGGGCTAGCGTCGAACTCAACCCGGGTCCGATGGATTACTTCTACAGTGTATGCCACAAACGATTTCACAATTTCTCCATTTCGGTTAGATGTAACCAGTCCTGCTCAGGCTTTTAGATACATAACAAATGGTCCCATGCTATACGTGCTCCACGTTAGTCTGAGCATATCAACGGAGCAACACCCCGCAGCTGGGTTGCTCCAAATCTTTCTCGTCAGAGCTATCGTCGAACCCAACCCTGGTCCGATGGATTACTTCTGTTGCGTATGCCACAAACGATTTCTCATTTCTCCATTTTGGTTGGACGTAACCAGTGCAATGATTGGAGTCATCTTAAGTCCTGCTCAGGCTTTAAGACACATAGAGAGTGGTCCTATGAGTTACGTGGCCCCATGCTGCCTGCGCTCAAACCTGCCCCTAGCATCCACGACAGTGTCTTCAGTACATTTAACCACTCTGGATAACCAAGCCCAGACCAGACCACGACCCCCGCACAAATCTCAGTGGAGGAAGTTCGAAGAGAAAGGTTCATATTCATGAAAGAATTTCCCACTGGGCATCCTCGCTTAGACCAAATGTGTACATATGTAGGTGCCCACACACACATAAACACTTATATTTATATATATTTAGGCATAGTTGTAGACGTCTAATTAGTGCCATATGTGGGTGTAACGCTTGAGCTTTGCGCTGCGCTACACATTTGATTTACACACGACGGCGCAGCGCTCGGAGGCATAAGTGCCACATGAATTAACGACGCGGCACGGTGGGCGGCAAACGGCAGACAAGCAGGTACGGCATTAAAAGTTATTATTAAAGTTTATAGTTCTTAGCGATTTTTTTCACCAACACTCACACGCACACACACACACACGCACGCACACATATGCACGCAAATTAGCTAAGCTACGCGTCGCAACCGTAGCAGCAACAACTGCTGTTTATAAGTGCGAAATATGCATGTACGAGTTGTAGTTGTAAAATTTTATAGCATCCTTGGAATTTCGCTTACTTACATACATACATATGTACAAGCGAGAGTGTGCTTATTATGCGAGCCTTCGCAGCGGGAATGTCTCGCGGTGCTCGCGTCCACCATCACCACCACCACCACCGCAGCTGGAGTTGACATTTGTGGCATGTTGTAATGTTGGTGATAAGCTTAATGATTAATGCTGAAGTGTTGTTATTCGAGTGCGTTGAATTCTTACCGATGATGGAATATTTACGACAGATTTGACATTCATACACACATGCATACGTATACACATATATATACACATCAGGAAAAGGCACTAAGATGCTGTTAGTGGCTCCATATCGCTTGTAAGTGGCATGTTATCATTATTACGCTAATGTTCAAAGTTTATTGTTTTACTTAAGGCGTCAAGAGATGGGCTTCTGTCATTGTTGTTGGTTTTTTTGATGTTCTCTTTGGGGACTCAAAGGCAAATTTGAAAATTAATGCGCTGCTCAGTGTGTTTGAATAGATATAAGGAAGAAGTAATTTAATAATTAAATAATAGTGAAAGGAAGAGAGAGAGGAAGAGAGAGAGAGAGATAGAGGAAGAGAGAGAGAGAGGAATTGAGCGAGAGATAGAGAGAAGAAGAGAGGAAGAGAGAGAGAGAGGAAGAAAAAGAGAAGGAGAAAGAGAGTAAGAGAGAGAGAGAGGAAGAAAGAGAGAGAAAATGAGAGAGAGAGAAAGAGAGAGAGAGAAAGAGAGAGAGGGAAGGAAAGACAGAGAGAGAGAGAGGAAGAGAGAGAGGGAGACGAAGAGAGAGGGAGACGAAGAGAGAGGGTGAGAGGAAGAGAGAGAGAGTGAGAGGAAGAGAGAAAGGAAGAGAGAGAGTGGGAGAGAGATTGAGATTGAGAGAGTGAGAGGAAGATCACAGAAGATGAGTATAAATAGTTTGTTCTTTAGTAAGGATTTCTTATACGTAATTTCTCTAAAAATTCCACAGATGCCTTATGGTTTCCTAGGAACCTGGCCTTGGTTCCTGACAAAGAACGTTTTATTTTTCAAAGAAATTTTATTTATTTACAAAAAATTTATAAACCAAAGTTTACGTAGATAAATAGACATATAAAAACATTAAGTGATATTTTTTCTTTTTTTTTTTAATGGCGGCTTTTAAAATTGCTATTGATATTCGTCTCTTTTGCTGGTGATTGGCATGATAACTGTAAAACGAATCACCTTGAAGTAAAAATTAAAACGGTTTCGTATTCTTTATCACATTGCCGATGGCCGGAACTACAATGAAACATTTTCCGAAAAAAAGGCGGACTTTCTAATTTATCGCCCTTTTTCAATTTTAATTGTTTTTTTATGTATTTTTGGTTGTAGTTATGGCCACAGAGAGACATTTTAGGAGTAAAATGACGCTTAGTTCATGTTGATAAGTTCTATAGGTTCTAAATGAGAGCGTCACCTAGTTGAAAAAACCCGATTTAGAGAAAAGAGCGATTAAAGTACTCGAGCAGCCGAATTTAACGCTTGGAGCGCTCCGCTCTCCGTTCTCCCCTCTTCTATACTTGCTTCTTGGTCTTGCGGACCTTCGGCCTAATTCTATATTATTTCTAATATTTTCTTGCAATTTAAAGAAATTTTTTTAAATTTTTTAGAGGAACCTGGCCTTAAGGGAAGACCTCGAAATAATAATAATTGCCACGAAACAATGGATTCAAAGTTCACCCAGTATATGTCTTACCGGAAAGATCTACTCTTTTGGGAGAAATTAAATGAGAAACAAAAGACAAAATAAGCACTTCCAGTTTTAGAGTCACTGAAGATATTTTCGGCTGAGCTTCTCGCTTTGCATGTCATCCTCCGAGTGGCTGATGGAGTTGTATGCGAAAATTTTATCTCCAGTCAGAAATACGCTAAGAGGAGTTCACATTCACAGTCGACCATATATCTGATATCTAACTGTCCAGTGTTCGAACCTAAGAGATTTCTGTAGCATGCACTCTTACTGCAACGACAATGAAAAAAAAATTACTGTTTTTTAACATTCAATGAATTAAAATACAAAAGACTCACAAGAGGTTCTCCATTCTTTAAGTACTCCTCAAGGCCTGGCAGTCAACATGCCTATCCTATGCTTATATATTTAGGTCAGACCTTTCTACTCGTATAAGTCTGCGATAGACAACTCAGAGGTTTGTTCATGACTATCACTACCACTGAGCTCCTTACAACGGGTTACCTTTAAAGACGATAAATCGAGCTTGGCTATGGACAGTACGACCAAACTGGTTTTGATATACACTTTTCCCTACACTCCACTCCGGGGCTCAATAGCGCTTGGAAGAAGATGAGCATTTTGGGCGAAAAGTCATCCCTTCCAATGAAGTCAAGAAACTAAACTGACGTATTTCGAGCTCAGAAAATCTACACGTATCCAAGGAAAAGCTAATATATACTCAACAAGAGACGCTTTGGTGCGGCACGCAAACTGGTGGCACATTAGTCCGCTTCTCTTCGAAAACGAGCAAGGAGCTCAAACATTATTTGCTTTGAAATATTGAAGAGAATGACATGGACGGTGTGTGGTTGATGGTGCTACATGCTACGCAGTATAATCGACCTTTGGCGCACTGTGTTCGGATACCTAACCGAAATGAGTAGTCGACTAGCTACCTCGCGGCTGGGATTCGACTCCGTTGGAGCATTTTTTGTTGGGAGCCATCAAGGATAAGTGCCACGCCAACCATCCAGAGAACATTCGTGACTTAAGAACACGAAATTAAAGTCGCCATTGCTACTAGAGAGCGAAAATTGGGTCGAAAGACAGAGGGGAATGGGCTCGACGAGCAAAGCTAGCGTCGTAAGCCATATTAATGGAATGTTGAAGGATTTCAACATTTAAAAGATATCGGCTCATGTTGTCTAGAATCTTGAAATCACTCTAGTACTGAGAGTAACCAATGAAGTACCCACTGGTGAAAGCGGAAGAGGAATCAGGTTCGCGTAAAAGGTAAAAAGGTAAAGAAAAAGAAGAAGCTCCCACAAACTTCCTATCTGGAACTAAAATTAAGTATACACAGTTGTTCTGTTCGGGTAAGAAACGCAGCATTTTTTCTATAATATTTTATTTACATTTTGGTGAAGAGTTTGCCTCCTCAGTCAAGCAACCTTATTTGAGACTTTGTAAGTACCCTTAACCCTCAACTTAACCCCCACTTAAACACAAACCTTTAACTGGCTTGTTGGGCCAACTTTGGATTTCCTAAAACAATTAAGAAAACTTTCTCACCGGAGAAAACTCAACAAAAATGCAACAAAATCATAAATAAGCCACATATTAATTTCTGCTTATCAAAACTTTTCGCCATAACGAAAATTCCACTAACGAAGTAAGAATAATGAAAAGTTTGGTTGGTTTTTTTTGTTTTTTTTTTTTTGAGAGAGAAAAGAAAAGTACAAGATTTATTTTGCCAACACAAATTTTAATGCGACAAACAAACTGCAAAATAACAACACAAAAGAAATTTTACTATTTATACGTGTAACAAGCTAACAATTGCACCACCCACTCGCCCGCCCCCCCGCCCGCTTGATTACCGGCATTTAATGGCCAACTCTAAGCTCAGCTGAAACTGGTAATTACAACGGTTTTTTAACACTTTCGAACACTCGATGCTCGATGTTAAGTAGATGAATGAAAAAGTTAAGCTCTGTGTATGTATGTGTGTGTGTGGGTGTGTGAGTCACTTATCAACGAAGTCGGTGGCGGCGGCTACAGCAGTTTGTGCTCATTATAGTAACTTGACCCACATTAAAACGTATACTTTTACAGTTTTGCCTAATTGTTATGCGTCGGCAAAAACACACATACAAACAAACATACATACATTGTTACATAGCGTGTGTGCAACAGTAATAATGAGCAAGTTTTCCATTCTTTCCACACGCATTTCTTGCCTGCAAGCAGCGTTGAGCATAAAATCTTGTCGGTTGAGTCAAAAGCAGGTAAAAATTTGTAAACTTACACCCACCCACCCACTCACCTACTCACTGGTGTAGTGCTGGTAGTGCTGTAAGCGGTGTAGAAGCTGCGGGCGAAAGGAGCCAGGAAGCGAGTTTTAAGTGCGCGCCGGAGGAGCGTAGGAAATGTGCGGCCATAATTACGCGCTCATTAAATTGGCTATGCAAATTATGTATTGTGTTACATAAAATATATGCTAAGGATGTAAATACATACATAGGGTTATGCATTTTGTGGTTTCGCAAATAAACGCGTTTAAAACAATTTGTTCATAAAATTCCCCGTCTTATAAAGTTTGAGCCTTATAAGTACGTTTGACCTAAATTTCGACCACTTTTTGGCACATATTGGGCGGTATCTCAGACGTGACGAATGTAAATTTTCAAGCGCTCAAGAGTTAAAGGGTCCGGTAGTGAACGAAATAGGGAACGAGCACAAGACGAAATATCTCCCTTCGTCATACAAACAGTCATCTCATTCGCGACTTGGCTCCCATGTCACTGTTGACAGTCATAACTTCGAGGTAGTAGATAATTTCGTCTACCTAGGGACCAGCATTTACACCAACAACAATTTCAGCCTGGAAATCCAACACAGGATCACTCTTCCCAACAGTTGCTCCTTTGAACTGAGTAAACAATTGAAAAGAAGTCCTCCCTCGACGAACGCAAACCAAACTCTACAAGTCGATCATCGTGTCCGCCCTACTATATGGTGCGGAAGCGTGGATGATGTCAACGTTTGATGAATCGGCCTTGGAAGTCTTCGAGAGAAAAGTTTTGCGTAAGATTTAGGGTCCCTTGCGCATTGGCAACGGCGAACAGCCCTGACGATGGAACGATGAGCTGTACGAGCTATACGATGATATTGACATAGTTAAGCGAATGAAGAGACAGCGGCTACGCTGGCTAGGTCATGTCGCCCGAATGGTTTAAAGCACTCCAGCTTTGTAAGTATTCGAAGCAGTACCCACTGGTGGAAGCAGGGAAGGGGAAGACCTCCACTCCGTCAGAAGGATCAGGTGTAGAGTGACCTGGTTTCACTTGGTATTTCCAACTGGCGACAAACAGCGAAAATAAGAGGCGAATGGCTAGTATTGATTCGGCTATAATCGTGTAAGCGGTGCAAACGAGAATAAAGAAGAAAAGAAGAAGAAGATTTAAAGGTTTATCCGCATACCATGGCCCCACAAAACAAGAAAGTCCAACGAGAAATTACGCGGCCTGGACATGTCTCTCGCGATGAAGCCATCGCTCATGTTTTGCAGCATGTGACATCATCTTGTTGAAACTACATATTGCCCAAGTCTTGTCTGAAGAAAATTTTGCTAGAAAAATCGCCGTCGCCATCCCGTTTGTTGTTCAAGCACCCAATCGACGAAGGTACGGCATTTTGAATAATCAGCTGTCTTCAGTTATTGTGTGATTGCCTCATCTGAAACACAATTTTTGTTGGGGGTTTCAAGTTCCACAGATTTCAAAATAAAGCCCTGTACTTTTGAAACCACGAAATGTATAACCCTATATACAGTATGCACAAATGTTTGTGTGTAGCTAAGTGTAGAAGTACACAATCGGAGGTGTGCCTTCGCCAACAAACAAAACACAATGAAAAGTGCTTTCCCTTGCATATTTCAACCAAAATAAATATTTGCTTTGTTTTAACAAATGCTTTTCGGTTGACTTTGGGGCGGTTAGGAATTAAATTAAATTTTTATGAAAAAGTGCCAGTATACTTATATTGTACATTAAATTTTTAAGTACTAAAATAAAGAATCCTTTTTTTAAATTAAAAATAAAAATCCTTAAGATTCTTATTTATGCAAGGGTTGTGTGAATTTGAGAAATTAATGTTAGTCATTTACGATTCTCTTGACTAATATTTAATATTTTATGGTGCTTAAAAATGTACAGTTGTGAGTGGCAAAGTAGCAGCGAACCAGCGAACATAGTTGAACTAGCATTAAATGTTTTACTCAGGAGAAGAAACAATGCTTTTGAGGTGTGAAGTTAGTTCCTATTGGTGGCTAGGTAGATAGGAGCCCTGCCCGAAATCTTTTTATCCCCGAGTGCAATTAGATGAGTGCGCTAGATGAGTCATTTTGCGTTGTTCAACGTTTCGTTTCATGAAACTATTTTTATTCAATATATTTTTTCTGAATGAGCTGCATCAGAAAATAATATTTTTCAGTAAAAGCTGCTCATCTCCAGCCAATCCCTTTGGGCGTAGCGAAGTCGCGCCGGATGGTCATGAAGCTTCAGTTCTTGCATCAACTAAACTTTTTAAGCCATTCGTTCCGCGGTCTGTCTGCAAATTCTATGTGTGGGATATGCCCGAGATATATAATTCGGAACAATGTCGGGGTGGATGTTGATGGCTGTTCTAGCACATTTTGGGTTACAGTACTAATTTACCTTTTATAACGATTTTCAGTCGAACTTCCACCCTCAATTAGTTGAGTGAAAATTGAAGGTTTTCCAATAAATAGAGGGACCGGCAGTTTTTTCGAAGCAGCCTCTGAAAGGTTGATGGATTTTTATGTTGAGCGTCTTATCTCATGTTAGAAATACCCACGGAGGGATTAACATACACTCGGCTAATGCGATCATCAATGAAAATATGATTTTTTCTTTAGATTGTATGAACATTTTCTATCACTAGTACTTCCACTAGGAAGATTATCAGCTCTGTTTGATTGAAGAGTAGAGGAAACAACTCTACGTGCAGCCCGAGTTCAGTATTGGGATCATATTTAATAAGATCCGATACCTACTCACCCAGAAAAAAAATGTAGAATGCTTGATAGATCAGCAAACTCAAAGGATCCCCTGAAACTATTGGTATTTTTAGGAATTATTTAGCTATTTCAACCTCATTATCAAATTTTTTCATAAATTCGATCTGTAGAGAAAATCAATATCCTGCAAGCTTTTTTCTTTTGAGACTCTTCTGGCATTGATAGTTTGAGAGAAGATTTCTTTTCTTGGATGTTGTTCAAATTAAGCGAATTTGCTATATTCTTAACACTTAGTGAAGGAATGCTTCATTGATTCACATAATCCGATGCCAAACGCTAATAGCTTTGGGAGTAAATGAGGGGATAAGTGATTATGTAGAAAAGTTCAGAGGGTGATATACCATATGTATATAGGAAATTGTAGAATATACAGCATCAAGGAGGTACCTATATAAAGTTATTCAGAGAATTTTCAATATACCTATATGTACGACTTCGATACACAGTAGTAATCACACGCAAAAGATGAAGTTGTTGAAGCTCCATAACAGACCAAACCATTTGAAAACTCTGATCTGATCTGCAGTGATATATGAAGTCTCTTAAGCTCGACGAATGTGTGTTAGATTCTATATTAAAAAAAATGGGCAAAATGGGTTGCCTCCCCGAGTATAAATTCAATATAGGTACTTGAAGGAAAATAATATTCTCCACAACTTAAAAAAGTACTGAGGTAAACACGATTAACCGACTTTTTGATCTATAAATTAAAGCCTTCCAAAATATGTCGTGCACTTATTCAAGCCCAGTATAAAGTATATTAGGTCAAGTCAAAAGTTCGTTCGGTTTAATTTAAGTCAAATATGCGCCGTTTTGTTCGAAAACTTGTTGCCAACGAGATGCCAACATCATTATACCCATCTCGTAGAAGGCTGCGTCCCTTTTGGCAAAAAAACTCGGAGAGCCAATTTTTACAGGCCTCTCTTGGGGCCAACTTCTCACCATTAAGCGCATTTGCCATGGACAGGAAAAGATGGTAATCACTTGATGCCAGGTCCGGACTATAAGGTGGGTGCATTAGGACCTCCCATCCGAGCTCCTGGAGCTTCTGGCGCGTCGCCAAAGATGTGTGTTGCCTGGCGTTGTCCTGATGGAACACAATTCGGCCTCTGCTGATCACAGATGGCCTCTCCTGGATGAGTGTTACCTTCAAGCGGTCCAGTTGTTGGCAGTAGATGGCCGAATTGAGCGTTTGGCTATGGGGGAGCAGCTCGTAGTAGATGATTCCTTGCCAATCCCACCAAACACACAGCAAAACCTGGCTTGGCCAATGTTTCCGCCAGCTTACCACGTTTCGACCACGACCGATTTCACTTGACGTTGTCGTAAGTGATCCACTTTTCATCGCCAGTCACCAAACTCTTCAGAAATGGGTCAATTTAGTGCGATTCAGAAGCGATTCGTAGATGGAAATTCGGTCTATCAGGTTTTTTTGCGTTAGTTCGTGTGGCACCCAAACATCGAGCTTCTTTTTGAATCCAATGTTATGCAAATGGCTCCAAACGGTTTTGCGGCTTATCTTTAGTTCCTCAGCAATTAAATAAGTGCTCACGTGACGGTCTGTTTCCACTATTTCCATGATTTTATCGCAATTTTCGACGACAGGCCTCCCGACGCGTGGTGCATCTTTGATATCGAAATTACCGGAACGGAACCTAGCAACCCACTTTTGTGTTACACATTCGTTTACAGTATCGGGCCCATAAACTAAATTAATTTTTTCAGCCGCTTTGGCTGCTTTGGCTTCGATCGCCTTGATCGAAGAAAAATTGTAAAATTTTGCGAATTTTCTCTTTGCTGGTGTCCATCTTTGACGAGCGCTCACAACATACTGAGTCAAACAATCGAAAAAGATTCAAAGAAAAACTTTTAGCGCGAATAAACACATTTTCAGCGCCGTATAGTATGGCATGATGCGACACGTAACACTAGTACTATGGACAATAACGCCAACTCTTGGATAAAAACCGAATGAACTTTTTACCTTTGACCTAATATGTAGATATTATACATTCATACCACTAAAAAGAGATATTTGATGAGAGATTTAGGAGCAGAGCTGCCTTTAAAGCTGTACTCAGTCTCTCAATGACGGAAAAATTAATAGTCTTACACATCTACCATCCATAGCAACCCATCTTATGAGAGCTTCATGTAAAAGAAAAGTTGTCACCAGTTGTCGATGCCGTTACTGACGGTTGTCCCGCAAAAACCAGCGGCGATTGGATTTTTTACGTATAACCTTCTCAGCTCATTTCTCGCTGTTATACAAGGTTACTAGTATTGCCTTTTTTAAACTAATATGAAATAAACTAAGAAAATGCATAGTTTTTTCAAAAGAAATGTAAACTAAATTCGTAATTATTTATTTATTATTATATTTGGTTGGCGTTTATATTCGAACATATATATTATGAAATTCGTTGACAAAAATTATAAATTTGTTTAAAAGTATGCAACCACACTGGCAGCTGGCAACATTCGTCGCTGTTAGCAGCGTCGATAACTCGTGCATGCATATCGCCCTTCCAGTCGGGTGTTATGTCTGTGTGGTATGTAAGATGGGTAGTTGCAGCATAAGCTGAAAGAGTCCAGCTCTCGATTTCACTTGCTTCCTAACTAAATATCATCTTGCGTTTTAGTTCGCTTTTCGAGAATTCAGTTGAAAGCTTGTCTGGTTACTTCCAACTTACTCGCTTCCAACTCTTTACACGCAACTGTATGAAAATATATATTTAATGATATACTCGTATGTATGTATGTATTATATATCTGTACATTTGACATCCTCGACGTTTAAGGTTGACCTCGTTGCGTTGAAATATTTGCGCATTAATTTAACGGTAAGAACACTTTCCCGCACACACCTCTACAGCCATTTGTGTATTCATTGCATTTATATTGTACATGTACGTGCGTGTGTATGTGTACGTTTTGTGTGAAACATAAATTCTTAAGCGTGTCATCCCCATCAGCAATGTTATCATTTTAATAATCATAACCCACATCTGTTTCTGTTTCTAATGTATACTGACAGCCTGCAAGTGGGGCATGAAATGACAGCACAAAACAACAACAACAACGACAAGTCGACATTAAAGTACTAGTATATGAAAGCATTCAAAGTTCATTTATGCGGTGTGTAGCAAAAGTCTGAAATGACAAGCGTCCAGTTTAAGAGCAGCGCAAAGAGACAAACTGTCTGCCTCAGTTGTTGTGGAAGGGAGAAAAAAAAATGTTGAAAATGTACATATTTATTTGAGTATACGAGTATGTAAGAATCAAACACTTGCAACATGCGTGAAGAAGATACTGAAACCAAAACAAAAAAAAAAAATTAAAAAAAAAGAATTTTGAAATTGACACCTCAGGTTAAAAAGTTGCTATAAGGACATCTTTTCAGCAGACAAAAAGCCAGCAGAAGATGAGTGAGACATATGAATTTATGTAACTTATTTTTGGTCAACAGAGTGTTAAATATATATTTTTTTTACATATTTGTGTTGCAAAGAAATTTAGCTTTTGTATAAATGATCTGTCACAAGCCAACGGCGCAAGAAAGAGATCATGCCAAGGGCAGTCCTTACCATTTATTTATAATATGGTGTGTCCACATGGATAGGTTATATGTATATACGTATTTGTTATATCTTTACGCAAACACGTATAAACATATAGGAAACAATATTTTTTATATGCTAAAACATTAGTAACTGCCGTTCCGTAAATTCAAACACCACCCTTACTGCGAAAAATCTATCATACATGAACTCCCTTATTAGCATTCCTGCGATGAAGAGTTCAATTAGTTTTAGTTCAGAACTGGTATTTAAAGTATAGAATTTAGCCAGTCACCTAGTAGTACCTATAGTAATCAGTTTCCTCCCTAGCTTCACTTTTCAATCACTGCCTCACCATAAACTTTTATTTTCTGTGAAGTGGTATTTCAACATACAAGAATGAACTAGTGTTTTACTAGTGTGATACCGATCCTTGCACATATTAATTCATAGGTAAATATATCCGTCACTAGCATGAGAAAATGCGGGAAGATGCAGGTATAGTTGATAAAAACTACTAGCATAATACCTCACAACTTGTGTCCTTATTCCTGCAGGGATATTACTCACAAACTCCTTATGGACACATCATAACTCAAACACACGGAAAAAACTAACAACCCAAATGCTCTCAAGAAGGAAACTTGAGCAATTTATGTGATTGGTGAGGTAGAGCAATGAACAGACACAACTAAGAATGAACTTCGCAACTAAGATACTCCAGGGAAATGATGCACTTAAGCTTGCTCGTATGACTTCGAACTGTAAATAAAGTTGGTATGAAAACTTTTCGGACATTTCGATTGTACCAGTGAATATACTTAAGACACTTGCTTCACTTTTAAGAATAAAAGTTTTTAAGTTTCTGCTCTTCGGCAGAGAGGACTTGGATCCCGACCTACTGATCGTTCCAGACTCTAACTCCGCCATATTGCACATATTAAAGAAAAATAGTGCCCGCTCGTTTCTCTAATGTTTCCCTCTATCTGAATCTTCCGTTAGATGACCTCAATGGCGTGGGCTAACTTTGCCTGCCTCTAGACTGGGTTGAGCAGCCGATGATTGTGATGATTTTTTGGCGACAAACTAGCTAGAAAGTAAACTCAACCTACACGTATGTTGTGGACATACTTCATTCCTAAACAAAGTAACTGCTAAGATAGGCTTTCACCAGTAGACTCAGCAGCAGATAGCGGGCTGAAGCTGCATGCAAAGTAATCAGAAAGATCTGGCCGTTGATCGAAGAACTTAGAACTTAGGCTCTACTCATTCTAAACAGGACCTTAATAACCGGCGTAATAAAAGAAACTCTCTGATCGGGACCCATGGTAGTAAGATGGGTGTCTGCGCAGGTGCAGAGACATAGACGAGAAGTGTGTGGAGCACTTTCTCTACCACTACTCCACATTAAGTACTGAAGCATCTGTAGCAAAGTTCGGGTATCACCTACTAGGTCCGAGTTGTTATATTAGATAAAGTAAAAAGTTCGTTCGGTTTTTTTTTATTAATTTTTCAAAATATGATAACTTTGTGTACATTTGTCCGATTTAAGTTAAATATGCGCCGTTTTGTTCGTAAACTTTTTGCCAACGAGATGCCAACTTCATTATATCCCTCTCGTAGAAGGCTGCATCCCAATTGGCAAAAACTTGGAGAGCCCATTTCCACAGGCCCCTCTTGAGGCCAACTTCTCACCAATAAGCGCGTTCTCCATGGACAGGAATAGATGGTAATCACTTGGTGTCAGGTCCGGACTATAAGGTGGGTGCATTATGATCTTCCATCCGAGCTCCTGGAGCTTCTGGCGCATCACCAAAGACGTGTGTGGCCTGGCGTTGTCCTGATGGAACACAATTCGGCCTCTGTTGATCAAAGATGACCTCTTCTGGATGAGTGCTGCCTTCAAGCGGTCCAGCTGTTGGCAGTAGAGGGCCGAATTGAGCGTTTGGCTATAGGGGAGCAGCTCGTGGTAGATGATTCCTTGCCAATCCCACCAAACACATTCAGTCCAGTCTGCTCTCTATTGATAATAATCACTCCCTTCTTTTATATACCATATACTAGGTGGGTTGAAAAGTAACCTCCTTCGGTGCTACTGCAAAAAAGCTTGTAGTAGGTTGTAGGCAGCTGATTGTTGTTGACGTGTTTGGCATCTTGTTGAGTATGGAGAAGTATTTTGCAGGGAAGGGTATTTGGACGGGATCAAGAAGTTGGAAAATCGCTGGAATAAGTGTATCGAGCTAAAAAGGGAATTAAATAAAAAATAAATCTATTCAAATTTTTATTTCATTCCATTTCATTCACCCCATCTAGTATTCAAGAGTTCCAATAAGGGACTAAAAAAAAGTTTCAGCTGCGAAACGAGCCAAAGTAGGGCAGCTCCCTTGATTGGAATAAAAGAAACAGTCAGTCGGTTTATGTAAAAGAAAATCCTTCATAACCTCTCTTCCTACTTCTTATTGTGCTCTTGAAATATACCAACTCAATTTCCCACGAAGAGAATTAAGTAATATTTCAATACGTTTAAGTCAGCTTATAACAGACAATTAAAATTTTCATTATATTTATGGCGACGGGGTGCTCTCTGTAAATATTGTCTTTCGAACATATGCATTTTGTTGTCATTGGGTTTAACCGCAGAGGTCATTAAATATATTTACTTATTTTGTTTTTAATTTTCAAACACCCCACACAGGCAAACTCACCACCACCACCATCACCACCAACACTTCGCTTACTCCACGCACTCGAGAGAAGAAAAGTTTTTAAAATGGATTTTCATTAATTCTCGCGCTCTGCCTCAACACACACTCCCCGCCAACAACACAAAAAGGAGGGAAATATAAATAAATAAATGAAAGGCGCATTATCAAAATCAACCTTACGCATTTGTGCTGCTTAATTTTCGCAAGCACTGTCAATGTGGCTGTCACATGCACACTCACTACTAAGTGCATATATATGTATTATATGTGCATATATGCGAGTATGTACATAAATACATCAGCATTTCACTTGCTTGTTTTTTGTTTTTGTTTTTGCTTTTCACTCGATTTTCGCCTGCTTTTATTGCTGTGCGTTCTCGTCGTTTTCATGCATTTCGAAACACATTTCGAGTAATTAATCTGAAAACCACACGTGAATTTCGATATCCCGGGTGATGAAGTGCACGCAGCGCACAACAACAGCGGCTTGATTATTGTTGGTAGTGTTTAATGTTGTTGTTATTGTTGTTGTTGTTGCGCTGCCAGTTGTTTGGTCACCGGGATCGTTGTACGGTCAACAAATTCACAAATGCGTTGGGACACCGTCATGTGACATACATTCATATGTATGTATATATGTACATTTGTAGGCTGGGGAAGCAGTGCTAACTCACTCCAAGCAAGTGAGGTAGAGCAAATTCGCTTGGAATCGAGTTGTTGTAAATGCCCAGTGGTGATTATAGGTCGCTTTCAAGTATTTCAAAAATTCAAAAGCTCCATAAATGAGGAAAACCATGAAATCAACCATAACCTATGCTGACAGACCCACAGCTACTAATCTTGGTGTCTTTCTCAGAGAAGCTGGAAGCTTCTGGACATTAAATGTGTTAAGTGGTCTTGGCTACCCAGCTTCATCACTGTCATTCCTTCTAGAAGTGGCGGGAATGAATAGATATTTTATATGAGAAAATAGTTTCCGTTCTTCTTCACTGAGAACCCATAGACGCTCTCTAAAGATTGCCTGGAAGCCATTTGAAAACTTGAAAAATGACCTTAAAAATGATGTGAGTTCAGTCTTCTTCTTCTTCTTAATTGGGGTTGGCACCGCTTACCCGATTATAACCGAATCAATATTAGCGCGCCATTCATCTCTTCTTTTCGCTCTTTGGCGTCAGTGGCAAATACCAAATGAAGCCAGGTTACTCTTCACCTGATCCTTCCAACGTAGTGGAGATCCTCCT
Source organism: Ceratitis rosa (assembly GCA_037013455.1). NCBI lineage: Eukaryota > Metazoa > Arthropoda > Insecta > Diptera > Tephritidae > Ceratitis > Ceratitis rosa. Next base: position 7,596,112 of record JAWMAG010000031.1, on the reverse strand, counting down.
CTTCCTCTGCTTCCATCAGCGGGTACTTTCAAAGCTGGAGTGCTCGTCACATGATAAAGAATTACCCTGTCTGTCAAACGGCTCGGAGAGGTTCTTCCCAATTCTGATTGCGCTTCTGCTGTTGTCTAACGTCAGTTTACATAGCCGTATAAGTTTTGCGAGGATACCGAATTCAGGCATAGCGGCGTAAAGGCAACTCCTATTCGTGCTGTCGAAGGCGGCTTTAAAATCGACGAAGAGGTGGTGGGTGTCAATTCTCTTTTCACTGGTCTTTTCCAATATTCGGCGCATGGTGAATATCTGGTCAATGGTTGATTTATCAGGTCTAAGACCTTAATGATAATCTTCACAATACTGTAAATACTGTAAGGTCGAGTTAAATCTGGATGAAACTGATCTGAAGATTATAGAATTTTTGATAAGTTTCATATTATTTCTCTCCCTTAGCAGACCCTTGCTCCCGCTGGCTACTCCTCCAAGCTTCACAAAGAAAAGAAGAAAGCGGTTTTAAAGGAAACATGGTGAGAGTCTTCTGCGAGGATGAGTCCAAACTTATTGAACAATTTTGTGGTGGTCTTTTGACGAGAAGGGCTTGGGCGGAGGTGGTAACTATTACAAAACTTGTAGTATGAGTTCTGTAACCCCTACCCACTGGTGCTACTTCGGACTGAGTAGGCAATTGGAAAGTTTCGTTTTCTTTAGATTGGCTAAAGCTAAGCTATACAAGTCCATCGTAACTCCCATTCCGCTGTACGGTACAGAAGTGTATACTTTGAAGGCATCTAATTAGTCCGCATTGGAGCTTCTCAGTAGAAAGAAGATGACGATTCGATAACACCACTCGTAGTGATTGCGCTTAAGGTCAGAACTGCATTTGTCCAGGGAATCGGGAGATAGAGAATGAAACTTATTTTGGCACTTGCTATGTGAGCACCTTCTTTTCTTCTACTGTGGTCTGTGCTTAGATAGATGGAACTTGTAGACTTTGGAGGAGCCCATAATGACCATTCTTGCAGTGGAATTCCGTGTAGAATCTGAGCCTTTCTGTCGAAATTTTCTGTGAGAATGGACTTATTCAAGTATTCTTTATTGATCAGTTCTCCTTGTTGACGTATTTCACAAGTCATCATAATTTATCAGACAATGTACTCAGCCTGATTTCAGGTCTCTAAACGGCATCAAGTATTTCCGATATACCGACGCAAGCACGAGGCGACATAAGGTGGACTCAAGGATGAAAGATGGAAAGTCGAAAGGTGTACAAAGTTAATAAAACCGTTGCAACATACTGTCTCTTATACATATGGACCTTTGTATGTATGTATGTATGTATGTATGTGGACACATTCACATACGCCTGAGTTAGTTTTTGGCACAAATGCAGCAATGTCAATCGCACATTTGCCACATGGTTGCATACAAAAGTGCAGACATACATATATGCATACACAAACAACAATCATCATACGTATGTATGTATTGTATATATGTATCTAGAGTATGCCAGATTCATTTGGGGTTTTCGGTTGTTGCTTTATTCCCTGTTAATGTTTTCCTTTCTCGCTTGTTTTGTTTCAACGCGGCGTTGCGCCTCAATATTTTGCCACAACTAAGCTGCATGTTGCTGTTGTTTTTGTTGTTATTGCTATTGTTGGGTTTATTCTAAAGCTTACTTTCGTATTGTTTTGTAGCTGTGAATTTTCCACTAAAACCGCTGTGTTGCCGCTGCCGGCTGCTGTCTCATCTCTCTCGGGATGTGGCAAGCTCGAAGAACAACCGCAACCCCAACAAAGCATATCCTTTTACCGGTTGAGGTTGTGCGTATACATTACAAATGCATACAATGACATGCATATGTATGTGTATGAACATCTATATATATATTTGTGCGTTAGTATGTATGCATATGGTGGTGAGGTACTGTTGTTGTTGTTGTTGTTTTTGTTGTTGTTGTTGTTGTTGTGGTTGTTGTTGTTGCTGCTGCCGCCGGTGTTGCTGTTGATCTCACTCACTTCACCACCGCTTGTTGTTGTTGTTGTTGATGATGATTGTGTTGTTATTGTTGTTGTTGCCCCCGTTTTTATGGCTGTTGTTGCTGTTGTGAAAGCTGTCAGTGTCAACGGCATTCGTCGTATTGGCATGCATGTCGCATGTACTACAACAACAACAAAAACAACAACAACAACAACAACAACAACAACAACAACAACAACAACAACAACAACAACAGTAATAACAGCAACAACACCAACAACAATCAACGAAGCAACCAACATCAATGCGGTTGCACATCAGTGTGGCCGCAGCATGTCACCAACAGGCAGCTGAGCGGCGCATCGCATCGCGTCGCTTCGTCTGTTCGTTGCTCAGCGAATGCCAAACATTTCGAAATGTACCACCATACTCAGCTACATACGAGTATATCAAAGTATATACATAATATAAATATATATATATGTATGTATGTTAAAATATATATGCCGGTACGTAACAACATGACATTTGCACTTCATGGTTCAATGGCAAAGTTTCTCTGCGTTGTCTTTTATTACTCATTTGATTTTGTTGTTATTAAAATATTCCACCGTCGCCTTTGTTGCTGTTGTTCGGGTGAAGCCTTAGAAATGCGTTGCTTGTTTCACTTGTGGGGCGGAGGGTGAATGCATATCCCGGTGACTGTACCAAAAAATATTATTTGGAGTGAACACGTGTATACACCAATGCAAACAATCAAAATTTACAAAATACAACAACAGCAATAACAACAACAACAGCGTTATTCTTGAAATTGGCTAAGAGACTTCATTTCACAACTCATTATGTCAAATGTGGCACGACAGACCGGAACATTCGCAGTTTGAATTTGAAAGTTTATTTTAATTTGAAAAATATGTATGTATGTATGTAAAATGAAATGAGCAATAATGGCATGAGGCCAACGTTATCCAACTTCTACACAGCATGGAACCAACCCTATGCGAGTGAATGTGTGTTGGTATGATTCATAGACGACTTATGCGAAGACTGCTGGTCTACAGTAATAGTATTTTTGGATAAGCACGTTCTATTGAGATCTGAATTACACGGCTCACATTATATTTTGGACTGCGAAGCCACCCTTTTTAGAGTTTATATTCCCCTTAAAACTTTTGTTAGTCGCCGAATTTCGGTGGTACGGGACAAAGTGACAACTAAAAATTCAGTGCGTAAGGGAAACACATACACATTGGTCTAGTATAGAGGAATTCATTAGAATTTTTTCGACCGTATCGCCAAAAACTTGGAACAAGCGATTTTCACAGGCTCCCCTTGAGGTCAATTCTTCATCTGTTAAATCATTCACCATAGAAAGGAACAGATGACAGATACTTGATGCGAAGTCCAAATTATAAGGTAGATGTATAAGAACCTCCCAACCAAGCTCCCGGAGCTTCTGGCGAGTTACTATCCATTACTATCCCCTCCTTTAGATGAGCCAATTGCTGATATTGTATGTAGGTATATACAAATAAACATTTTTAGCGAACCTCAAAGAAAACGGAAAGCTTCATCATATAACCCCGATTATTCTAACCTATTTTTCTGATATGAGTTGATGATTAATATTATTAATTCTAAACTGAAATATCATATATTTGATATGAAATGACATTAAAGATTTTCGCCAAGTTCAAGAGAGCTGTTATATCCACTTTGGCGACTTCTTCCTTACCTAGTTTTCTCAACACAGAAGGTCACTCCTGAGAAGTGTTCCTAATAACACCGGAAAGGAACACGCCTTTTGCAGCACCTAGGAGTCTGTCCTTCTTCACTGGTTTTCCACATGATTTTGCCGACACTTCGCATTCTTCCGTCATTCCAACTCCAACTTCTTTGGTCTGTAACAAATTTATAATTAAAAAAAAAAATAGTTTACACTAAAAATAAGCGGCGGAATCGCAAAATTCATTCACGTCTAATGCTCTTATTTAAATTAAAATCACATGCCCATTGGCTCATGAACCACTCATTTATTGGATGGTCGAATTTTCAATTCACATTTATGCATATAAATTTATTCAGGCATACAAATATATGTACCTCATGTTCTCATATACTCGTACATACATATGGTACATATATAATGTTATACCGTAAATTGTGTTTTTCTATTTTCACAACTAATTTGATTTTATCAACCAACAAATCGTCAAAACAGCCGCCAGAACCGCCGCCATCACCGATGCCACCACAAATGTACAGCTGGTTTACAAGCCACTTGAAAAACAAATCAAATAGATTAGCAGCCTGCTGAAACCTAAATTAATTTTGTGTACATTTTGTATATATATATATATATATATATGTATGCATGTATGATATTACTTCACATATCTAAATATGTATCTACATCTCGGTACAAGGCTGTACTTGTGTTGGTTTATATGCAAACATATTGTCGTACATATGTTTTCGCTCCGATCCGATTAGTGCGCTTTTCTGCGGCTAAAATCCTGCAATCAACTGTGTAATCCTCTAATCAGTCGGTCTGTTTGTGTCATTTTGTCGAAATCGATTTGTGTCTCTATGCGAGTCGGTGCGTCTGTGTGTCGGTGCACAATTAAATGCTCATTAGTTAGAGTGGAACTTTTTGTATAATACTACCTATGTGCATACAAATGTACGATATATTAAAATATAATAAATTTAAAAGGATTTCAAATCAATCGCATCCATCCGCCATAAGGACATTCGTTTGTGAAAAATTTAATTTAATTAATTTCTAACAATTAAATTTTTAATTAAATTAATTCATGTCCACATATTTTACGCTTAACTGTTATGGGTTTGTTTCAAAAATTAATATCGTTTGGATGATTGATTAAGAAGACCACTTTGTGGCATAATTATTGGCATTCATTTTTTCTCTCTATAATTCTATAAAATTTTTATTTTTCTTTTGTTCAAAATCATGCCTAAACTTTATCATGATACCGAACCCATCTTGATGTTTATTAAGGAAAAAAAGGAAAAATCATTCTTCATTCCACAAGGATATATCCGCACCCATACTGAGTGACCTTCAAACAAGCTTTTTTGTCATCTTTGCAATCATTATATCTTTTTAATTCTTCTCCTTTTTCATTGGCGTAGGTACCACGTATTATTGCTGCATTAGCCCTCGGCGCCAATTGGTGACACCTAAAGACCAAGTGACGTCCCTAATTGGTCTTTTCAAAGTGGAAGAGAATTTCCTATTCCTTTTTTTCTATCAGCGGTTACTGCATCGAATACTTTCAAGCCATCCATACAACATGACCCAAGCTCCGTAACTGCTTTCTCCTGATTCGGTGAACTTTGTCAATGTCATCGAACATCTCATATAACACAGCGTTCCATCATTTTCAGTATTCGCCGTCGCTTCATGAGATCCTTCGCAATCTTCCACAAAACCTTTTCTCGAAAACATTCGAAAACTCCTAGAACCGACTCTCCGGATGTCGTCACCGTCCATGCCTCCATAAAGTAAGAAAGTAATATGGAGAGGCGAGAGAAGACTTTACTCTTCAATGGTCTACTCAGTTCAGAGTACCCTGGTGGTAGGCAAGCCTTATAGAAGATTGTACCTTCCCTGTTTAGCTCTACAGCTCTTAGGTTGAGCATCGTTTGGTATCGAAAATTTCAAAGAGCTCGTTTCCGGTCTGGATGATACCTTTGTAGTTTCTCAGCGTCAGTTTACATAGCTGTATAAATTTTGGGATACGAAATTGAGACAAGGCGGCGTAGAGGCAGTTCTTAATGGTGCAATCTGAGGTAGTTTTAAAAGCGACTAAGGTGGTATGTATCTATTACTTTATCTGTAGCCTTTTCGGGGATTTGGCGCATGGTGAAAATCTGGTCTACGGTGAATTGACCAGGTTTCAAGCCAGCCCCGACAAGGTTCGAATAGTTTATGGACATTGGCTGAATAAGACTTTACCAGCGATACTGAAAATAATTATTTCACAATAATTGCGGCAGGTTCCAAACGTCGAGCATGCTTTCGTTCGACCAAATTCTGCAAAGAAGCTGACGCAAGCACTTAGTCCGTCCGTCGTCTGTTTAAGGGTTCGGGTTTGCGATACCCTGCAACTAAGCGGTCTGAAGAAGTGGACCTTTCATGAAATCAATATGGTCCTCAGATTGTCGCTTTTGCTCTTACATGAGTATGCTCCGATCTTGAAACTTTTCGTAGGTCACCATAACTTTCTATAAAATTTTCGAGCATTATCTTTTCGACCAGCTATTTAAGCTACTCACGCATTCCGACCTTCCTTTTTTTTTGTCCGCAAATGGTTTTCGTTTCTCTCCTTAACTCTCGGATCATTTCCATACGGTTCGCCTTATGGCCGATTCACAAGTTCCCAGATAGAAGTATATTTTCTCTTCATTAGAGCATGGCATTCCTCATCGTACCGTCTTTTCTTTCGATATTGTCGAAAACTAACCGTTTTCTTATGGTTATTGATGAGTGCTCTCAGAGAACGGAGGTGCAAGTTGATGTGAAAATTGTTTTTCTGTCTTCTGTTGCTGCAGCTTTTCAATGTCGAAACTTCCTTGTGCCTGTTAACATGATTTCTTCGCCACACATCGCTTTTCTGCATGCTGTCTTCTAAAGCCATACCTACTCAGGATTCCAATTATATTTGAAATAGTCTTCCTTTTTGGAGAGTGTAAGACGCTTTATCTTCTGTAATCCTTTTTGTGACAGAACAAGTTTGGTTTCTACCTTAACGTGGTCTGTTTGTATTATATAAGTATTCCTTGAACAGCAGTTAGCTTGATCATACCATATCTAACACGTTCATCTGCACTGTAGTTCCTTTTTAGGGCTTTGTAACCAGGAACACAAACGAGGATTAGTTTGTACTGTGTTGAGTCTGCCTCGGCCTGCATAACTGTTTCTGAAGATGATGATATATCTTCCAGAGTATTCGTTTCCAGTGTGCTTAACAGCATAGTGTCAGAGGTAAATACTTTCACATAACACTTTGTCCTGTAAATTCAATATCCTTTTTTTGAAGATTGAAAATTAGTTTTAAGATTAATGTTCTGAACCGAGTACTTAATCATGCACATTAAGAAATCTTTCATTTTTACGTCTCTCTCTCTTATCACAAAAAAAAAGAAATCTATCATCAAGAACCAAAATATAACTTCCGATTCAACATAAGCCCGAAAAGGTGTCACCTTTCAGTGATCCAAAAAATGAAAAGGAAATGTGAATAATGTTACAACCATTTTCACCAAATTAATTTCTCTTGAACCGTGAAAAGAGCACGAACCTAATTAATTCCAGAATAACCACTTCCACGCCACGAATCCGAGTAGAGGGAAAAACTCAAATCGGAAATTCAAATATGAATGTGGATACGTGATTTCACTTTTCCTCAGTGCAACGACTGTAATATATCTTATTTTTATTTAATCGCACGATTCATCACAATGTGGATAAAATATGTTGTATAAACTCATACTTTGTGGCATGATTTGCACAGGTCTCGCGCGCAAGAGGCAAGCCAATAAAGAAATATTTTCAAAAATCACGTTTGCGCGAAAAATATACTCTCATCTTTATGATAAATGAAAGTGTAAATGGAAATGTTCTTCAAAAAATAGCAAAAAAAATAATAAAAATAATATAATACAAAAATATATGTACATGTGCAAGTATGTGTAATAAGAGTTCTGTGGCATATGCAGAGCAGATATATATTTATTTTTGTTTACCCAAAAGGGAAAAAGAATAATTGAGCTAACAAATAGAAATAATGCTGCTGGATGTAAAAGTAACCTGAGTTATATTTGTATATGTATGAGTATGTAAGTATGTACAAGCGATCAAAGTGAAAAATGGCGGTGTATGGCGTGTGTGTTGCAAGTTCGAAACAAGTGTTTGTGTGCCTCTATGTGTGCTAGCAAAACAAAAAGTAGCATATTAAATTGTGAAAATATGCAAATGGCAAATGGCACGTAACAGAGCAAAAGCGTGAGCATAGAGACACACATACGAGTATGCATACATACATACATATCTATAAACAAATATATATAACTCACCTCGAGAGGTGTGGAAGGCTCAACTTTATTTACACACACACACCCACATCAGCATATGTTCATAAATATACGAGGGAGTTAACAAAAGTTCGGCCAATTGGGGGCTAACAATTTGTTTTTGTTAAATCCTGGAATACCACATTCTTTACAATTACCTTATTAGTCCTTTCAAATTTTAGAACGATCGGCTAAAATGGAAACGAGAAAACGCAAGATAGCTGATGATAGGTCAGTGACTGTCAAATTGCATATGGAACGATTGCACCATCTTTAAAGACTATTTCTAAGTGGTTCCAAAGATTCCACACCGGGCATTTTTCCGTAGAGGCGAGCGCCGAGAAGGTCGACCAAAATCTTCCACTGCTGACGTCCCTGTAGCTCTGGTGGAGTTCAAAAATGACGAAGATCCACGATTGACACAAGAAATTATTGAATATATACTCTATCGGCAATATTAAGTAATCATCTGGAACACACAAAAAAATCTGCTCGATGGGTACCACGAACTTTAGGTGAGGCCCAAAGAGAGGCTCGAGTGCATTTTGCTGAATTTTTCCTAAACAAATTCGAAAATGGTCAGTCTAGCAACTTTAGTATAGTCGTTACTCGTCACCAGAATCTTGGTACTATTAGAATGATCCAAAAACCAAACAACAGTCCATGGTATGGACCCCAAAAGGAGTAAACCCCCACGTAAAATCTATGCAACAAAAATCAGCAGCAAAAGTAATGATGTCAGTTTACTTCACCCGATCTAAAATCGTAGCTGCTATTCCATTGAAAAAGGGTCAGACGGTAACTGCAAAATGCTACACTGAAGAGTGCTTACCAAAAGTTTTCAAAAACTTGTTGGAAAACAGGAAGAAAGAGGATTTGCAGCGCTACTTTTTACATCATGACAACGCGCCATCCCACACTGCTGATATAACGAGTATTTTTATTGCGATCTCTGGGATCAAAGAAATACGTTCAGCATCGTATTCCCCGGAGATAGCACCTTTTTATTTCTGGTTAATTCCACAAATAAAAAAAATTAAAAAGAAAGGTCTTTAATAGCAACGAGGAGATAATTAATGCGGCTAATGGTGAACTTGATGAGCTTAAAAAGAGAGTTTTTGAAGACTGTTTTCAGAAGTGGATCTATAGGCGTAAGAAATGCATTGAGATTAATGGCGATTATGTCGAGAAGATAAAAAAAGACAAAGATTACGAATAAAGACGAAAACAATTTTCCTCCCGTCAACTTACCGAACTTTTGTTAAACCCCTCGTATATGCGATATGTTTGCTCGATGTATTCTTTGTTACCAAATTGTTGCAAGGCGGGAGAGAGAGTGAAGGAGAGGTTTACCACCTGAGAGTGGCGGAAAAAACCTAAAATAAATGTGAAATTGTAAAAAACAGAAAGTCAAAGCACAAAAGGTGTCAAACGTGTGCCAAATACTAAAGTATTTTTTTTCTTTCTTTGAAACGCCACACAAAAAATCTTATGTAAATAAAAATATATAGTAAAGTGAGAACTTTTACAGATTGGGCGAATTTACAACTTCTTCCGGTGTGAGTACACATGTACACACTCACACACAAACAATCATAACCCAAACATACATACGTATATGTATGTATATGACGTTGTTGCGGCTCAGCTTTTTATTGCCACACGTTTGACGTTGCAAAAGTCGAAAAGCCAAAGAAAGTGATACGTGCATTTGAAGTTGAATAGTTGCTGGCGATAATATGCAGATCTAAGGCCATGAGCGGAGTAACCTGCATGGAAGAAAATTTTTGGGTGCGAAAAAAATAAGAAAAAAAATTGACTTGCAACAAAGTGGAAAAATATTTTTATTAAAAAAAAAAAAAAGTTTTGTAATTTTTTGATATTTGAAAAGTAAAAACCAGTAGTAAAAATGCAACGATAAACGCTTCAACAACGCGCAGAAATCATCTTGGCTGATGAAGCACCACGATGGCTGAGTCAATAAGCTTGAAAGACATCACGGGAAGATATTTTGGACTCCAAGCAGAAAAAATTACTATGACAGGTCTTGTGAATCCGTTTCATCATCGTGTCCTTCGAAGCCAAAAAAAATATTCACGGTTCAAAGGCTATGCTCTCGGCCCCACATGACTGTATTGCAAACGCTGCAGCAGGAGTGTTCACCCTCCCCGCCGTATTCTCCAGACCTTGCTTCTTCGGACTGCTGACTTTTTCGTCGAATGCAAAAAGATTTGGGGGATCACCCGTTACCGTCATTTGAATAAATCGAAAAATAACTCTATGATTCGATAGAAGACACAGAGGACTCATTTTTTAGAGATGCTATTCGAAAATTCCCAAGGAGATGGGAAAAAGTAGTCCTTTCACCCGGACAATGCTTTTAATGATGTATTTTTAGTTTTTTTTTTTAATAAAAAACAGTTTCCTGAAAATACAAAAAAAAAAAAATTACAGAACTAGTTTTTACTCCAAAAAGAAGTAAAAAAACCAACAATAATTGAAATTAGTAAAAAATGTATATAAAATATACCCACGAAAAATAAAATAAAAAAATACGAAAATATGATTAAATAAATCAAATATAAGAGAATTAAATAAGGAATTAAAAAAAGTTTATATAGAGTTTATTTTATTTAAAAAACAAAATAGTATAAAATAAGTAAAAAATTGACAACAAATATAATAAATTAAAATAAAGTGTAATATAATAAAATAAATGATAATATGGAAATAATAAAAAACCTATAAATTTAGTATATAACAATAATAATAATAGTTATAACTATAAATTAAGAAAATAAAACAAATTAAAAAAAATTAAAAAAAAAAAAAAATAAAATAAAAATAAAAGAAAATTATTAAAAAAAATAAATTAAAAAAAATTGATTTAAATTAAATTAAATAAATTTAAATAAATAAAATATATTATATACAATATAATAATAAAAAAAGTAAAAAATGAAATAAAATAAATAATATAAAATAAAATAAAATAAAATAAAATAAAATAAAATAAAATAAAATAAAATAAAATAAAATAAAATAAAATAAAATAAAATGAAATAAAATAAAATAAAATAAAAGAAAATAAAATAAAATAAAATAAAATAAAATAAAATAAAATAAAATAAAATAAAATAAAATAAAATAAAATAAAATAAAATAAAATAAAATAAAATAAAATAAAATAAAATAAAATAAAATAAAATAAAATAAAATAAAATAAAATAAAATAAAATAAAATAAAATAAAATAAAATAAAATAAAATAAAATAAAATAAAACAAAATAAAATAAATTAAAATAAAATAATTTAAATAAAATAAAATAAAATAAATTAAAAAATTATTAATAGAATTAGAAGTCCGAGAAATGAAACACACGACCGTCTTAGTAGAATAAGTTTATTGGATGGATTGTCAAGAACAGAGTGAAAGGCTTAACATTATATTACATGTAATGAACCTTAAGAATTAAGCATAAAGTGATAGAGAAACCTTGGAAGTAAACAGTTAGGTATGTAGTTGAGTTGTATAGGGTTATGAGTATAATATGAACTAACAAAAAAAAATAATAATAAAATAAAATAAAATAAAATAAAAAGAAAATAATAATAATTAAAAGAAAAATAAAATAGAGTAAAATAAAATAAAATAAAATAAAATAAATTTAAATTATTTAAAATAAAATAAATTTAATAAAATAATAGAAAAGATATTGAATAAGGAAAAAATTAAAAATAATTTAAAATAATGTAGTTAAATAAAATTAAATTAAATTAAATAAAAAAATAAACAAAACAAAGCAATCAAAAACAAAATGCAAAAAATATAAATAAAAGAATTAACAAAGTAAAATAAAAAATAAACGAAATATAATATAATACAAAGATGTCAAAAAAAAAAAAATTAATTAGAATTAAATAAAAAAGAAAATAAGCTAAATTAATTAAAAATATAACAGAAGATAAAAAATTTAATCAAATTATATAAAAATTACAAACAAAAATTAAATATTTTTCATTTCATCGCAAACGTGAAAATCCAAACATAGAAATCTGTATTACATTCAATCACTGAATTAAATATTGCAATATCTTTCAGCTGTTATGTCATTGAGTTCTATTATAAGTCCATTGGGAATTGCATAATTTCTATAAAGTGCGAATTAAATCGTAAATTCACTTTTACCGCCATTATTTTCAGCCATTCCCCACATACCAGCTTTTTTTTTATAATTCATTCAAAAATTCTCTCACAAAGGAGTGTTTTATTCGCTTGAAACATTTATATGTATGCACGTACATATAGGTATGTACAATATACTGCATTTGTGTTTTATGTTCTTGCAACAGCCGCATTGTCATATCAATATTTATGATATTTATTATTATGATTATTATTCCAACAATGCTTAGCTGCTGTTAAGTGCTTTATGTTTGCGCCACTCGCCGCCACAATTGAAGTTCACAGCCAATGTCTGTGTCCTGAACTGTCAGCAGCGCTTGTCTGGCTTGTCGTGAATGCAATGATTCGCCGAGGCAGCATTGACATTTAACTGTCTGTGTTGCCAAACAACTACACTGTTGGCTGGGTTTTTTGTCTAACACAGATACGACATATATATAAATATATTTTTATTTATTTGACATTGCATGCAACACATACATATATATGTACTTCTTTACAGATGCATATTTTTAAGTGCGCCTGTTTATGATTTTGCTTTATGTTGTTAGACTCTATGTAGATGGTTGTTCGGGTGGAAAATCGCCACGCCTCTGCCATATGTTAGTGCACGGCTATCATGCTGTATGTCTAAGTGGCGTTGCCGGACACGTTATTCACTATTGATTGACAATTTTTGTTGTATTTTATATTTTGCATGCACTCAGGTTCCGCATGGAAATGATTTAGTTGCAAAAGTGGGTGGGTAAAACAACGCGAAAGGTAGGTGCGTTGTATGGATTTCAAAAAAAAAAAAAATTAAAAAAATATAAATAAAACTACAAAAATACCAGGAAAGGAAATATTTGCTGCAGCGCTCAGTGCTTCACGCACAAGTATTTATTTGTATGTGTTTTTAAGTAGTATGAACGTTAATTGGAAAACAAGGAGCGAACATGTTAATATGAGCGTTTCGAAATGCTCCAATGATGCTGGGCGCCACGCCTCTCTTGTGTGCGTTTTCACAAATTTCACAGCTAAATCGATGTTTTTGTCACTGGGAAGAAATTATTTATGATATTTATGGTGATTTCAGAGGCGGTATGCGGCGCATAGTTGAACGCATTCACACTTTCACCCATATGTCAACACCTCAGACGTTGGGCGTAAACGGTGCACATGTTTCAGAAGGAAGAAGAATCTTTTGTATATAGAATTTTTTTAAAATAATTTTCAGGAATAGTAGACGGCATGCAGGTGTCATTTCTGGTGGTTTACTTTTGTTTCTTTTGTAGGTTTATACCAAAGATGTTGCTTAGATCTTTAATATAAGTTTAGTACAAATGGATCTCAACTAAATTAAGCCAGTATATGACGACCGCTGCGCTGGGGCATGAGCCGATATATTACCAAAGTCTGTATTTATAACTCGATTCTTATGAAATTTGACATCCTGTTTGTGGGGCCATGTGCAGAAGTTCTCGTAAGTGAAGAAAGTTTTTGACTGTCATTCATTCACCTGGGAGTGGCCAGAAACGATTCTTTTGCATATGGTTCAAGCAGCTCACGACTTCCGGTCTTAGACCACGTATCCTCTGGGTAGCCAACAATCATATGTTTGTAGGCGAGCTAAAGTGAGAAGGCGAATCCCATGCAGCTGTGCGTAGGGTTTGCGACCCACCACATAAAAAACAAAATCCAATGAAAAATTAAAATAAGCCTCGGAAAAGAAAAAGCCCTTTTGATGACGATCCCCCCAAATGTTTTAAGAATTACGATTTTAGGGCATGCACCTGGAATGTTCGGTCCCTTAATTGGGAATGTGCCGCTGCCCAGCTTGTTGATGTCCTCAGAAAATTAAAGGTTGACATCACTGCCATCCAAGAATTGCGATGGACGAGACAAGGACGGTGGAAGGTGGGTCCTTGTGAAATTTACTACAGCGGTTATGTAAAGGAGCGTAAATTTGGTGTCGGATTCGTGTTGGGATAGAGACTCTGTCGCAGAGTACTGGCATTCACACCGGTGGATGAACGTCTAGCCACAATACGCATCAAAACAAAAAACAAAATTTTTCAACACCACTCTACTTTGTGCCCACGCCCGGACTGAAGAGAAGGACGATGTGACCAAGGATGCCTTTAACGTGCGCCTCGAACACACTTATGAGCGCTGCCCCCGCCACGACGTCAAAATTGTGCTTGGCGACTTCAACGCTAGGGTGGGCAAAGAAGGTATCTTTGGTGCGACAGTTGGAAAATTCAGCCTCCACGACGAAACATCCCCAAATGTGCTGAGGCTCATCGACTTCGCCAGGGCCCGAAATATGGTTGCCTGTAGCACTAGATTCCAACAGAAAAAATTCACCAAGCAACTTGGCTGTCTCTAGATCGAACAACTTTCACCCAGATTGATCATGTTGTAATAAGACGAAGACATGTATTCAGTGTTTTAGATGTGCGTACACTCCGAAGTCCCAACATCGACTCGGACCACTACCTTGTCGCAGCGAAGATACTCACGCGCCTCTGTGTATCGAAGAATGTCCGTCAACAAACACAAGCAAGGTTCGACGTTGAAAAGCTCCAATCACAGCAAACTGCCGAGTGGGGAAGAGGGAAGCAAGACGCGTCTGCAGACAAAAAAGAAAGAGGCCGAGATGCGCGAGTACGAGGAGATTGAGAAGCTGGCAGAAAATTCTACGAAAAGATATGGCGACTTACAGAAGGTTTCAAGACCGGAGCAAACTATTGTAGATCTTAGGGAGGTGAACTAGTGACAGATGCCCAGAGTGTACTGGATTTATGGAGGGAGCACTTTTCCAGCCTGCTGGATGGCAGTGAAGAGTGAACACGCGGAGATGGTGAACCCGAAACTCCAATTGATGACGATGGAATAGTTGTTCCGTTACCCGACTATCAATAAGTCCGAATAGCAATCGCTCGCCTAAAAAACAACAAAGCGGCTGGTACCAGACTAGATAAAGAAGCGAAGGGAATGGGTCTGGTCTTCTGTCATCAAACAAACTGTCATCGCATTCGTGAATCTGCTCCCACGTCACTGTTGACAGTCATAACTTCGTAGTTCATTTCGTCTATCTAGGGACCAGCATTAACATCAATAATTTTATGTCAGCCCTGAAATCCAATGCAGAATAACTTTTGCCAGCTGGTTTTACATTGGACTTAGTAAGTAATTAAAAAGCAAAGTCCTTTCTCGACGAACCCAAACCAAACTCTACAAGTCGCTCATCATACCGGTCCTACTATATGGCGCAGAAGCGTGGACGATATCAACATCTGATGAGTCGGCTCTAGGAGTCTTCGAGAGGAAAGTTCTGCGAACGATTTATGGTCATTTGCGCGTTGGCAACGGCGAATACCGCAGACGATGGAACGATGAGCTGTACGAGCTATACGATGACATTAACATAGTTCAGCGAATAAAGAGAGCGGCTACGCTGGCTAGGCCATGTCGTCCGAATGGATAAAAGCACTTCAGCTTTGTAAGTATTTGATGTGGTACCCGCTAGTGGAAGCAGAGGATGAGGAAGACCTCCACTCCGTTGGTAAGATCAAGTGGAGAGTGACTGGGATTCACTTGGCCTTTCAAACTGGCGCCAGGCAGCGAAAAGAAGAGAAGAATGGCGCTCTTATATTGATTCGGCTATAATCGCGTAAACGGTGCCAACGCCAATAAAGAAGCCTACTGATGCAAGCTCTGCAGGGCAATCGAAGAAGAAATTTCCAAAAAAAAACCACAACGCATCGCACTGGGAGCTGATCAGTGACAGAGTTAGTGTTCCACCGATTTCTGCTCATCTATGGCCCTACAGCTGTGACAGAAATCCTTAGCGAAGCAGCCAGTCCATCCTTCTACCTTGAGTCCCCATAAGTAGTGTCCGGTTATTACGCCATGCGGCGCGAAAAATGATATCAATATCATCGGTATACGTCCGCAGTTGTATGCTCTTGTAGAAGGTTATACAATCTCTATTAGGTCTGCAGCCTTATTTTCGCCTGAATGAGTAAGCCACCTCGTTTGTTACCGAACGGCGCAATCTTCCCCTTCGGGTTTTTCGGCAGAGACAGTTACGAATGACTCTTTCCTACTGTTTCAGCTATCAGTAGCTATCCCAACCCTCAAGTGTTGCTGTCATTTGTTACCTTGAGCGGTAAGAGTCTGTTTTCTATCCATGCAGTTATTGAAACAAATCATATTTATTCTCCAAAATTGATTGAAGGCAGGATTTAAGATCACTAATTTTTCAAAGATTCAGTCTTAACATAAAATTATTCAATATTCTTATCTAACAATATGTAGTTATATTCTACTCTAACCTTACTAATCTCGTAAAACATTTAATTTACCAGGTCATGAAGGGCCACACCAACAACAATCGAAAAAATGTTTGGAATTCAAAAACCCAGCCCTCGTAAGTGTTATCTTCGAATCAAACATCTTCTCAGTACTTGAAAGACAAGCGAGCATATTCAATACATCACCACAATCATCAGCCTCCAAGCACACACCTTCGAATAAATTCTCATTATTTATACCAAAATATCATTGACACATACAATAATCATCACTTGTCATTATCTAGAGCATCGAGATATTAAAAAGAAAGACAATCGAAAAATAGAAAAGAAAACTGTTGCGCGGAGATGCCAGCAACCGATACAATTTTCAAAAATTTTCATAAGAAACAATTAATATCCAGACAATGGCGCTGACAAACAATATGCATATGTGGACGTGCTCCAACTGAAAGACAACCACAGCAGTGCCTATATGTATGTATATATGTAAGTGTGTATGCAGAAATGTATGGACGGACGTGAAGGTAAGTGGATTTATTGAGTGAAAATGACTTGGCACTTGAGACAGTTCCACAGACAGAGATGCGTTTGGTTGTGTCTGCCAGAATTCATTTTTCTTCATAATGAAATGTAAATTCCTGATATGATTTGCTAGAAAAATGTTGAATTTTTGTTTACTCTTAGAATTACTTCAAGTTCAAAAATTCCAATTTGAACGTATTTGTGTACAAATTGAAAATTTTGGGTGGCCCTGTGACTTCGGGTTGTCTTCTTGCCTTTCGGTGTTCGGTGTTGTGCTGTCGCTGATGGTGATGGCGGCGCCAAAATCATATGTCAAATACTTTGCTGCTTGACAGTGCACAGCTGTGTATGACTGTTGGCAGTGCGTAATGCCTTTTTCATTCTCTCTCTCGCTCTCTCTCTCTCTCTTTTTCTATCTTCACATATTTGCTCTTTCTTTTGCACATTTTCATTAAAAGTTTTCCAAAGTATGTAGGATTTACTTTGAATGTGGTGATGTGTGTGTTTGTGTGATATAAGCTGAGAGATGAAAAAAGAGGAGGTTAGGAATACCAATACCTGGGGAATTGTGATGGATAGCAAGTTATCGGGGAGACTCAATGTAGAGGTGCAAATGAAGACGATATCAGCGGTTCTACAATATATGTTATATTGAAAAGTATGTCGGACTGCACTTTGGATCTCTCCTCCCCTTTCTCACTGGATCCTCGTTCCAATTGTTACTTTTCAAAGGTGCTTTGATATGGTGGAAGGTTACGGGCTATATAGCATATCCTGGATAGTATGGAAAGGGTCTTCAGACTTTCAACGATCAGTATCACCGAGGTAAACACCGCTCTCAGCAGCGCTACTTACGGTATTGAGCATTCCACCAGCAAACCGAGTAGCTAAAAACAGAGCACACCAAGCGATTGCTAGGATATAAGCTTCCAGACAGCAAAAATCAGAGCTTACGTAAAACAGTAGCATTGCGTTACCGTTAAGAGTACGAGTAGACTACGTAAACCCACGCCTGACCTTCGGAAAACAGTTGTCGGTTACAACAGAGACGAATGGCTGGAACAAAAGTCTGAAATATGCAGACAAAACTTCTTATATTTTTATAGATGATTCTAAAATGAATGCAGGAGTTGGGTCTTCAGTTTACTGCGTTCAACTAGAGATAAAAAAGTTATTGCAGTATCTTCCAAGCCAAGAAATATTTGCTCTACAAAGGACGGCTGAACTACTGCAGTGTGTAGTCTTGGAAAGCCCAGCCACCATCATGACTTTAGTATTATGCAACGCGAAATCGGCTGTGGTGGCACTATGTAAAGAGTTGACAAAATACTGTCTGAAAAAAGAAAAGTTTACATTTACTGGGTGCCAGATCACAAGAGCATTGAAGGGAATGAAATAGCTAAGGCACAAGCTAAGGAGGATTGGCTTTTGGAAGAGGACGTAGTAGTGAACTCACCATTTCCATACAGTGAAGTGAAGCAAACACGAGAATCAATCTTACTTCGTCGGGCGAATAGACTTTGTAAATAAGCTAAGGGCCGCAGAAACGGAAAAACTCTCTGTAAATCTCTCTGTAAATCCAAATGGCCAAACCGACCAATAAGCAGTGCTGTGTCTGGTAACACCAATTTTTCTTCTTCTTTACTGGACGAGTTAACGATAGCGCGCCATGTCTCCTTCTTTGTCGCTGTTTGACGTCAATTGGAAACATCAGTCGTATTTAGGTCGTTCTCCACCTGGTATTTTCAACGAAGTGGAGGCCTTCCTTTTTCTCTGCTGCCTCGTATTATTCTCTGCAGCTTGCCTGAAATTGCGTTTGATATAGAACGGCTCAGAGAATATTAGGTCTAAGCCCACACTGATAAGGTCACATCAGTCTGTTGACGGTTGGCTTTGGTTTTTCATGCGATACGCTCGATAGGAATTTATATGCGATACTGAGGAGGCTTCCATCGTCATCGGCTGCGAAATCGGGTTGCCAATTCTGATCCCGATTCAATCACTAGATTACATCATTGGGTCCTCCATGGGTTTGTTCCGGTCTTAAAACCATATGTAAGTCGTCGTAGGTATTATATCATTTAGGTGAGACCGCCGAGTCAGCCAGTTCAACTTAACCTAACCTAGGAATAGGAAATACGTGCTTTTTTCAAAACATCAAAATTAAAAATTTGTCGTTTTTAAGAGCTGAGCGGATTTGAAAAAATATCTATTAACTCAAAATAATATTTTTTAATCAAATAAGTTAACAACTGATTGAAATAATGTGAAAAAAAAAATATTTTATTAATTTTTCCGTCTCAATTTTCTTCAACCAAAAGGTCACAAATAGCTTACAGACGCTTTTCACAACTTTTTAGTGCGAAAAAAAAATAAAATCAAAAAAAAATAAAATAAAATAAAAAAATACAAAAATAAAGTAAGAAACAAAAAAATATATATGTATGGTATATGTATATTGTGACTGTATATATTTTCAACTTCCGCCACACTGACTCTTGCAGACATAACGAAACATTTTGACAGTTGAACAAGAAAGTTTTGACACTTATTTGACTTGGTGGCGTTTGTTAAAATGTACTTAAGGGTTAAACGAATTGACATGTGTATGTGGCGGAAGAAGAAATATTTGAAAACTTCCCTTTGTATTGAGTCCAATGAAAAGGTGTAAAATTGAAAGGCAAAATAATAGACAAAGTATGTTGAGGAATTGAAAATAGAAAATCGAAAAAAATATTAGAAAAAAAACAAATAAGAAAAATAAAATTAAAAAGTATTCACAAAAAGCATTCAACGTAATCCCTTTTAACATGCAGTTTTTGCTTTAACTTTTTGTTAATTTTTTTTTCCAACACCTCTTTCAATCTATTTGTTATGTGGCAGATACTCTTAAACCTCAAATGCATATTTCTACTCATACTCACACACACACACACACACACACACACAGTTACACAGGCTAACAGCACTCACACTAATTAGTTGTTGAATAGTGGTTTTTGAATGGTATGCTGTTGCAAAAGGGTACTTTGTGGCATGCCACATCTACCTGTGTGTGGCATTCAATAATTCATTCATACTACATATATGAAATTTATGAAAGCTCATACGCTTTTGTTATGTGTATTTATGTAAAAACCGCATATTTACATATGTACCATACATACGAGGTGTGACAATAAAGTAATGAGACTGATTCCATAAAAACCGCATATTTCAAAATTATTCTACAACTCTGCCAACCCCTTCAAAGTAGTCCCCTTGGGCAGCTATAAAACAATTTCAGCGCGTTTTCCATGCTTCGTAACATTTCTGGAACGCTTCGATTAGAATGTCCGCGAGTACCTTCGTCACGGCCGCCTGGATGTCCTCAATCGACTCAAAATGGGTTCCTTTGACCACCGATTTTGTTCTAGGGAACAAAAAAAAGGTCACATGGGAACATATCGGGCGAATAAGGCGGTTGTTGCAACACGACGATCCCTTTAGAGGCGAAATACTGGGACACGCTGAGGTCGGTGTGGCACAGCGTGTTGTCGTGATGAAGGATCCAGTTACGAGCGATGTCTAGGCGCACCCTGTTGACTCGTTTTCGCAATCTTTCGAGTACTTGGCGTTAGTAGACTTGATTTACGGTTTGCCCCGGTGGAAGAACTTCTTTGTGGACGATTCCACGGCTATCAAAAAAGGCAGTAATCATCGTTTTCACCTTCGACTTGTTCATGCGAGCTTTACTTATACTTAAACTCTTTATGACATCGAAACACCTGGGCACGACTAAGAGCACTCTCACCATACACTTTCACAATTTCAGCGTACGTTTCCGAAGCTGTTTCGCCCAATTTGGCGCAAAATTTTATCGGGACGCGTTGTTCTTGATTTAGTTTTTAGATTTTCGTGACGAGCACCAGGAACACACGTTTACTCAACATGACACACCAGGCGACTGCTAAACAAATTAGAGCGATGGAGAGGAGCGGGATGCCGTGAGAAGGGAAAGAGAATTTCAAGGTCGCAGGGTTACCACAATCGCGGCAATATAATCAGTCTCATTACTGAATTGTAACACCTCGTATATGCAATACCTATGCGTTTGTAAAAATGCTGCGTTTGATGCATAATTACTGCTACAGAAATATATGTACATGGATCTCAATGATATTAAGAGCTTTTTCAATTAAAACTTGCATCAAGTATCCATATAAATTCATAATTATTTTAATCTTTTTTTATATCCTGTTTAAATGGAAGATTCTGAAAGCATAACCCTTAGACGCACACAATGAGGTTTACTATACCCCAATAAACGGTCTTCGATCCTAAATTTAACCCTAGCGTACTCTTTGTATCTTCTTAAACGCACAGCAGATTGCCAGTCTCTGAAATCTCAAGAGTATCTGTGCGATTTCGCTTAGTTTAAGACAGAAAATTAGCATTTATAATTAAAAATCAAATTTTAACCTCGACAGTCTTGGGAAACTGACACTTTTGGGACGTTGACCTGTCATTCTTAAAGTTTTTTGGTCTAAAATATTGAGCACTGTGTTCAAAAATCGCATCCGCAGTTGTAACGGCGACGTCAACTGGCTCCCTACCAGTTGGGTTTTGCCGCCGTTGGACAATTTTTTGTAGGGAGCCTGATGAATAAGTATTTGCCAACATTTTTCCCTAGTCTTAAGCAACATTTCTTACCTACCTACCAAACCGTCTTTAGATCTTCTCAAAGTCATCCGTCTTCTCATAGCATTTTCGTGCGATTTGTCTAGCGACTATCTTTGAAAGTTCATTACACTCGCGTATTTCGGCTTCTTTCGCTCTGCAAATGCCTCTCACTTGCCTATTCAATTCTTAAATCTCTCTCACATGTTGTCAACTTTGTGATACAGGCATTCGTAACTAAATATACCAACATTTTTTGAGATTGATGTGTATTTTGAAAGACTGTTTTCTCCGGCTGCCAGTTAGGAAGAGTGAAAGGAAATAAAGTCGCCAATGTTGTCATACAAAGTATTCTCTAAGAATTCTCTACATCTCTTTTGCATCACTTCACTATAAAGAGAGCGAAGATTTTGTGCTGTTAAAACATCGGGTACCATCGGGTGTTTCGATACGACTCGTCATCTTCTTGGAGAGCTTTTAATTTCGAAGAAGATCTCAAAAGCGTTCAGAAGGAAAGACTTCGAAGTATTTTGTCAATTTTTTAAAAAAAAAAAAAATTTGCTGCTTAGCCGGTGAACAATTTAAGGTCTCAAAAGAGTAATTCAGAAAAATCATATGCCAGGAAAGCTTAAAAACTCAAGGAAGAGTTCTTGCGATTTAATCTAAGAATCTAAAAAGTCGTTATCAGTTTTTAGAATCACTAGTAACTTACTTTTTTACAACTGGGAGGCAAACCTACTTCTTTACTCCTTTTATATACGTACATATATCGCTATACAAACAATTTAAACTTTTTCTCTGAGTTGGCAAACGAAAATGGATGTCAAGTGCCGCATTTAACTGGATAGGAGAAACATACCGATTTCCATTTTATTCCGTTTATGCGTGTGGCAGGTGAATATCGACAAGGGTATGTATATACCTATGTATATGCATCTCCAATTGCATATGTGTGCACACGTCAGTTTGAGTTATCGAAAGCGAAAAACATTTTAATGGCATTGCGTGTTGAAAAAAAATGGAAAAAAAAACTTTGCACTTACGCACTTTACGCAATTTCAACGGCACATATTTACATTTGTAACTTAATTTTAATGTGTGCCCTGCAGGAAATTCAGGCGATTACAGGTTACTAGAATGTTACTAGTCTGAGTTTTTACTTCAATAATTTTGTTTAAATTTCATTTTCATTTTTAGAAACTGTATTTTCAAAACGCCAAATTGTCGGAACATTCAACATTACCAAACTAGTTATATACTAGTTCATTTATATATTGTGAACTACCACTTCTTATACTGTATCTCATGATTTTTTACTCTCATATGAAAAATGACGCCAGAGGGAGCATCACAAGCCTTGATGTGGTGAGTAAAATTCAGCGTATAGTGTGGAAGTGTGGCGGTCATTATACTCGATATTGATGACGTTGCAGAGTATTGGCAAAGAATAGGGAACTAAAAAATGATTTTGTAGCAACTTTATTTCGTTCAACGCTATTTTTGGCATCTCACGTGGGTTGTGTCAATATCCAAACTGTGTAGTTTTGGTCTCTAACTTAACTCCTAACTCACATTACTGGACATTAAATCACAAAACAGAGTGAATGCGAGTAGAAGAAGATATCGCAGCTATGTCCGCCAGCGTTGGGGAACGGCTTTTAGGCTATGATTACTTCACCTAAGGTGGAAACTTTTTCAGCAGGATTTATTTGTGAAACCTTTTAAAATACAGCTGATGCAAGGATTAAAGCCGCACGAACTACCCCAGTGGCTAACTTTTGGTAAACGGGTGCTGACAAAGTTGGATGTACTAGATAGACTATAGAGAGTGCAATACAAATGTGTAGAAGAACCACAAATGCATATCGAAAAAAACCACTGTTTGGTGTGGATTATAGGCTGGTGGAATCATCGGTAGTAGTTTTCAAAGACGATGAATGCCGTAACGTCCTTACTGCGTCCTTACCTATCTATTTTGAAGCCAAAATGAAAGATCTGAACTGTAAGATTTGATTTCAACCAGATGGGTACTACATGTCTCACAACTCACGAAGCATTTAGCCCAATCGAGAGACGAATACCCCTATTGGCAAAAAACTCGGAGATCCAATTTTCACAGGCCTCTCTTGAGGCCAACTTCTCAGCATTAAGCGCGTTCGAAATGGACAGGAAAAGATGGTAATTACTTGGTGCCAGGTCCGGACTACAAGGTGGGTGCATTAGGACCTCCCATCCGAGCTCCTGGAGCTTCTGCTGTATCACCAAAGACGTGTGTGGCCTGGCGTTGTCCTGATTGAACACATTTCGGCCTCTGTTGATCAAAGATGGCCTGTTCTGGATGAGTGCTGCTTTCAAGCGGTCCAGTTGTTGGCAGTGGAGGGCTAAATTGAGCGTTTGGCCATAGGGAGCAGCCCGTAGTAGATGATTCCTTGCCAATCCCACCAAACACACAGCAAAACCTTCCTGGCCGTCAGTCCTGGCTTGGCCAACGTTTCCGTCGGCACACTGCATTTCGACCACGACCGATTTCACTTGATGTTATCGTAAGTGATCCACTTTTCATCGCCAGTTATCAAACGTTTCATAAATGGGTCGATTTTGTTGCGATTCAGCAGCGATTCGCTGCGTTTTTTTGCGTTATTACGTTAGTACGTTAGTACGTATGGCACCCAAACATCGAGCTTCTTTTTGAATCTAAATGGTTCCAAACGATTTTCTGGCTTATCTTTAGTTCCTCAGCAATTAAATAAGTGCTCACGTGACGGTCTGTTTCCACTATTTCCATGCTTTTAACGCAATTTTCGACGACAGGCCTCCCGACGCGTGGTGTATCTTTGACATCGAAATTACCGGAACGGAACCTAGCAAACCACTTTTGTGCTACACGTTCGTTTACAGTATCGGGCCTTGCTTTTTCGCCTTGATCGGAGAAAATTTGTAAAATTTAGCGAATTTTCTCTTTGCTGGTGTCCATCTTTGACGAGCGCTCACAACGAACTGAGTCAATCAATCGAAAAACTGTTAAAGACAAACTTTTAGCGCGAATAAACACGTTTTCAGCGCCGTATAGTATGACATGATGCGACACGTAACACTAGTACTATGTACAATAACGCCATCCCATAGATAAAAACCGAACGAACTCTTTACTTTTCCTAATATAATTGCATCCTTTAAATACTACTTCCGTACTACACTTGCTACGAATTATTTCGTATTTTCTTTTCGCTTGATGTACAAGCTTTCGAGCAGAAATCGATGAAATAAAATTTCGCATTTACGCATTTTCAAGAGTGAAAGTTTTTCACTGAGTTGGCATAATTTTAAACACAAAAGTTGTAAAGAAATTACTTCAAATGTACTTAACCAGATATAAATATATAAGTATGTATGTATATATGTGAGACTCATATGCCTTTAGCGAACTATGTTTACATATTTACATATACAAATACATATGCTCGCGCGTAACTGTGTATTTGTAAGAACTTGAATTTGAGTAGCGTGAAAAGTTCAACATGCGAAACGCCTTGAAGTAGGCAAACAAAGTGTTAAATTATTAAAAGTATACTTTTGTAATTGGATATATGCAAGCGTTTAATGGAATCATACATACACTTGCAACTGGCAACTTGCAACACAAATTTAACTGCAATGGCAATTTGTAAATGCGCTTGAAATATGGTTTGGCGCATGAAAAAAAAGAAAAAAAATTCCAAAAAAACTTCAAAAAAAAATAATGTTTTTCTTAAATGAAACTTTTTCACTTTAATGAGTATGCATTAGTAAAGTAAAGTGAAGTAAAAGCAAAGTAAAAGCAAAGCTAAGGCAAAAGAAATGCCAATTTCACTCTGCTAATTTCCTTCTTCTTTTTTTTTGTTTTTTTTTTTGATTTTTTTTTTGGTTTTGTTTTTTGGGTAGCACTTATACCAACAACCATTCCATAGATAAAAGCAAATCTGACGCTCATTCGAATCAACCACTTTGTATAGTTTAATGCAGATAATAGTGCAAAAGAAGCGAAACTATAGAAAGAAAAGTGAGAAAAAAAGTCAAAAAGGCAAAGATTTTTAGTTACTTACCCGCACCATATGTTCGCAGTCTTAACTAGCTATTACCAACTTTTGCCGGAACATTAAGAAAATTGCTTGCAAATATTTGCAAACGTTTTAGCCGCTGGGCATAACAAGCCTGCTTTTGTAGCCGAAAATATGCAAAAGGAAAACTAAAAAGAGAAAAAATTAAAAATTTTGCAAAATATTAGTATAGACCGAAAAACTTTGGCGGGACTATTAATATGAGCTTTTTGAATTCTTAAAGCATATGCTAATAATAAATCTTGAGATAAAAAAAAATTTAAAAATATTATGTAATGACCAACAATTAATAACATGAGCCGCTGAAGAACAGCATAAATCACTTTTGTGGAATTTTTCAAAAGTGAGAAATTATTATAAACCAACTCAAGCTCTGATGGAACGCAATATTGAACGTATGGTATATGATATTTTTGTTTTTTTATTTATAAATCTGTCGTCAAAACCTCATATCTGAACATATCGGTTAGATGTGGGGGCTATATGATATAGTCTTCCGATTTCTGTTGTTATTGTTGTTGTTGTTGTTGTTATTATTATTATTATTATTATTATTATTATTATTATTATTATTATTATTATTATTATTATTATTATTGTTTTAGCGGTTCACTAGCCTCGGTTAGGGACAGGTTTAATTAATCTAAGCCGCCGAGGTCAAGTAATGGGAGGTCCAGGAAACGTGCTCTTTCGACGGGATTGGACCAGAAGGAGAGGTGGGTTAGATGTGATGGCTTAAGGGTGCATATGAAGAGGTGGTTAGTGTCGTGCGGAGACTCTCCACATGCAGGGCATACTTTGGGTATGCTGGGGTCGAGTTTAGATAGGTAGGAGTTTAACCTGCTACAGTATCCAGATCTAGGTTGAGCCAGCAACTACAACTATTACGACAACCAATTCTACGTACCGGAGTTGACCTGGATTTTATCCGGCCAAGAACTGTCACCCTTTCGGCGATCTAACCCCGTTTAGGTTTTCCAATTTCTATGTTTTGTCAGTGTCCTCATAGTAGCTGGCAAATATGTTCTTTCGGTCGAGAAATCCTATCTTGCCGAAAGACGCAGTAAGGCAGAACTTATCTTATTCCCCAAGAGGTATAGAGGTACAGTAGTGGTTACTTCTTCTGTAGAAGATCTACGTCCTTCATTTGTACTATAAAATTAAGTTCTTGGGAGCAGGAAAATCTCCTTTAAATCAAATATCGAGGAACGTGAGAAATTTGTTTCGGTGACTTTATACAGCTGCAAGGCGCAATCAGTTAGATATGATCGAATAAGTCGAATCATAGCGGTTTGGATGATGAGAGAGTCTTCTGCCTAGAATCATCTACCGGCGGAGGACTTAAACATCCAGACCATTGCAGTGTGCAGTTATACCGAAGTGCGGTTTCTGTGAGATAGATTAAAATTATTTCATATAACCACGTACAGTGGGGTGGCTCATGATAAGCTCCATGATTCTATAGTATTGTTTGTCATCTCTGTCTATGAAGTAGACTTATTTCGGATTCAAAATCAAATGGGAACCAGGTTACAGCGGTATAGCTGGGTACTGCATTGTTGATGAGCTTCTGGGCGCCACCGTTTCGTTAATGCCGTACAAAGCGTAAATGAGGGCTCCTCTGTGAACTTGTGGGCTTTGAAAAACTCAGTGTTCACGGGGTTCAGTGAGCGCGAGGCTAACGCCACAATATTTTCCATCAACATAGATTAGAGTAATTAGAATATCAGTTGTATTCGGAAGTAGTTAAAGTGCTTGAAGTAACGTGTTGCAAGCAATTGCTGAAACCATGTGGAGCCACGACTGATACGCAGTCTTAGGAGAGCCACTCCAACATGTTCTGCTTAAGGGTACAGTGAGGTATAATTGCGGCGTCTGTACAGCAGAGCTGCCACTGAGAGCGGACGTCGATCTTGAAGCGATTAGCTCGCTTTATAAAAGTGTTTCGAGATTTCGCACTGGGCTTGGAACCCGCTCCTTAAAAATACATTAACAAACAATCCAAATAGGTTCAAATCAGTTACACATGAGCACCTGATTTCACTTGGTGTCTCCTTTTAGCGCAGAGCGGTGCAGCAAATAAACGACTGGCATGAATTGGAAGAAGAAGAAGAAAACTTACAAAAAATATTCGTTGTAGATATTTTCACACTCCATATTTGAAAATTAAAAAATACTAATATTCAAAAATATTCTAATAAATTCATACATATACAATTGAATATAAAAATATTCTAAAAAAAATCTAAGAATTTAATAACAGATTGAACTCAACAAATGAGAAGATAATAATTTTCACGAAATCAATGACTAAAGCAATGGACAAGAGGAGAAAACTAAATTCATTAAAAACAGCAAAATGTTTGAATAATTTTCTATAATAAAAGAATAATAAATACGAGAGTGTGTGTGTGCAGATATATAAGGACTATGGCACACATGAGCACACATCCCTATATCTGTATTTACAGACATATGTATGTATGTATAATTGAAAAATTTTCACAGCTTTGTCGAGGTCACAGCAATGCTAAAGGGACAACTGCAGCACACCTACACACCATATATTGTACATATGTAGATGTACGGGTATGTACATATGTATGTACAGCCAACATGGAGGATAAACAAAATAATTCATACCTTTATGGCATATACAGTTACATATATATACATATATTTATTTAATTTGTATTTACCTATGTTCGTAGATGCGTGAGTGTGTATGTTCGTTCCGTTTGCATAGCGTTCGTTACCAACAACACACAATTCATTTCACATTGAATTCGATTTCAAGTGGCAATTTGTTCAAAATCCAATCAACATTATAATTTCCAACAGAATGTGTGAATGCAAATGCAAAAGTTCGAGTGTTGCATGCAACATGCACATAACATATGTATGTACGAATACTACATAAATATTTTGTAAACTTCATGCTATGCATTTGTCTGCAAGTGTGTGTGTGTGTGTGCATGTTTATGTGTAACTACACTGAAACTATGACAACGAAATGAACGAAAGTCCATAAACTTCGTAATTCAGCCATAACTGCATACATACATATGTACATAGACGTTGAATATATGCAGGAGTATGTATGTATGTACATATTTACAAAAAAGTTATTCCCTTATTTAGTTCACGCCTCCACGACCATCACCAAGAGCTTAACAGGCAGCAATGAGCGTATGAGGGTGAGCCATTGAGTATATGAACACATATATATGCATGTGTTGAATATGTATGTGTGTGTTTTAATTACAAATAAATTCATGTACCAGCGTAGATTCGAAAGTTCATGGAGAAACAGCAGCGTTTTCGCTCTGGAACAGATCAGCAGAAGATCCCTTAAAAGGGCAGTGGACAATTTTTTGAAAACTTTAAAAGGGGCAAGCTCGTCTTAAGATAAAAAAAGGGGCTAAGACTCTTTTTTCCGCCTACGTCGTACGGAGCAGTTTTAAAAATTGATTGAATTTACCAAAACAAAAAGAGAAGCCTAACGTTAATAAAAATAATAAATAAAAAGATATAATAAAAAAAGGACATAAAAAATTAATAAAAAAAAATCGAGTTAATCGAGCTGACCATTCACAACGTCTTACATACATCGATTGGGTACTCGAACAGCTAGCAGTGGACGGAGATTTTTCGAACAAAACTTTCTTCAGCGGCGAGGATACTTTTTTGAGGACCGTGTTTATGCGGATAAACCTTTACCTCTCGAGCTCTTGGAAACCAACATTCTTCTAGGTAAGGCTCAGATACCGCCTAATAAGTGCCAACAAGTGGTCGAAAATTAACTCAAACGGACGGAAGTTTGCAAAAAATAGCGAGCCGTCACATCCATTATTATAAGGTCAAACTTTATAATGAAAAAAAATTTCATGAAAAAAATATTTTAAAATCATTTTATCTACGCTTATTTTCGAAACCCTGTATTTCCCCCCTTGCATATACACATATACGAGTATTTGCAACAAGTTGGCACGAAACAAAATGTTAGTGCCACACAAATCACAAGCTTGCAATTTGTTGTAAATTCCCATAGGTGTTTTTGTTAACTTTTACTTGCTCGAAGCGACGAACCCTCTTCCCTCGTATCATGTGCGAGTTGTTGGTGGTGTGTGATTTTATTTTATTTTACCTTTAAAATTTTCGGAATTTTTTAAGCACTTTAAACTTTTGCTGTTGCACAAAAAAAAATTACATTATTTGAAATTATTCCTTTCAGGGCGGGCTCGACCGTCAGAGTAAATAAACATTTTTTTTCAATTTACGTACTCAAGCGCTGAACTCCAACTTTAGAAGGTTTAAGCATACTAGATCTCAAAATCGATAAATAATTTTGTCAAAAGTCTCGTTTCTCTAAGCTCAAATTGCCAAACCGCTAAGAGAATTATAATTATTTGTTTCTCTCTTACGCTCTCTTAAAGTGTTCAAAGTGACGTGGCTCTCGAATGAGGTTCTTGGTTAGAGTTTCGCCGCCATCAAAATCCTTTGTAATTTTTTTTGAGGACGGAAAAATTAATCAAGCATAAATGAACTAGTATTAAACTAGTATAAAGCTGATACATAGTCTGTCAATTGACCGGAGAACATCGCTGTGTTGAAAATAGCAGTTGCTTAGATGGGAAGAAGATGAACGATGAACTGGTTAGTGTAAAAATTGCAACTATTTGGATTCTAGTGTCTAACTAACAAGTACTTTCCCCGCAGGGTATGTATGTAGGTAGGAGTGCTGCACGATTAGTGCCATTTTGTTGAACTCTCGGAAAAAGAAAGAGAAAGAGAAATAGAAAGAGAAATAGAAAGAGAAAGAGAAAGAGAAAGGGAAAGAGAAAGATAAAGAGAAAGAGAAAGAGAAAGAGAAAGAGAAAGAGAAAGAGAAAGAGAAAGAGAAAGAGAAAGAGAAAGAGAAGTAAGGAGAGAAGTAAGGAGAGAAGTAAGGAGAGAAGTAAGGAGAGAAGTAAGGAGAGAAGTAAGGAGAGAAGTAAGGAGAGAAGTAAAGAGAGAGGGAGAGAGTGAGAAAGAGAAGTAAGGAGAGAGTGAGAGAGGGAAAGAAAGATAGAGAGAGAAAGGGAAATGTCAAGATCTTTGGAATGTGCTCCCATGTTCGCTACACTGTGTTGGTATACGGGTCCATTATTCTATTGATTGAGACCTGGAGGGCTTCGAATCTGTCCTTAACATCTGACCTAGTGCACTCGAACATATGCGACCTGATTAATTGAATGCTTTGGAGTCGGAGACATTCAGCTGCTCTCGAAAAGGGACTATGAGATCGATGTGCAGCTCCAGCCGAGCTCTTGGTAAAATTAAAAGGTAAAATGTAATATTTCGTGAGCAGTGTTGACGATTCCAATTGCAACCCATAGGGATCGCTAAACCTCTTCGCTTTTTTTGTAGTTTTGTTGATTAAAATTACAAATCTGGAATAAAAAGCTGGTATCGTCAATCAATGACTGGGAACAATTAACCGCATCCCTATCATGCTCACGACCCAAAAAAAAATTGGAGCGATCTAGCACCCAGATGGCTTATCCAATAGCTACTAACATTTTGGAGAGCCCAATCATAGTTCCATTGGCACAGGATGGAACAGGAAAGGCAGACCACAAGTCTTCACTGGCGGAAAGGTATAGGGAATCTTGAACTCCTTGCCGGAAATGATTCCTTTTATAAAGGGGGCATTGTCTTGAGCCACTCTATCTCCCGCTTGCAATGCCAAAAAAAGGGTTATCACTAGATTTAAAATCTTTTCCACCAAATATCGCGTATTATTTTCCAACCATTCGCACTTGCAACATTTATTTGCCTTCGAAGTGCACCAAGCAAAAGTAAGAGTTGGAATATCAAGCAAAAATTGCCGCATGCAACTACAAGGCAAAAGTTCCCGCCCTTTTTTCCAAGCGAAACCTCCCACAGTTGCATGCAACATGTAGTAACAGGCATACCTACAGTCACACAACCGTGATGCGCAGTTTAAATTATAATGACTTTATTAAGCGGCTAAAGTTGCAACACAACAACAAAAACAACGAAAGCTTCCCAGCTACACTTATGCAACAGAAGCACGCCAACAGCGACAATACAACAATGATTGTTATGGCAGCTCGGGCTGTTGCTGGTGCCAACACCAGCGTTTAGCCAATTGAGCCGCTGCGCGCATAGAGTAAATGCAGATGGAGTGTTGTTGCTTGTGCGCCGTTTTTCTCATAATTTCATAAATAGCGGGCAACAATAATAACAAAAACAACAACAACAACAGCGAGTACACACCTTGGAACAGACATGCAACTATGGATAGCAATGCTGGCTGCATTCGGGAATGTGAGTCGGTCCGAACAGAGATTGACAGACATACAGACGGATAGACTGACAAGCTTAAATTGAGTGGACGGACAGACTGTCAAGCACTCACTCCGCGACGTCAACAGTCAACACACACACACTCATACATATGTACGTAAACTCGCCTCAAAAACATTGCCACACACAAGAGTCGGGCCATTCTAGCAGGTGTAAGAGCGTTATGGCAACATAGTATATATATACTTGTATATATGTATGTACACACTAACACATGTAAGTAAATGCATGCGCTTTTTGCCACAAAGTCAGACATCGAAAATAGTTTTTTTTTGTTTTCCTGGATTTCGGCAACGCTTAAGTGCTTCAGTCGCCACTACCGCTGCCGTCACTAGCGCTGCTGCGCTGGCTATCACCAATACTTGACTAGCTTCTGGTTGATATTTAAGCCTATGGTACTTTTTATAATTTCTATTTTTATTTCATTTTTTTTCATTTATTTTCTGTTTTTTTTGTTTTTGTTTTTAGCTGATATTTTATGGTTGCTTTTGTTGCTCTCCTCTCTTTTGGACTCGGCGGCTACAAGTGGATTGCGGTTTTATTCACGATTTTTCGTGCAACTTTTTATTTGGCATCACTGTTATTTTTGTATCTATAAAGATTTATCTTAATTCATTTTGTTTGCTTTTGTTTTTTTGTTGCTGTTTTTACCAGTCGCCAGTTAGAGTAGCAAAGCTGAAGGACTTTACGAGTGGTCTAGAGTGGATATGATTGTTCATATGTGCTTGCTTAGCTTATTTATATATATGTGTGTGTGTGTGTGTGTGTTGCAGGTAAACTTCAGTGAAGTGCGCGTGAATTTTGAAAATCATATTTTGTAAGCCCACATCTTGAATTGACTGCCGTGTGTGCGTGTGTGTGTGGTCTGGCGTGTTGGCGGCATCGACCAACAGCGGTGGTCTCAGTGGATTGGTGTTATCTATGGATAGTTTGGTAATGGTTTTTAAATTGACTTCATTTTCTTAGTAAAAAATATTATTTTTTATTCTTTTTTTTTGAGGTTTCTAATTCATTTTATTCTTCAGAAAATATCTTAATGAATTTTATAATAATAATATTTATCATATTCATTTATATTTCTTATGACGGATGGGGCCACATGTAGCAGTTCACGCAAGTGAGAAAAGCATTATATGTTTCAAGCAGTTCACGTACAAGTGTCCTCTGGGTAACCAACAAATATCCGTTTGGAGGCGAGCTAAGATGGGAAGGTTAAACCCTCTGTGTCTGTTGCGTAGCGCTTGGGACTCATCACGTGAAAAGTATTAGGTAAAGTAAAAATTTCGTTCGGTTTTTATATAAGAGATGGCGTTATTGTCCTTGTACTAGTGTTACGTGTCGCATCATGTCATACTATATGGCGCTGAAAAAGTGTTTATTCGCGCTAAAAGTCTTGTCTTTGACAGTTTTTCGATTGAGTGACTCAGTACGTTGTGAGCGCGTCAAAGATGGACACCAGCAAAGAGAAAATTCGCTAAGTTTTACAATTTTTCTTCGCTCAAGGCGAAAAAGCTGCCAAAGCGGCTGAAAAAATTAATTTAGTTTATGGCCCTGATACTGTAAACGAACGTGTAGCACAAAAGTGGTTGCTAGGTTCCGTTCCGGTAATTTCGATGTCAAAGATGCACCACGCGTCGGGAGGCCTGTCGTCGAAAATTGCGATAAAATCATGGAAATAGTGGAAACAGACCGTCACAGGAGCACTTATTTAATTGCTGAGGAACTAAAGATAAGTCAGAAAACCCTTTGGAACCATTTGCATAACCTTGGATCCAAAAAGAAGCTCGATGTTTGGGTGCCACACGAACTAACGCAAAAAAACATGTTGTACCGAATTTCCATCTGCGAATCGCCGCTGAATCGCAACAAAATCGACCCATTTCTGAAGCGTTTGGTGACTGGCGATGAAAAGTGGATCACTTACGACAACGCCAAGCGAAATCGGTCGTAGTCGAAATAGAACATACAGAAGAGGCCATCTTTGATCTACAGAGGCCGAATTGTGTTCCACCAGGACAACGCCAGGCCACATACGTCTTAGGTGACGTGCCAGAAGCTCCAGGAGATCGGATGGGAGGTCTTAATGCACCCACCTTATAGTCCGGAACTGGCACCAAGTGATTGCCATCTTTTCCTATCAATGGCGAACGCGCTTAATGGTGAGAAGTTGGCCTCAAGAGGGGCCTGTGGAAATTGGCTCGGCGACTTTTTTGCCAATAAGGAAGCAGTCTTCTATAAGAGGAGTATAATGATAATATAGTTGGCATCTCGTTGGCAACAAGTTAGCGAACAAAACGGCGCATATTTGACTTAAATCGGACAAATGTACACAAAGTTATCATATTTTGAAAACTCAATAAAAAAAACCGAACGAACTTTTTACTTGACCTAATATAATCCAATGAAAATTTTCTTCTCGACTAGCACACTTTCTCTCTGAGAGCACTCTTCAGTAGATCGATTTAAGGGAAATGTGAAACAATTGGTTTTCGGCAGTGCCAGAAAGAGAGAGAAATCAGGCTGCCTACCTCCCAACCTTGCGATCTGAAGAATAAAGCGAGACACATGTGCAGATAAAAAAGGGAAGAGGCCGAAATGTGTGAGTATGAAGAGCATGAGAAGGGGGTAGAAAAGGGTAATGCTCGAAAATTCTAAGAAAACATGCGTAGCTTATGGCAGGTATCAAAACCCGGAACATAATTATGTAGGGACCAATGTAGAAATCTGGGGACTAATGGCAAAATCATACATTCCATCGGATTAGTCTCCTAAATATCTCATATTAGGTACTATCGAGCATACTGTGTGAAAGACTAAAGCCCACAGTCAACAAACTAATTGGCCCTTATCAGTGTTGCTTCAGACCAGGTTAGTCCTCAAAGAGGAACGACACACACCACCTCTTCGTGAATATTAAAGCAGCCTTCGACAGCACAGTCTGAATTTGGTATCCCCGCGAAACTTATACGGCTGTGTAAGCCACCGCTGGACAACACAAGAAGCGCAATCAGAATTGGGAAGGACCTCTCCGAGCCGTTCCGTTCTATATCACACGTGGTTTCAGACGGAGTGACTCTTTATCTTGTGATTTCTTCAATACCATGCTGGACAAAATAATACGAGCTGCAGAGCTGAATAGAGAAGGTACAATCCATACAATACTGCTGGCGCATGCTGATGATATTGCTTTCATTGACCTCATCGACCCCGTCGTGAGTTCTGCTTTCTGCAGACTGGATAATGAAGCGATGGATATGAGTCCGGATAGTGAACGAGGACAACACGAAATATCTCCATTCATTACAAGCAAACAGTCATCGTATTCGCGACTCGGCTTCCACGTCACTGTTGACAGTAATAACTTTGAAGTCACAGATAATTTCGTCTATCTTGGAGCTAATATTGATACTAACAACAATGCCAGCCTGGAAATCTAGCGCAGAATCACTCTTGCCAAGAGGTGCCACTTTGAATTGAGTAGGCAGTAGAAGAGTAAAGTCCTCTCTCGACGAATCAAAACCGAACTCTACAAGTCACTTATCATTGCGGTCGGCTTATGGCGCGGAAGCGTGGACGATATCGAGATCCGATTAGGCATTAAGAGACTTCGAGGGAAAGATTTTGCGAAACATTTATGATTTTTTGCGCGTTGGCAACGGCGATTACCTCAGACGATGGTATGATGGGCTATACGTGATATACGGTGCTATTGAGCTAGTTCGGTGAGTAAAGGGACAGCGGTTAGGCTGGCTAGATCATGTTGTACGGATGGAAGCGAGCACAAGTTTGAAAATATTCGATGCAGTACGCGCCGGTGGTACCAGAGGAAGAGGAAGACTTTGTAAGGATCAGATGGAGAGCGCCCTGACGAAGTGACGGAGCGAATGATGCGCTATTGTGAGTTCTTTTTTTATTTTTCTACTTCAAAGTCACCTCGAAAATTCATCAAAGGAATTTTATCACAATGAAGCATCCGCAAACCAACTGCCGGGTCCCAAATCGAGCGTAGCACCTCGCCAGGCGAGTAAGCTTAAATTTTTGACACAATTATCTAGCCAGCCGCTTGCCTAAAGACCGACACCCGCTCGCAGCCGCACCTCTGGTGTACAGACGTTGTAATTATTAATTAATTACATATTATTTACAATATTAATTTATTTATTATTTCGTATATGTACATA
Organism: Ceratitis rosa; assembly: GCA_037013455.1. Taxonomy (NCBI): domain Eukaryota; kingdom Metazoa; phylum Arthropoda; class Insecta; order Diptera; family Tephritidae; genus Ceratitis; species Ceratitis rosa. The sequence goes on along the minus strand of JAWMAG010000031.1, from coordinate 7,559,718 downwards.
CATATATTCAGCAATATCTTTGCCCCATTCGCACACAAATAAATTTCGTAAATCATCAAAATTCATATACGCGTCAATATAAATTCACTTAAATAGACATAAAAATTAATTACTTGTCACTTAGCTGAGCGCATTTCAGCAATTCATAAGCCACCAGCGGCCCAGCGGCCCAGAGGTGCCGAGGTGCAGAGGCACAAAGCCACAGAGTCACTGAAAATGAAGTGCGGTGAGCAAAATTTTTAATCACCAATCAAATCAATCATCAATCAATCAATCATGAAAGTGAATGAATTACGTAAAAAAAGCGCGAATACACAAATGTATATATGTATGTATGTATGCATGTGGTATATATTACATAGTCGTAGATGATTGTACGCTGCGCATGCGCACTAATAACCCAAAAGTTACAACTACATACATACATATATGCTTGTGTATGAGCAAAATCACGCACGCGCAGTCGTAGCCTCAGCTTACGCCACTGTCGGCGCACATTTAAACGTTAATTTGATTGAAGTGGAAAAAAGTTAATTAATTACATAACAACAAATTACAAGCGACATAAATATCACTGAGCGATCGACAGACTTGCTTGCCAGCCCATGCGCTGAGGTAGCAACAGCAACACTGATGGCCGTGTTGCACACACCGTGTGCGTGCTTGTGTGTGGTAGGCATGTAAGTGCTCTTGACTGCGGAAAGCCAATTTAATTTAGTTGGCCGGTCGGTCAATTGGTTGGTGGGTTTAAACGATTCGCCCGCCACCAACTTTGAGTGTTGTCTGTGGCCGGTGCGTATACACGTATGAACGACCGACGAACGGCGACCGTTGGTTTGTTGGCTGGTTGGTTGGTTGGTTGACGCCAAATAAATCTGTTAATTTGTAATTGATGTGAAAAATTGCTTTACGAGACATCAAACAGGCTTAAATTGTTATTATGACCTGATTTGTGAGTGCAACCTGCTGTAGCATGATGTAGCAAGTTGCCAGCTATGAGGCTGCATATGAGATTTTCGGCATCATTTCAGGCTGTTTATCTCACCAGAACCCCACGCCCTGCACCCCTCCTCCCCCTCCGCCATAAACTAATGGGGCAAAAATTTAAAACAAAAAAGAAAAACAAAAATTTATACATTCATCTTTCTCAGCGGCAAAGCGTATAATTTATATCTATGTATACACATACGTATGTGCTTATGTAGGCATGTTGCACAAAGTGTGAATTTTTACATGTTACTCGTATATTTGCCGCAAATTTCGTGTTCATGTTTGACCAGCGCTCAAGCCAATCGTCGAGTTTTCAGCGAAAAACATGCAATTTGGTACTCAACGCTAATGATCTGTTGTGGTGCATTAATTTATTTATTTGGAAAATGAAAAAAAAAATAAAAAACTGAAAAATATGTATTTTCCACAGATTTAACTAATTTATATACAAAAATTGCAAGCAACATAAACGAGTTGATTTAAAAAATAATTTTTTTTTCGAAATTTTCGCTCTAAGCTGTCAACAGTGGGTAGTAAAATTTATCGATTTTTTCTCAAAAACTCAAAAAAAAAGATGAAAATATTTTCAATATTAATTTATTTATATACACATACATACACTCGTATGTCATTTTGGGAAAAATTTATAGCGCAATATTACGGTGTAGTAAACATTTTGATAGCAACTAATGAATGTGTGCAACATTGCTACACGATTTGAAACAAATTTGAAAACGAAAAAAAAATTAAAAATAAAAGTCTGAAAAAAGCTAAAATTTAAAAAAAAAAAAAAATAATTGAAAAAAATTATTACAAAAAGTGGTTAAAAATAATAATTTAAAAATATAATTAACAATAATAATTTAAAAAAATAATTAAAAATAATAATTTAAAAATATAATTAAAAATAATAATTTAAAATAAAAATTAAAAATAATAATTTAAAATAATAATTTAAAACCCAAAATTACGAAAAAAATTCTTTCTTCAATTTATTTCATTGAAATTTACGTTTCTGAAACTAACAATAATTTCGAAAACCTTGAAACTTACAAAGCTTTGTCGTGAATGACTGAAGGAGCAATTACAACCTACCAGGTGTGTTAGTTGAAATTTGCCGGTTTTTTTAATCAAAGTATTGACCATTGGTTTCTACACATTTCGCGTATTTCTCAGGCAAATTATGGATACCATTCCAAAAAAACTTTTTCTCTTTCGAGGCAAACCATTCGACGAGCCATTTTTCGACTTCTTTAAAATTAGCAAAGCACTTCTCTGCAAGGGAGTGTCCCATCGATGCGAAAAGGTGATAGTCAGACGGGGCGAGGTCTGGAGAATACGGCGTGTGCGATAATATTTCCCAATTAAGTGTTTTTAATGTGTCTTTCACCAGTTTAGCGGTATGAGACGGCGCGTTGTCATGTTGCAAGATAACTTTGCCATGTCTTTGGGCCCATTCCGACCGTTTTTCGATCAACGCATGATTCAAATTGATCATTTGTTGTCGGTAGCGATCCGTGTTCACCGTTTCACCAGGTTTTAACAACTCGTAGTACACCACACCACACTGGTCCCACCAAACGCAGAGCATTGTCTTACGGCCAAAGCGTTTTGGCCTTGCAGTCGATGGGCCAGCTTCACCAGGGGAAAGCCATGATTTTTTTCGCTTCGGGTTCTCAAAATAAATCCATTTTTCGTCCCCCGTGACAATTCGATGCAGAAAAGATTTCCTTTCGAATCCTTGAAGCAACATTTCACAAACGGTTTTTCGATTTTCCATTTGTCTATCGTTCAGCTGGTGTGGCACCCATTTTCCATACTTCTGGATCTTTCCCATGGCTTTTAAACATTGGCAAATTGCTCCTCGAGTCACATGTAGTGTTTCTGCCAATTTTTGTTACGATTGGGTTGGATCGACATCCAATAACGCCTGCAATTAATCGTCTTCGAACTTTTTCGCTGCACCAGGATGTTCATTGTCTGTCAAATCGAAATCTCCACTTTTAAATTGACGAAACCATGTCTCACATGTTCTAATCTCTGGAGCATGTTCACCATAAGTTTCTACCAGCAACCGGTGAGCTTCAGCTACTTTTTGCTTTTGATGAAATAAGAAAAGCAACGAATGCCGCAAATGCGATTTACTTGGAACGAAACTCGACATATTCACTGATGTAGTCAAATATGACGCTATTATTTTGGCGGAATGTGACTTGTGTATTTTTGTAGATTAATGTCAATAAAAAAGAAAAAGAAAAAAATTACATACATGACAAATCATAGAAATTTATTCACTTTGCTAGCGACATCTACTAGTAAAACCGGCACACTTCAACAAACAAACCTGATAAACCAACGGTCGTAGAGGCCTGAAACTTGGAGAGAAGTAGAGGCTGGAAACGCGATAAGTAAGGATTTTTCGAGAAGTTGACACGGGAATTTATTTTGATTTAATAATATTTTTCGTTTGCTTTATATAAAGTTTGGTACAGTGGTAGCTTTTGGGTACTTCTTTCGGGAAGTGGGTTTAGGACCGAACTATTCGAAAAAAAATAGAATTTAATTTGAAATCCCTTGATTTACATAAAATTTTGGTACAATAGTATATAGCTTTGGACCCAAAAAACCCTTGGGAACACTTCTTTTTCCGGGATTTGGGCCAATTATCATTCCAATGCTTCGGTTTTATAATAGTTTATATAGTTTTTATACGTATATGATACTCAAATAGTTGTATGCTATCCCTTCAAAGTCTTTCTGGAAGCTCTGCAAAATACCCGTTTACGGCTATAATAGCAAATTGTGAGCAAATGCGTTGTTTTGTTGAAAAGCTATATTTAAATATTTAAAATACAATTTAAAAATTCATAGAGTTTAAAAAAAATTAAGAATAAAATTTAAAAATTAGTAGAAAAACAAATTTTTTAAATAATTAAAATATAATTTAAAAATTCAAAAAGAGATGCAAAAATATTCAAAAATTTGTAGTGAAAAAAATTGAAAAAAAATTTATAAATAAAATCAAATTGGTGTGAACTAAAAATTCACTTACACCAATTCTTCACGCTCACTTTGTTAGCTAAATCAAGAGAAAGTAAATAAAAATTGAGAAAAAAAAATGTTTTTTCTTACCAAAAATTTCTCAAACATATGGCTTTGCTAAGCCTTAAATGAACCGTATCCATCTTACAATTGAGTCGTACACATCAAATTATTTCACTTATTGCATAACAACTTCATACGAGCGCAAGTATTTCAATAAGCACTCCATCATCTGTTCATATATATGTATATATGAATTTATTTAATTTTAATGTTTTTTTTTTGTAATTTCTCTTCTGATTAAAACAATAGCAAAGCAACCCAAGCATCCTAAGCGTAGCAAATTCGCCTTACGCAGCATGCCACAAGCGTATGTTGCCTGAATTCAAATTCCCCTACATACGATATATACATATGCACATACACACTCATGTATGTATATAAATACCAACCACTGGCTGCATACCCATGCGCGCCCCACAACCACGCACAATTAATCAAAATCATTGTGATTGATTTGCTATTTAATAGTATTTATATATGTACATCTATGACGCAAGCGTGACGGAGGCAAATGGCATGGCTGGTAGATGATTAAAAATAAATATAACATCATTTCGTCTGAGGGCTATTACATTAAAGGCGAATTTAAAAAAAAAGAAAAAAAAAGTTAAGTGATATAAATTTAAAAATAAAAAATTTTTAATATAATATTTATAGAAATATAAGATGGATAGTTTAAGGGAGAGGAGCAAGCCATATGCAGGAGTTCATTCAAGTTATCAACCTTTAATCAGGCCTGAAGAAAATATCCTGCGGATAACTAAGGCATATCCATGTGAAGGTAAGTTAAACCGGCTACTCGAGTCTACGCCTCTTGGTTATACCCCAAACTTTGATTACTACTATGGAAAAATCTTTGACTTAAAAGCGAAAATTAGAAGGAATCAACTACTAAACTCTTCAATTCTTTGGGTGAAGCACTAGACAGGTCGCGGGTTTTTTCACTGGTCTTATTAAAATTACTTAAGAAAAGACTAATCCGATTGTACCAATATAACAAATGCTTGAAAGCTGGCAATTCAAGCCGGCCCGACACTCAAAACACCCATAGGATTCTACAACTATCGGAGCAAGACCGGCACGGAATCTCTCAGAAGGTAGGCAGTAGGCTTCACTCACTTCACAGATTGGAATTTAAAACAAATTCTAGCCATTTAAAGAAGATCGAATTTTAGGGGCCAGTGAAAGCCAATGAAAGTCCACAAACGACTTCAACGCTTGAATTGGCGGTGAACCAAGTGTTGCTGAGTTTATAATAGGATTGGTTGGTAGCTGTCTATTATGAGCTACCACAACCTGGTGAAACAATGAATTCAAAAACTAACAACCGTTAAAAAAAAGTCGACCAGAAAAGTTATTTTGTTTCATCATAACAACGCGAGACCATACATAGCTTTGATGACCAATCGAAAGCCTTGGCGAGCCAGTTTGGGAAATTTTGACGCTCCTACCTTTAGCTTTGACCTTCCACCACCCCACCATTTTTTTCAGCATCTAAAAAACTCTCTTGTTTCTATAAAATTGCCTGTCAGAAGAGCTGCCTGAAATCACTTTTCCAAGTACTTCGCCGATAAACCAGCTAAGTCCATCTCTTATGGAATTAAGAAGCTACCCGAGATATAGCAAAAGGTCATATATGTTGTTTTTTCTTTTTTTTTTTTTTTTTTGTTGTACCCATTAGCCCTGCTTATGGACAGGTTTAATTAATCCGAGTCGCCGAGGTCGTCTAATGGGAGGTCCAGGAAACGTGCTGTTTCGGTGGGATTGGACCAGAGGAAGAGGGAGGTTTGATGTGTCGGCATAAGGGGGGATGTGAAGAGGTGGTTAGTGTCGTGCGGAGACTCTCCACATACAGAGTCTGGATAGGTAGAAGTTTAACCTGTTACAGTCTCCAGACCAAAGTTGTGTCAGAGTCACAACTCTTAAGATAGCCGGTTCCACGCATCAGTTGACCCGGATTTTATCTGGCCTAGGGATGTCACCCTTTCGGCGATCTAACCCCGCTAATTTAACTGTTATTAATTAAAGCTTAGAGATAATAATGGTCAATGTGTATTTGATTACAATCAGTATTCAATCGAAAACATTTTCTTCAAAAATATACAAAAAGAAAAAACAGAACTATTTCATGTCCTTCTATGATTTATGGACGTCCAATGAATACTGCACCAACCAATAATAAAGGTAATAAAGACAAGGAAGGTATCTAGAAGGCCAATAATGAAATCCCTGGGTATGGTTTGAGACTTACGTGGCATCAAGTTCAGTGAGTATACAGCCTTGACCAAAAGTATTAGGCACCCCACTAAAATACAAGTATTCCCAAATGTGGCTATCAAAGTTACCACTTCTTTTTGTCTTACATGGGTGTTTAACTGTTGATTAAACGAATAAATTGTGTAATACTAAAAGTCATAGCACTCTGGGTAAGCTAAACCAAAAAATTGTCATTTTTAAGAAATTCATAAAATATTTTCGCATTTAAAATTTGAAAGTGAAAGTGTAAATTTCATTTAGTGAAAAGTCACCAATCTTATAAAAACAGTTTATATTTACCGAAATGCCTAAAAAAAGTGAAATGAGTTACGATGATAGAGTTAGAATTCAAGTTCTAAGTGAAGAAGGTAAGTCTCAAGTTGAGATTGCCAATTTGGTGGGATGTTCGCGGCGCGCGGTGCGCGGTCCAATGTGCTATAAAGCGATTTGTGGAGATGAAGTCCCATAATAATAGATCAAAAAGTAGAAGAAAGCGTCTAACCAGTAAACGAGAAGACCGAATAGTTATACGCGAGTCTCTCAAGGATCGCAAAAAATCTTCGCCTGCCCTTGCAGTTGCCCTTTCGGATGAATTTAGTAAACCAGTTAGTGCTCGAGCAGCTAGAAGAAGACTTCTGGAAGCAGATTTAAAAGGATGAAAAGCCCGAAAGAAGCCGTGGCTCTCAGAAAAGACAAGAAAATGTCGTTTGGAATGGGCTCGCCGATACCAACATTTCACGAAAGAAGATTGGTCGAATGTTCTGTGGTCTGATGAATCAAACTTCGAGGTAAGCTTAGTTAACATCGTCTTAAAGTATTAACAGCCATAGCTTCTTACCCTAGAGCAATTTTGAAGACATAATACAAATCTTATGAAAACATTATTTTTTCTTTTCCACAGATATTTGGAACACCTGGTGTGGCGTTCGTGAGGCGACGGGTTGGGGAAGAATATCATCTAGATTGCGTGGTACTGGTACGTGGCACTGTTAAGCATGGAGGAGGCAGCATTATGATCTAGGGCTGCATGGCTGCTGATGGTGTCGGTGAAGTGTTCGTTTGCGAAGGTCGCATGGACAGTCAAAAGTACATAAACGTATTAGAAGCTGTTCTTCTGCCTTTGTTAACCCGACTACGATGCGTTGGTTTAGAGATAACCTCATTGTTTTGTTAGATTGGCCTGCACAGTCTGCAGATCTTAATCCCATTGAGCATATGTGGGATATTTTAAAGCGCAAGGTTAAGGAACACAGTATAACATCAAAAGCTGCCTTAAAGAATGCCTTAATTAACGAGTGGTACGCTATAAGTGCGGACGAATGTACTAAGCTTGTACGCAGCATGCCTAAGAGAATTGCTACCGTTATTAAATCGAAAGGTGGACCTACCAAATATTAATGTTATTATCACTAATTCATTGTATTTTTACTGTTTTACTAGTAAAACTTCATTTTCTCACTTTTTAAAAGAAAAAATTCAGTAATTAGTGGGGTGCCTAATACTTTTGGCCAAAACTGTATGTCAACACAAAGCCCGAAGTTGAGAGAAAATGCTAGAAGGCAAGAAAAACTCTAACAGGGGAAAATGCAGCGAATAGCACTTGGGTTTCAGGTCACGAGCAGGCTGTCTTGTTCTGCTGACTCCAACTTTTCAACAGGTTGCATGAAAACTCCCCAACTAACCAAGTCCTTCTACAGAGAGTACTGCGAAATCTGTAGTTTTTTCACTTATCCGCTCTCTATAAGCTTGTCAACTTCACTCTCAGTCTCTTAATTCAGTAAACTACGTCAGTTTCGCATATTATGTATCTAGTACATCTCTTTCCACAGTCATCTGCGCTGCTCGCTATCGTTCGGAGCCGTACGGCTCGAAGCTTTTGGAGTTTCGGCAACGTCAACGTTCTGATCAGTTCGCTGACAATGCGATTTCGTCTTTGATACAATGCAACAGAAGATACCTTCTATGCGAAAATATTAGTCACTGATGTTGAATGGAGGCCTTCAAAGCTATTTCGAGAGCAGAAATCTACACTACTATCGGATCCTACCTAGTTTATGAATACGCCCTTCAGTGCATTGAATTTGGTAGTCACTTGTAAAATGCTAAAAGCAATTCAGGTAAACAAAAAGGTAGAAAGAATGTGGTGAATCTCAGTTGGGAACTGTTAAAATCGTTTGTGGACTGATTTCGGGATAAAAGTGCCTTAAGTTCAAATATATTTTAAGCTGAAAATTAAGAAGTGATTTGGATGTAGATCTGGCCAGATCACTATGGACGTGACCTTCCTCATTCACTGTATGTGAAGTTGCCTGTTTATTCGGCAGTTGGGCGCTAGGGTAGTGAAGAAGGATCGATAATCGTTGGCTCTCTATTGTGGTATAGTGTTTGTGGGACGCTGATGACTCTCCATAACACTGACCGTCGGACCGCCTATTTTCAGATTTTCTTATTTTTTCTGTATTCTTTGGTTTTCCAATTAGTATCTTCTGTCACCAAAGTTTAGCTCTATGGAATTCCTTAATGACAGGCAAAAGAGAAACTGAAAATAATCAAATAAAATCTCAATGAATGAATTCAATTAAAAATCAAGGAAATATGAAAGGAAGCACCCACACCCGGCCTACGTGCGCTGATTTCTGCCAAACCACATTCCCTCCTTCCTTTCATTTTATATTCATTAAATTAAAATTATACGTCGCCGCTGCTGCTTGGCAATGTCTTTGCGCGCTTTGCTACCAACTTGAGCTTGCGCTTTGTATCCTCGCGTATCGCCCTAATTGCGACCAGGATTCACTCGGAAATTTTCATTAAGCACGTAAAGCAGAAATAAAGCAATTAGCCACGAACATCGCTGATATGAGTCAACAACGACGTGCACGCCTCGCCAGTTGTGATCCTTCCTGTTGCACAAACATACATACATACGGCCAACCAGCACTCAACTTAACTCAACTCAGCTCAGTGCAGTGCAGTTTAGTTCAGTTCAGTTCAGTTCAGTCAAAGTGGCAAATGAGCGCACAAACGGCGCTGAGTCTCCGGCTCTGTGGTGCGCATGTGCAGCCGTCGTCGCCAATTATTCGCATTCACAACTGAGCCTGAGCTACCGCAGAAGACACGCAGAGTCCTCATACCAGGGTTATGTAGAGATATTCATGTGTGTGTGTGTGTGTTTGCGTTGATTTGCCTGACTTTCACGATTTCAACTCAATTTGAGGCAGCAACAAAATAACGATTTGTCATTGCAACAACAGCAGCAGCAGCAGCACCAGCAGCAACCGCACTCTCCGTCTCGTGCTCGTGCTCGAGTACTCGTCGAGTGGAGCGAATGAAAATTCCATGGAAATTGCATGCAAAGCGTTTGTCATGACATGGCAACCGACTAATTCATCATTAACGCCACGCCGCTGCTGCTGCAACAGCAAAAGCAACAATAGCATCATGATGCATCAGTGCAGCAGTTTGTTGCAAGTAGCAATGTTGCTGGCATTGCTGAGCGAATGTGGCGGCTTAAAGGCGCTGTGTCATGCCACCACGCAAGGTGATTGTGGCTGCTCTGACAAGACAACGCGCTACATATGCATGTTGCATGTCGGTTGCATGCAACGCGGTGCGATGTGGGACGTCGACAAGAGACAGCAAATCGCAAACAATGTTGTCAACATTTAATTTTTTCCTTTATTTAAACGGATTTAGTTTTAGTTGCTGCCAAAACAAAAATACTACATACACATGTGGCACATATACTAGTATGTGGCAAGCGACACAGTTCATATGCAAATGAGTTTCTTTTAGGCAATTTTTTAAGAATTTTTTTTTCTTTCACTTCTTTTTCTGCATTTCATGCGCTGCAATCGTGTCAAGCCGCCTCGCTGATTTGACGTCACATCTTGCCACAAGCTTACAAAGTTGCCCCAAAATATATATATATATATATAAATATGTACACTTGTGTATATTTCAGCAAACATCACACATTTGTTGCACCACAAATTTTATGCCACCAAAAAGCGTTGCATGCAACTAAATAATATAGTAAACAACAACAACAACAACAAAAGCAATCTAGTTTATTGTACAGTATATATGTATGTATATTAAAATGTACATATATATATCTCAGCTCAGTGAGTATGCAAATTTCCGCGAAGTAAGTCAAAAGCGCTTGGCTTGGCTTGGCTAAGTGGTAAACCTCTACCGCTATTCGCTCGTCATTTCATCTTCATCCATCGGCAGACACCACCACCACCACCACCACCATCACCACCAGCATCAGTGCCACACTAATGAAGTTATAAAACCGCACGACACTCTCGAGCAAGCGTAAGGGCGAACGGATGAGGGAACGTATTGTGTACTCGTTTGTTGCAAGAAGCCTCCTCCTCCGATTGTTGCATCTGTTATTCATTAGTTATATCGCAAGTATGGGGCGCAATTTGTGTTGCTCCTTTCGCGCGTTGACAGCAGGAGGAAATTGAGCGTGAAAGTTGCCAGATGGTTTGTGGAAGTGAAGAAGGCACTCTTTTTGTGTGGTTTTCAAGGTCAGATCAAGTCTGACTTAAACATCTTCTTCTTCTTGCCATCGAGTTAACTGTAGTCAGATCTTCCTCTACCAGATCTCTACAACGAAGTTGTGATTCTCCTCGTCCCCTGTGCCCACGAAAACTCTTAAAAACTCCAAAAGCTTTTCTCTCGAAAACTCCAAATGATGGCTCATCAGATTTCGGCATCGTCCATAACAGGGCGGGAATAATAAGCGACTTCTTTTCATCAAGCGAGAGCCCTCCCAGTTTTGTCCAAATCAAGACCACATAAATAAAAGTTGGTTCAATATCCTCGGCATGCCATTCCACTTCTTTACAATTTAAGGCCTTGTTTTCCAGAGGGGAGAGTGTAACTTTTATCAAAAATGTATATATCGACGTCCATTTGGATTTCACGCACAACTCAGGGAGAGCTTACTTGGTGCCCTCCGTTCAAACACACTACACAAAAGGGAACTTTTAGTCTGCGGGTGAGCAGAACAGCCGTCAAAAAATACAAAGAAGGTTGAATATTGAGAAGTTGCAATCAGAACAAACAGTCAGGCGGTATGAAGAAGAAGAAATAAATACCCATAAGTTTTCGAACAAGAAAGACTTCTTAAAATTATTTACATACGTGTCAAGAGGATCTGAATTGGAACCTAATTGTCAAAGGAGTGTACATCGAGCGGACAGAGGGAGAGACCTTAAAGCCTTTGTACATAACTTCACTGCGATCTTGTTGTATTGGGCAACCCTTATGCAAGATGTGGTAACCAACCCGTGTGGAGTCTCCTCACGTCTAACGAGGGAGGAAGCTTTAGTGGAGCCACTCCATCTTACTCGGTTTAAGGGACCGCAGAAGTCATGGTAGCATCTGTTCACCAGAGGTGCGACTACGAACGGGCGTCGGTCTTGAAGCAAGCGGCTCGCTATAAAAATGTGTACAAACTTTAAACTTACTCGCCCAGCGAGGTTGTGTGCTGGGTTCGGGATCTGCCACATAGACAGAGTCCCAATGAAAAATTTATTCCTGCCTCGTATGAGAGACCCCTCGTATGTACCTGGAATGTCCGGTCCCTTAATTGGGAATGTACCGCTGTCCAGCTGGTTGATGTCCTCACTAAACTAAAGGCTGACATCATACCCGTCCAAGAGGTGCGTTGGACGTGATAAGGACGAAAGCGAGTAGGTCCTTGTCACATTTCCTACAGCGGCCATATAAAGGAATACAAATTTGGTGTCGGATTCGTGGTGGGAGAGAGATTCCGTCGCCGAGTACTGGCATTCACAACTTAGGATAAACGTCTCGCCCCAATCCGCATCAAAGCAATATTTTTTAAAATA
>JAWMAG010000031.1:7392500-7540000 GCA_037013455.1 Ceratitis rosa | reverse complement strand
GCGAGAGAGAGAGAGAGAGAGAGAGAGAGAGAGAGAGAGAGAGAGATAGAGAGAGATGCAAGCAAACCGGGTGTAGTGGAAACCTGATAGTGTGGCAAATTAGCATAGCAAATAACTGACATGCCGCCGCCGTACGACGATGAAGAGGAGGACAACGACGACACACACCCGTCGCGCTGTACTGCCGCCTTTGGCCAAGAAGAACCTACCGGAAAATACTCAATTGCTATCATTGCCTCTACGAGTATAAGGCGCATACGTTCTAAGCACAATAAGGATAATTGAAGGCTTGCACGAATGTGAAGTGATGAATATCACGTATACTTTTATCTAGAAACTGGAGTATTTTGCTGGAAGCTGTTGATAGTAGTCAAGCGAGAAATCTAATGTTACGAAGACAATTTTATTATTAGAAATTCCAGTCGAAGTGGGGATTCAAAGGGGTGCAGAACGTCGATTTGCGGGATACAAATAAATTAAAAAGTCAATACGTGTGAACTGCACCGCTTTGGCTCGATTCCAAGAGGATAACTGTGAGAAGATTTTTGTGAAGAAGTGTCCCGAACAAATTATTTCCTAGGCCTTGCCTAATGCATTGGGCGATAGAGAAGTCAATTTTGATTCACGATGATTTGATGTGGAGGATCGTTACCAGCAAAATATCATAGAGAAAACCAATGAGACGAAGCACGAAGCCGCTCTAACGGCTGCACTAGAAAGGTAAGTCAAACTTCTCTACCAATCGATAGCTGTGAGATGGGCGGCGTTAGCTGATATTTCTTCAAGAACTTTCGGGCATAACTCGCCAAGCAAGGGAATGTTTTACAAAAGAGACCATATAGTTTCGGGTTTAATTTGGGAAAGAAAGTTTCAGGTCATATTAAAAGAGAGTTGATTGTGCAGCACCATGCGGCTTGACAGCGAAACTTGCGTTATCTACATTTATGGATCAAAAATGGCTGACTGAATGGGTACCATTTCAAGATTTCTTGTGGTGAGTCAGGGCTTTTTCGATGTTATCTCTCTCTCTCGAATATCATCTGACCTTCTGTCAAGTATTTGGAGTCCCCAATTCCGGAATAATTCTGCTCCACATTGATAAAGCTTCTTTGGCTCAGCTCGGCTGGAAGAGCCATTGTCTCTTTCTATTATGCATTCAGATATTTTGAAGAGATAAATTTTTGAAGAAATCTCAGGTCTTTTGTCATCAACTGAGGGACAACGTGTATCTTGCCAAAACAACCGAAAAGGCTGTCCCTCTCTCTCAAACATAAATGACGATTTACAGTCACCAAGTCCTTCACCACAGCGAAGTTTAGTTCTTCAGTTGAAGATGCAGATACTCGGACCAGGTTGAAGCAAATCAATTTGCATGGCTTCTAGATAACTTAGACGAGTTCTCGATAAGACTGGACGGAGGCACTCCAACGTCTCACTTATTTCTGCCTCCATGCATTTCCTGCATGTGTCATCATTACTGATACAGATTCGGCCGTAGAGGGTATAAAAAAATTGCTTTATAGACTACAGCTTGTTGAAAAGTCTTCTTCGAAGACTCACCTTTACATATAAAGTACCAAAGTGCAAAATAGTAATAAAATAAATTTCTATGCAGTGATAATTTTGAAGAAATTTATTAATATTGATTCTTATTATTTCTCCGGCTCATCCGGGTAGCTGAATTTCGAATAGTTTATACAATGATTTACAGTTATATTGGTTACATATTGAAACGAGTTGCATAGTAAGCGAAAGGGTGTTCTTTTTGGCATGTGGTTCTCAAGAAGAAATAAAACGCATATAATTTTATGTTGAGGTCAAGAATTTAGCTTTGCTATAAGGATAAGAGTTTGTCATTATGTTTTAAAAATGATATCTTACAATGGACCGCCGCTCGTTAAATGCCAGCGTCCCAGGGGCCAAATTTTGGGGTACTTTTTGCAGTAATTCTTGTCTATTGCCAGCAATTGTCTCGGCCTTATCTGCATAGACAAGCGACTTCATATAATCCCATAAACAATAGTGCAGCACCGTTAACACGTAGGATTTTGGAGGTCACGGCACAGGCCACGATGCGAGATCATCCGCTCACCAAAAACTTACTTCAGAAATTAATTGCTTCATTGGCCTTCGCCGTTTTGTTGGAACCAAAGGACCTTCACAACAACTTCCTTCAATTCATGCACGAAAAAGTCAATAATCAGGGTACTACAGTTTCCTCTTCGACTGTAACATTATGATCGGCTTCAATTTTGATGAAATATGGAGGAATATATTAGGTCAAGTAAAAAGTTCTTTCGGTTTTTTTTTTTTTTTGTTTTTTTTTTAAACTTTGTGTAAACTTGTTGCCAACGAGATGCCAACCTAATTATACCCCTCTCGTATAAGGCTGCGTCCCTATTGGCAAAAACCTCGGAGAACCAATTTCCACAGGTCTCCCTTGAGGCCAACTTCTCACCATTAAGCGCATTTGCCATGGACAGGAAAAGATGGTGTTCACTTGGTGCCATGTCCTGACTATAATGTGGATGCATTAGGACCTCCCATCCGAGCTCCTGGAGCTTCTGGCACGTCACCAAAGACGTGTGTGGCCTGGCGTTGTCCTAATGGAACACAATTCGGCCTCTGCTGATCAAAGATGGCCTCTTCTGGAAGAGTGCTGCCTTTAAGCGGTCCAGTTGTTGGCAGTAGAGGGCCGAATTGAGCGCGTGGCCATAGGGGAGCAGCTCGTAGTAGATGATTCCTTGTCAATCCCACCAAACACACAACTTTTTCGTTGAAAATTGCAAAATATAGCGAATCAATCGAAAAACTGTCAAAGACAAACTTTTAGCGCGATTAAAGACGTTTTCAGCGCCGTATAGTATGACATGCTGCGACACGTAACACTAGTACTATGGATAATAACGCCATCTATTAGATAAAAACCGAACGAACTTTTTACTGGACCTAATATAAACGTGGTTGCGGAGTAGTTCAGATATTCATTTTGAAAAGTCAAACCCAACTGAGTTAAAGACAATTAACAGCTGTCCGAAGAAAATATTGCCACACCACCAAAAAAAGACACCCTTTAGTTAATAACCAAATATCACTGAGCCTTCCATTTTAAATACAAATACAACAAAAATAAGTTTAAATGAGAGAAAATGTGAATTCACACAGCTAAATTGAAGACAATTACAACAAACTCTTGCAATATGCTTACTTTTCGTGTTATTGTTGTTGTTGCTGGTAGTAATTTGCATATTAAATGAGTTAAACACAAATTTATGCACAACAAAATCCAACGAATGCCGGCTATGCATTGTGAATGAATAAATACTTTTGTGTAAAAAAACAAAGTATATTTTTTTCTTTCGTTTTGCAAGCCGTTGGTGTTGTTGTTACGTGTTTTTTTTTTTTGTTCAAACACCTTTTCACTCGCCTTTCAATGCACTGAATGCGCTAAATTGCTCGACTTGTCATTGTGTTAAGGGCAAATTACATATGCATAGATAGCATTGGCTGTATGCATGTCTGTATGTATGTAGGTACATATGTATGTGTGTATGTTAACAAGTGTGGCACTTGTCATGTGACAAGTTGCAGGTTGGCACTTTCGCGTAATTTGCAATTTAAAATGGGCATCAAGACACACAAGGTGGCGCGACGCGATGCGACGCGACAACAAAAATCAAGTGACAACCAATAAAAACAACAACAAAAGCAGGTAGCAAGCAGTAAGCAATACTAACAAGACTGCAAAAAACTAAAAAAAGCGCTAAAAATAAAAATACTGTTTTGGCGTGTAACAAAAAATACTTGTAAATATACATATATACGGCGAGTTGAGCTGAGCGAAAAAAGGAGTCAAGTACATGTAATAAAAAAAACGAAGAAAAAATTTAAAAAATAAAGTGGCCCAGTGCAATTACGACTGCAATTCATTCATGCTACAAATAACTAGTTGTTGGCGACACCTCTACTTTAAGTACGTATGTACGTACACGTATGTATGTCTGCATACACGCTTTGTGCGCTAAGTGAGCCATAAAAATTTAGCTTATTAGTGTTTATTTCAGACCTTTTCCTTTTACTGATTTTGACGGCGCAAATTATCGCTGGTAATTACTGTTTGACAGCAGACAGACTGGCAGATAGACGACAGTGCGCCGGCGTCAATGTTCTCATATCTTTCTTTCAGCAATGGTGGCTATATGGTTTAGGATAAACTTTGAATAGTTATTTTAGTTGTTTTTGGTTTTTTGAATGCCCCAACTATGATAAGCTAATCACAAAATGATTAAATCGTTCCAGACAGCCGAATCCTTTTTCACTCGATTCGGACACCTGCTCTCTGAGAGCACTCATCAGCAATTCGTTGTAAGGAAGCTGTGGAACGGTAACTCAAATTCCCTACGTACCGCTGTTAAGGAAACAACGGGTTTTTGGCAGGCCAAAGAAAAGAGCTACTAAAACAATGCCCAGAGCATACAGCCTTAGCCAAAAGTATTAGGCACCCCACCAAAAAAATATAAGTATTCTCAAAAGTGGCTATCAAAGTTACCAATTCTTTTTGCAAATGTCTTGAATGGGTGTTTAACTGTTGATTAAACGAATAAATTGTGTAATATTAAAAGTCATAGCACTCTGGGTAAGCTAAACCTAAAAATTGTCTGAATTAAGAAATTCATAAAATATTTTCGCATTTAAAATTTGAAAGTCAAAGTGTAAATTACATTTAGTGAAAAGTTACCAATCTTATAAAAACAGTTCATATTTACAGAAATTCCTAAAGAAAGTGAAATTAGTTACGATGATAAAGTTAGAATTCAAGTTTTAAGTGAAGAAGGTAAGTCTCAGGTTGAGATTGCCAATTTTGGTGGGATGTTCGCGGTGCGCGGTGCAATGTCCAATGTGCTATCAGGCGATTTATGGATACGAAATCCCACAACAATAAATCAAAAAGCGGAAGAAAGCGTCTAACCAGTAAACGAGAAGACTGAATACTTATACGCAAGTCTCTCAAGAATCGCAAAAAATCTTCTTCTGCCCTTGCTGCTGCCCTTTCGGATGAATTTAGTTAGCCAGTTAGTGTTCGGACAGCTAGAAGAAGACTTCTGGAAGCAGGTTTGAATGGATGTAAAGCGCGAAAGAAGCCGTGACCCTCAGAAAAGTATAAGAAAAATCGTTTGGAATGTGCTCGCCGATACCAACATTTCACGGAAGAAGATTGTTCGAATGTTCTGTGATCTGATGAATCAAACTTCGAGGTAAGCTTAGTTAAGATCGTCTTAAAGTATTAACAGCCATAGTTTGTTACCCTAGAGCAATTTTGAAGACATAATACAAATCTTTGAAAACATTATTTTTTCTTTTCTACAGATATTTAGAACACCTGGTGTGACGTTCGCGAGGCGACGAGTTTGAGAAGAATATCATCCAGATTACGTGGTACCCACTGCTAAGCATGGAGGAGGCAGCATTGTGATCTGCGGCTGCATGGCTGCTGATGGTGTTAGCGAATTGTTCGTTTGCGAGGGTCGCATGGACATTCAAAAGTACATAAATGTATTAGAAGCTGTTCTTCTGCCTTCGTTAACGCGCATTTTCGGCGACATTAATTTAGATGGGGTTCAATTTCAGCAAGACAATGCTCTTTGTCACAAATCAGCGACTACGATGCCTTGGTTTAGAGATAACAATATTGTTTTGTTAGATTGGCCCGCACAGTCTCGAGAAAAAATTCGTAGCCGCTTGTAGAAGTAGAGGAAGATTTCCACACCCTTGAAAGGCTCAGTTGGAGAGTAACCTGGTTTCACTTGGTGTTTCTTACAGACGCCGAACAGCGAAGTGTTGCCTTCATCAATGAAGAAGTCAACGACCGAGTGCTCGGTCAGCATGTGTATACCTAATGTTGAGATGAGGAACAAAGTGTGGTAGAGACGACATTTTCCAATGCATTTAGTCGACGAATAGTAATGTGATATGGGTTAAGTTAAGTTGTACTGGCTGGCTGTTACGCTGTACATAGATCTGGGATTTGTGGTTGGTTCCTTGGCCAGTTGTATGATACTTTTGGCAAACTCATTAACTGTGTCGTTTCCCTTGGTGCCCTCTTGGTCTGCATTTATGAAACCGCTTTTCTTTGAACACTGTCTGACGTAATATGATGTGAAATCACTGCCTTTATTGTAACTTGGCTTTGGTTTTCTGTTTTGTAAGCTATATCAGTGGCTTTTCCAAAAGCGAAGACAACCGTCTGAAAAATACTGCGGTGCTGCGAATACCTCAACGAGGCTTTGGCGAAATAAGCTCACACGAGCAGCTTCGTAAACTACAATATATCCAAGAAAACTAGCTAACTCTCCGCCTGACATCTTTACGCCAAAAACTGTGCTATTATTTTATATGTTTTTGCATTGAATTTTGCAACGTTGCCAATTTTCTTCAACCGAAAAATCTTTCGCTATAGACGCATTAGTTAACGCAGCTGGAAGGAAGTAAGGACAGCGAAAGCCTTTAAATAAGAAGAGCTGAGCAAGAACTAACTGCTCTTCTTATTTTTTATATTAGATAAGGAAGTTGTCAACGTTGCCAATTTTCATCGAGTAACGGAACACACCATACGTAAGCTTAGCAAGCTATATAGCGAAGCTGTTCTTCTGTTGTTTCTTCTCTCTTAAAAAACAAATAGTTGAAGTCAAGCTGCGACCGCGGCATCTTCGAAAATTCATTAGGGTCTTCCATGATCTCTACGAAAAATATCAACCACTTTATCGCTGCCCACTGCACATTTTTAACAAATACTATACAATTATCGCCACTTAAGATCATCCTCCTCTCTCAATCATTGACAGTACAGTCTCAGTCAAGCATTAAACACAAACTGTGGCAATGAGTGAACACAACCAATAAAGCAAAGTCAATGAGTGTGTGCGTGTGAGAAGCCACCGACTGTTTGCCGACACTGACACATGCTGGCGTACATTCCAACAACACGACAGAATCACTTGCAACTCACTCGCATTTTATGTCAACAATTATTTATGTATTTATTTAAAAAAGCAAAACCCACCCGCCCGCCTGCCTGCTCTTCGCTTTGACTTTGAAACATCCTGTGGCCCAATTGGCAGGCAAGTGTTTTGAACTGAACTTTTTTTTTTTGTTGCTGTCTTTGGCTGGTGTACAATAACATGTACTATCTAACACTTGATGGCGTTGGCGGCACTAACAATCTGTGGCATGCAATGTTCACTATATTTATGCAGTAAACAGAAGACACATCTAAGATGTTGCAAGCTTTCCTTCGTTCAACCAGTCAGCCAGCCAGCCGGCCAGCCAACCAATCGTTTAGGCAACTGTTGTGCAGCTGTAAAATGTAATTTTTATATTAGAACACGATCAATGGCTGTGATAAAACCCACACACACACACACACACACTCACGAATGCATAGAACATTGCAAATGCAGCAAACAAAATGATGCATGCAACAGCAACAATAGCAAATAGGCGAAAATTAAATGTCAACCATAAAAATGTAAACGAGAAACCGTTAATAAAACTGCGGGTATGCTGTTTGTATAAACATACATACATACAGACATACACATATATATATACATACACATACATATATAAATAAGTACATAAGCGCAGCACTTAGTACACAGCGTGTTGAACATTTTTGGGATCAGGTTAGAAATTTGAGAGCGATTGAAATCTTACGCCAACTTACTACCACGCAACAATACTACAGCGTACAACAACTGCAACAACAACAACAGCAACAACTGAAAGTTAGTTACAACAAAAGGTATAGTGAGAGATAATAAAAAAACTTTAAATAGAATATCTAACAAGCTTTGCTGCCCATTGAGAATGCCAATTTTGTTTCATTTCTTTGCCGTTTTTTTGAGCTTGCCGCATGCAACAAGCCAATAAACCAAATCTTTTGTGTAGAATTTCAACATTGACTGTGTAGTACTTTCTCTAAACACGTTATTCCATACAAATTCTGTTTGATTTTAACCGAATCGACCAAATTAATTGACTATAGCGTATAATTTTCAAGCAAATAATTTTTCGAAAATGACATTTTGCGTCATAAAAACTCTAGTTAAGCCTACAGGTAGATGAAATTTGCTGGTTTACATAAATATGATGTTTAAAATATTCACAACGAAAATGAACGAAATCGTACGATGAACTCACATAGCGCCCATACAAGTCTGCGTTCGAAAACGGGTTTTTTGTCTAAAACTCATTTATTTCAGCAGTTATGGATTTGAAAACTTATCCCATGTATGCTGATACTAAGTTAAATGTACAATGCGAAAATCATTAATATCTGACTACTATAACATATAGTCGCCATACAAATGATACTTCAAAAATGAGTTTTTTACTCAAAACTCTCTAAATTGAGCAGCTGAGCGCATGAATTTTGGTATGCTACCCACATATTATTAGAACTGTATTTTCATTGAAAATCATAGAAATCGGCTGTTTACAAAGTATGGCTGCCATACAATTATTAGTTAAAAAATGAGTTTTTGTTAGAAAACTCTTTCAAACCAACAGCTAATAATATGAATTTTCAGTTTACATATACATACCAAAATTGAAGTTTCAACACTAAATATTATCAAAATCGGACAGTTATATCATACAGCTGTCATACAAAATATGGTTCAAAAACACTGTTTTGTGCGAAAACTTGCACATTTGTGCGGCTAGGTAGCTGAAATTTTGTATTTTGAACATGTGACATGTTTAAATTATTCATAGTGAAAATCATTGAAATCAAACAAGTTTTGCATATAGCTCCCATACAAGTGATATTGATAGAAATTGGTTTTTGAAACATGACTCATACAGTGAAGCGTGTAAAGATTTGAAAACTTGCTTAAAATACTGTCAAAGAATATCAGCGTTATTAGAGCGCAGCAACATATAGTTTCTTTTAATTATAATTTTAATTAATATTAAGAAATCTTCTCCAAACTTGAGTACCTTTCGAAATTATTTCGCACTAAATACGAAAAACCTTCATTTCATTGCTTGCTGGGTTAGCTGGTAGTTGCAAATTTCCTTTAACAATCAACATTTCTTTCTTTCTGCCACTATTTGCTTTCTTTCACTTTGCTTATGCGACTGCTTGTTGCTGACTGCTGCTGTTGATCTGTGGTTAACCGCACCTTCGGTTGATTGTTCATGACTACGAAGGAACAAATCACCATGACAATTGAGTATAACAAGTTCATGAGCAAGATTTGTCAATGCGAATCGGTAGCATGCTGTGCAACATGGGGCAGCGTCGCACTACAAAAACAACAAAAGCGGAAAAAGTACTAAAAAAACAAAAAAAAAAACGAGGCGAGTGAAAGAAATTTACAAAACCCCCAACTAATGTTGAACACATTTGAGCCAATATACTTAAACATACATATACATATATACACCGAAGTATATATATCCAAGTATATTCAAAGAAATGTCCAATTGCGCTTACCTGCAGCGTTCAATTGTTGCATGCAACAGCTGCTACTACTGCAGCTACAACAATTGCTGTGTGAAGTAGTTGCTTGGTGTGGTCAGGTAGCGCATTCTCTTTTTTTTTTTGTTGTTATTTTGTTATTGACCATTCGCTCTGCTATTGAGTTGCAACCACTTTGCCGCAAATTGTGATAAACAAAATGAATGGGCTGAGCAACAGGTACTTTCTCAAGATAATGCCACTGCTGCTTTGTGTTGTGTGGATGAGGCATTATTATTTCTATTATTATTATTGGACATTGAAAAGCTTTTCTATTCAAGTGTTTGTTAAGTAAAGTGTATTATTTGCCAATTTCTGTGGAAATATTTCTACTCTTCTTCTTCGTCTTATGGGGTGGATTTTGGTGACTGAGTTTCAGATATTGTATGAACACAATTACCAAGTGTGGTTATTCGTTAGAAATATATATTTGTACTTTGCAACCGCTTAGCGATTTTCGGTCGAGCTCCTACACCAATGTGTCTAAGCCACCTCCAAACGGCTGATGGTTTTTTATGAGGAGCCTTTATTTCATGTCATTAATACACTCGGAGGGATTGACATTCCCTGCGGAGGTGCGATCGCAATTGGAAAAACTATTTTTTTTTTTACTTTGGATGTTAGACGAACTAAGACCCGATCCCTGGTTCTCCGAATGGCAGTACGCAGTACTAACCAGTCGACTTTCGCGGCCGCCGCTAGAAAGCTCTTTATTAATCTTCTGCTTCTTATGCTTCGCTTCGATGTTGTTGTTGTTGTTGTTGTTGTAGTGGCTGGCTAACCCCGCTTAGGCCAGGCTTTGTCAATCTAAGTCGCCGAGGTCATCTAAAGGGAGGTCCAGGAAACGTGCTGTTTCGACGGGATTGGGAGGGGAGGTTAGATGAGTTGGTTTAAGGGGGCATGTGAAGAGGTGGTTAGTGTCGTGCGGAGGCTCTCCGCATGCAGTCTGGATAACTAGGAGTTTAACCTACTACAATATCCAGATCTAAGTTGTGCAAGGGTCACGCGGATCTCTCGAGGCAGCTCGAGCTCGTTGTCTGCTATGGGTGGTGGTTTAACTCCGAGCACGCCATTCACGGGAAGGAAGTCTTTGAAGGTGTTGGCTGACTCCTGCTGAATGGCGTTCAGTGCTTGTCGGTACGCCGTCCTGTCCAGCGGTGGTTGCACGTGTTGCTGGATGGGAGTACCATTCCTGATGTGCCTAGGTGGAAATTCAGCTTCAATGATGTGCCTGCTTGGGTGCTTCGCTTCGCTGAAGTATCTCAGTAGCAGAACTTCTTCAGTCGGTCAGCTGGTATTTTTTTTTTGTGATCATTCGATGGGTTTTGGTTCAGCATTTAGTGATATTTATGTCGCTGGCTCCTTCGAGCGCACTTTTTGAGGCAAGATAAACAACTTTATGCGAAGATATACTAGGTCTAGTAAAAAGTAATCCATTATATTTGCGTTAAATTGAAGACTTTGTTTACCATAGTTGAGCTTATCTTGAGACCAGCCAAATCATTCGCCATAGACAGAAACAGATGGTTATCACTTGGTGTGAGCTCCGAACTATAAGGTAGATGTATAAAAACCTCCCAACCAAAGCTCTCGGAGCCGCAGGTCTCTCACTATCGATTTGTGGTTTCTGCTGCTGTCCTGATTTAATACGATTTCCCTCCTGTTTATGAAAGATGGGCGCTTCTGGGCGATTGCTTCTTTCAGAAGGTACAATTGCTGATATTATTTGGTTCGAAATAAAAGAATGGACGAAGAGAAGCAGCTCACAGTGAATGATTCCTGTCCAATTCCACCAAAAACACAGCCAAACCTCTTTGGCCGTTAATCCTGGCTTGGAGACCGTTTGTACCGGTTCATTTTACACTACTGTAAGTGATCCACTTTCAGCACCGGTTACCATTCGCTTCATAAATGGGTCGGTTTTGCTAAGATTCAACAGTGAATCGCATATGAAAATTCGGTGCATGAGGTTTTTTACGTTAACTAATGCGGTACCCCAACATCGAGTTTCTTTGTGTATCCAGCTGTTTTCGAGTAGTTCCAAACTAATATTGGTTCAATGTTTAGCTTCCGGGTAATCAAAACAGTACTCGCATGATGGTCAGACTCGATGATTTCCATAATATTTTACCGTTACGTTATAACGATGAATGCCTTCCACATCGTGGATCATCTTTTACCACAAAGTTACCGAAACGAAATCGACGTAACCAAAATTGTGCAGGATTGGCTGTCATAGTATCGGAACCATAAACACTATACACATTTTTGGGTGCCTGACTTGGGTTAGAATCTTTAACGTAGAAAAATTTTAGAATAAAGCGTGTTCTCTCTTTGCTGGTGTCCATCTTTGAGAGTTGAGTGATCAACACTTTTACCTATTTTTTTATTAAAAATTATTTTTTTTTAAAGCTATCTAGCGCGTTCCAATAGCATTTATAGAAGGCGAGATGCAGATCTTTAAGGTTATACATTGCAAAAAATAATGGTTTACTTTTTACTAGGCCACTATCCAGTTATTTTTAGTTGTTGTTATACAAATTTATTTTTATATTTTTCTTTGATTTTATTTTTTCCATACTTTTCCGCCAACTCCTCGACGTCAGCGTACATAAAAGAACACTCTCCCTGTCATTATAAACAACAGCTATCAAAGCAATGCTAATAAATGCCACCATAGAAACAACAATGATAAATACTAAAATAGCAATAAAATGCGATAAATGTTTATAGTCAAGTCAATAGTTACGCTGGTAATATTAACAACAACACCTGCCATGGCATTATTGTCACGTTGCTGCAGCGACAAGTAGTCTCTAGCCGGTTATATGCATATACATATATATATATATATATATACATATGTACATGCACGTGTAAACATATTTACAAATATATTAACAATATTACTTTGCCTTTGGCATTTTTCAAGCATTTCTCGTCGTCGATTAGACTATATGAAATTGACAAGCGCTGTCAAAGCACTCATCAACGCCAAGCGCACCAAAACCAAACCAAAGTGCGGGTGCAATGACACAATGGGGAGGCAGTGAGCTCGGTAAGAGTGGTTGTGTGTGTGTGTGTGTGTGGTAATAACCAGATAATTGTGGTGAGATTGTTGATTTTATAAATTCGTTTATGGAAATATCCTATGAATGTCTGTGTGTACAGGTGCTTGTGTGCGGACATGTTACACCGCTGTTTTGCCAAGCGAAAAAAAAAACAAACAAAAAAACAAACAAACAACAAAGCATTAAACGTGATAGAAGATGTGATTGGCATCGGTAATTGATAAACGCCAATAAAGTTGTGGGCAAAAGGTAAAGCACAAATAGGAACTTACTTACATACATGTACTCGTATATTTACATGCATGCTAGCATACATACATACAATTATTATTCACATACGAACACATAAATATAGGTTTTTGTATGAGTGCATATAATTGTTTGAATTTATTCATATTTTCTACCTTCTTTTATTTGTTCAACCATTTCATATTCATGACTCGCTGCTGCAAAAGTCAAAAGAAAAGAGACGAAAAAAAATAAAAATTATAAATAAAAAAAAAAACAAATGAATCTCAATCATACCATAATTGCAATGCATGAATTTATTATTAATCGATAATTTATGTTAATTCTCTAGGTGTCAAACAACAAATCAGATAAATAATTTCTTGACTTTGTAGTAGATATTATCTGCATATGTACATATATATATGTTGACATAAAATGTGCGGAAGTTCTATTGTTATTATTTTTTATTTATTTATTTATTTTTTTTATTTCTGTAAGTAAAGGCTGGTGTGGGTGAGTGATTGAAGTTTGCTGGTGGCATATCAGTTGCATCGGAAGTGTTGGTGAAATATGCAATTTATATTTATTGTAATTTGTATGATATATGTATGTAATTATTTACGTACATATATGCCAATGATGTTCTAGTAGCACGGATATTTGCCTACAATGTTCCCTATACTCACATAAATATTAGGTAAAGTAAAAATTTCGTTCGGTTTTTATCTAAGAGATGGCGTTATTGTCCATAGTATTAGTGTTACGTATCGCATCATGTCACACTATACGGCGCTGAAAACGAGTTTATTCGAGCTAAAAGTTTGTCTTTGACAGTTTTTCGATTGATTGACTCTGTACGTTGTGGGCGCTCGTCAAAGATGGACACCGGCAAAGAGAAAATTCGCTAGATTTTACAAAATTTCTTCGATCAAGGCAAAAAAGCAGCCAAAGCGGCTAAAAAAATTAATTTAGGTTATGGGCCCGATACTGTAAACGAGCGTGTAGCACAAAAGTGGTTTGCTAGGTTCCGTTCCGGTAATTTCGATGTCAAAGATGCACCACGCGTCGGCAGGTCTGTCGTCGAAAATTGCGATGAAATCATGGAAATAGTGGAAACAGACCGTCACGTGAGCACTTATTTCATTGCTGAGGAACTAAAGATAAGCCAGAAAACCGTTTGGAACCATTTTCGTAAAAAAAAACCGAACGAACTTTTTACTTTACCTAATATAATTAATATTTTCATCGATATATCATCAGATTACTCAACAGTGTATGAACTTGCCCTCAAAGAACTACTACACGCAGTATCTACGGGAATTTTATATAGAAATAAAAATATTAAAATTATTTAGAAAAAATATTTTTATTTTTAATTTTATGAAAGTTCTTTTTAAACACTCTCAGAACTTCTTTTTCAAAAAATTAGGTTCATTAACATTTCGTTCTTGGAACAGGCAACGACACTATGCCAACGGAAACTCGAAATTCTCGCAATGCAGTGGATGAAAAAGGAAGGAAGGCGACCAAAAAAATTTCGTAATGGAAAGGTCGGCGTCTCAGATTATAGCTACCATTTTCTGGGATAGCAAGGGAATATTATTAATTTATTACTTGCCAAAGAGCGCTACAAGTAACGGCCAGTATTACGCTAATTTGTTGAGTCAGGCATGTGAGGCAGTCGTACAGAAGAGACGTGGGAAATTAGCGCGCGGAGAGCCTTAAAAACTATTTGATTTTTAGAAGTTGACCATCCACCCCACAGTCCAGACCTGGCTCCCGGTGACTTTTTTTTACATAATTTTAAAATAAATAACTTTTTTATTATTTTAATATAACTTATTTTGTTTTATTTTACTTTATTTTATTTTATTTTATTTTATTTTATTTCATTTTATTTTATTTTATTTTATTTTATTTTATTTTATTTTATTTTATTTTATTTTATTTTATTTTATTTTATTTTATTTTATTTTATTTTATTTTATTTTATTTTATTTTATTTTATTTTATTTTATTTTATTTTATTTTATTTTATTTTATTTTATTTAATTTTATTTAATTTAATTTTATTTTATTTTATTTTGTTTATTTAATTTTTTTTTTATTTTATTTTATTTTAATTTATTTTATTTTGTTTTATTTTATTTTATTTTATTTTATTTTATTTTATTTTTTTTATTTTATTTTATTTTATTTTATTTTATTTTATTTTTTTTGCTTTATTTTATTTTAATTTTTTGTTTTTTTTTAATTTTTTTATTTTACTTATTTAAAATTATTATTTATTTGTTTTATTCTGTTTTATTTTATTTTTATTTTATTTATTTTATTTCATTTATTTAATATAATCTTTTATTTTTTTTAAATTTAGTTTATTTTATTTTATTTTATTTTGATTAATCTTATTTCATTTCATTTTAATATTTATTTTATTTTATTTTATTTTAGTTTATGTTATTTTATTTTTTTATTTTATTTTATTTTATTTTATTATAATTTATGTTAGTTTATTTTATTTTATTTTATTTTATTTTATTTTATTTTATTTTATTTTATTTTATTTTATTTTATTTTATTTTATTCTATTTTATTTTATTTTATTTTATTTTATTTTATTTTATTTTATTTTATTTTATTTTATTTTATTTTATTTTATTTTATTTTATTTTATTTTATTTTATTTTATTTTATGTTATTTTATTTTACTTTATTTTATTTTATTTTATTCTATTTTATTTTATTTTATTTTATTTTATTTTATTTTATTTTATTTTATTTTATTTTATTTTATTTTATTTTATTTTATTTTATTTTATTTTATTTTATTTTATTTTATTTTATTTTATTTCATTTTATTTTTTTTTATTTTATTTTATTTTATTTCATTTTATTTCATTTAATTTGTTTTTTTTTTATTTTATTTTATTTTGTTTTAAGTTAATTAATTTGTGTTTTTATTTTTATTTTATTGCTTGGCGTGAAATAAAAATATAATTTTTAATTAAATTATCATAACTTCGATTAACCAGCAATTAATTATTTTTTTTAATTGTTTTATTGATAGGCAAATGCTCATTTTCCTCTAATTGCGATATTTTAAAAATTCCATAATTGTGCTGACTCGGCTATTTTTGATCCAACTAGCATTATCCACTTAACTTTGACATGCCTTATGCTGCTGGCAGTTATTACTAATAAACATGTTTCCTGCAATGCTAAAAATTGCAAGTCATTTAACTATGCTATAAAATTATAAGTACATATGTATGTACATACTGACATATGTACATGTGTAAGTACGTCTGTACAGCTACTGTTCATAGTTCTCGCCAAAGACACTCGGCAGATGCCAAATAATCAATATAATCTGTGCGAAAGAGTTCAGCAGAGAGTAGAAAAAAAAACAAAACAATTATGAACAAAAATAAACAAATGAAAAAAAAGAAACAACAAGAACGAATAACAATAAAATGGCAAACAAACAAATAAAAAGGTAACAAAGTGCGAAAACTCGTAAATTTTCAATTAATTTTGATGAATCGTTGCTGATATGAAATTTACAAGAGAGTATGGCGAATGAACGAAAAAACAAAAAACCCGCAACACTTGCAACACGGCAACAATTTTCCCACTCAAGTGGCAAGTGGCCGGCCACAAGGTATACATATTGCCACAGAGCGCAGGACGCACGCACGCATACGCAGTAATAAAAAAATATTAGTATGTAACGCTCGACACTTAAAGCCGCAGCAAGCAGCAGACAGGTAAGCATGGGCGGAGAGAGTGAGTGCGAAGGCTCATTATTTTTGTTGGCTTTGCCGCGCCAATTTCTTTGCTTTGTTTCTCTCTGATCAATGCCTTTGATTAATGCAAACACAGCGCCTGCAATTTCGATTGCCACTTATACATACATACATATATATATACATGCTTGCAACATGCATTTCATATTGACTGGTTACTGTTTTATTTATTTTTCCGATAACACCAACGTTCTTTCTTAAATCAATTCAGTTTGGTTTTCGTTTTTCGTTTTTTGTTTTTGTTGTTGTTAAAAAATAATTCTGACGAACGGCAGCCGGCAAAAATATGTAAAATTTTAATTGAACAATGCCAAAGCCCAATGCGAATGTGCGAACGCAGTTTTACACTTTGTGTCTCAATAACCAACATTTGTTTGTATGTATGTATGTTGGAGTATATGCATGTTTCACATACTCACATATGTGTGTGTTAACAACATACGCACACACATGCGTTGCCAGCAATTGAAGTCACGCTGCGTTGCACTGAGTGGTTTCGCCACTGCTCCTACTCCTGCTCCAGCTCCAGCTCCTGCCGCAGCAGCTAATAAATAAGATCCGTAGCCAAGATAGTGGGCCGTATTTGTTTTTTCTTAGCACTAACACACCACTAACCGATTTCATTTGAATCGAATTCAATTGTGTTGAATTGAATTGTGTATTGTGCGTTTGTTGCTGCCACATGTTGGCGGTGCTGCATTGGGCACCCAGGGCATGTGTGTTGTGCAGCGCCGTACGTAACGACAAACACCGGTCTAGCAACTGAAGGTACATTAAAAGCGTTAACATACATATGCTCATAATAATAATAATAATAACCTTTGCGTGGAGCATCATATGAGGACATTAGGGTGGGTAGGTGGCTCTGAAGAAGATCTGTTATATGGCAGGTGGAACTATTTCTGGAACTACCAACCAATTTTGAGACAAAGACGTGTAATGGAGTGTAGTTAGTCCTCTTGGTATGCTGTCACAGTTGCGAGGTTTTAATCCAATTCCTACTCTTGCGTCCACGTCGCGCACCTTGGAAATGTGAGCAACCCTCATGCAAGATGCAGTAACCAACCCGTGTGGAGCCTTGGGTCACACCAAATGAGAGAGGAAGCTTCAGTGGAGCCACTCCGATTTATTCGGTTTAAGGGTCCGCTGAAGTCTAATTGCGGCGTCTGTTCACCAGAGGTGCGGCTGCGAGCGGGCGTCGATCTTGAAGCAAGCGGTTCGCTATAAAAATGTGTAAAAACTTTAAGCATGCTCGCCTAGCGAGGTTCTGCGCTGGGTTTGGGACCCGCCATGTAGAAACCAGCCCCAATGAAAAGCTACACAGCGCCCCGGATGAGATACCCCTTCTCTGTGGACGACCCACCGCAAACAAATTAAGGATCACGATTTGAGGGCATGCACCTGGAATGTCCGGTCCCTTAATTGGAAAGGTGCGGCTGCCCAGCTGGTTGATGTGCTCGTAAGAATAAAGGCTGACATCACCGCCGTACAAGAAGCGCGTTGGACGGGACAAGGACGAAAGCGAGTAGGCTCTTGTGACATTTACTACAACTGCCTTATAAAGGAGCGTAAATTTGGTGTCGGGTTCGTGGTGGGAGAGAGACTCCGTCGTCGAGTATTGGCATTTACCCCGGTGGATAAGCGTCTCGCCACAATCCACATCAAAGCAAAATCTAGGTAATGACATTGCAAAAAGACACCAAAGGATTTATGCAATAAAAGCAACGAGAGCATAAGAAGCCGATCCAGGGCCAGATAGAATGGTTTAAGCAGCTATAACATCGTCCAGAATATGTGAAATTAATTTTATTGGCGCTAACTCGAAGGGACTGCAGGACGGTAGTAGGTTTAAAGAGAAACCAAAAGCATTGGGACGTAAATATTTGCAAAATAAGCAGAGAACAGTGATGTACGTGTATATCGGTAGAGCAGGGAGCCAGCTATGAATGTGACGGTATACGACAAATACCTTCTTTGTTTCAATTCGATTTATCGAAGGGTCGTTTAGTCCCTAAGAGGCTTTCTGGGTAGAACTGTTTCAACTGAAGTTAACTTAAACCTTCATTTGTATCTACAATAGTCCAACTTGTCTATTTCTAGCATAGCAGGAAGACGGAAACCGATGAGTCACTGTGTGTCAGATCTGCAATGGTGATATCAAAAATTTATTAATATTTTTGTTTTTACAGGAATAGTAAGTGAAATAGATTTCCTGATTGATTTTGACTTTTTTTTTAAATTATTATTATCTTTTTTTTCCGGTACACCCTAATGTACTGCGCACTGCTGTTCATATCCTTCCAACTGGGTGTGTGTAGTTGCTTGTTCGTACTTTTAAATTTCGCCAACTGCCCAACATGTTGCTGCTAGGGTCCATAGCACCATCTAACCCCTTCATATGCATACACATGTATGTATGTACGTAAATGCGTGTAAGTACAAGTATTTCTCCCAAAGGTGAAATTAATAATTTTTATTGCGTGAAATACCAGTGATTTCGATTGAATTTTTGTAGATAAGTGAAAGAGTACACACCAGCCCTTTTGGTGTCAACAAACTGGACATACATAAGAGACTGCAGGAGGAATAAAATGTGTAAATAAAAATGTAAATATTTATAGGTACATATGTATATATATGTGCTGTTGTGAGAGTACCTAAAGTTTCCAAAATGTACGCATATTGGTTGCTTAAAATGTAAAAATAAAATATTCTGAGGTAACCGTTTAAGTACAATATTTTATTCTCCAACCTCCAGGGACTAATTTTAATTTGTTCAGAAATGCCAAAGGAAATTCATTTTTTGAAATTCGAGAAGTTTAAATTTAATTTTTACGTCTCTTTTATCAAAAATAAGCAAAAAAAATTTTAAATTAAAAAAAAAAAACGGGAGAAAAATTTTAAAAATGTGTGAAAAATATTCACTTGGAAAAGATCAGAGGATAAATTATCATCAGACAAATTAGTTTTTGGTAAAAAGATATTTAAATCTATTTGCCAAAATTTGTAATGTATCGAATCTAGTTCAGAAATGTATCTCGATTAGAGCACTTCACATCGAGTTTAGCTCACAGTGCTCTCCTTTTCTTTGAGGTGAGAATGATATTTAGAAGTGAATTTTTCTCTCTCTCTCTCTCTGTCTCTCTCTTTCTATTTATCTATCTCTCCCTCTCTCTCTCTCTGTCTCTCTCTTTCTATTTATCTATCTCTCCCTCTCTCTCTCTCCCTCTCTCTCTTTCTCTCTCTCTCTTTCCCTCTCTCTCTCTTCTCTCTCTCTTTCTCTCTCTCTCTCCCTCTCTATCTCTCTCTCTCTATCTCTCTCTCTTTCCAATAAGAACCACCACATATAGAGTTTATGTCTAAAAGCCGTATGAAATCTAGGTCTAGAAATTTATTATTCAAACTTTCGCAAGATTCTAGAGCAAATTAATAAGCGATTTTATCATCTGAAGCATACGGGGTATGAGAAGATCTTCAGCCACGCATCGAAGTTTGGTTAGTGCGTTAGCACATGTTTTCAAGAATGATTCTGCATTGGATTTCGAGGTTGATATTGTAGTTGGTTGGTCCATAATCAGGAATAGTTATTTTACGTTGAAAATGAAAACTAGATACTTCTTCTGACAGTTCTAGTCACAGTACACTAAATGTGTGAGTTCTTTTAACTGAGAACCCCAATTGATCAATGCTTCCAATATATTGTACTTTCTCTCAAGCTAAGACCACCACGTCAAGCTTCGAGTTTGGACAATTATCAATATTTATAATAAACTGTGTTCTTTGGAAACAGTCAGCGTGAATCTAAGACTAAAAATATAATACAATCACAAGCTATAGTTCTACCACAATTACCTAAGATATTGCTCGGTTAGGTTAGGTCAGGTTGTGGTGGGTATCTAGTTATCGTATCGATTACACTTAGGCCGGACTAAGACCTGTTGTGTTGCTACAAAAACTTGAATATTTAGCTTCTTTCTCGAGTCATTTCGATTATCTGATACGCCTCATTAAGTCTATGACTTTGACAGGAGAGTCGCCTAAGAGATGTGTGATTAATTCCTCCTCATCATCATTCTTGGAAGCCTCTAGTCTCTCCGCTTGTCGTCCTATCAGAACTCCTATTACACCTCTTTTTAAAGAGTATATATCAGTGGCCTTTTCTTAACCCATTTCGGTCAGTTGAGGTTGGATTTGCAGGTTGTAGTTTCATTCCATCTTGACTCGGCTGGTTTGTATATAAATACCTCGAGAAGCTGTTTACCAAGAGGTAAAAGGCTTACCAATGGTTCTTTGTGATGAAGAATATGATTGATCGTACCTTGGCAAGCAAATTCTGATAAAAACATCATCTTAATTTAGCAAATCCTACCAGTCACTATCCATTCCAAATCGACCTTGCTGCAGGTAGCGCCTTGGTTTCGCAAATCATATTAGATGGGCTGGAAACACTATTATATGGATCCCAAGTGATCCGATTCCAGATAAGATCGAACACTTTTCTACACAGTGAACTTAAAGATTGTCCTCCGAGCTCAGCTCTGCACACTTAATCTATAAAGCGTCATATGGTATGAAACCTCATTTAGTATAGAGCGGCTTCGGTTCTGAGGGAGCTTGGGGTATTGCCCAACATCGGTTAAAGCTGACGAACAGGTTGACTGTGCCGATCCTCCTCTTGTGTGTCTCTTACGAGATTTAGCGCATGGTGAATATTCCGCACAAATATTTGGGCAGAAGTATAAATGACACATCTTTGCTACATGCC
Organism: Ceratitis rosa; assembly: GCA_037013455.1. Taxonomy (NCBI): domain Eukaryota; kingdom Metazoa; phylum Arthropoda; class Insecta; order Diptera; family Tephritidae; genus Ceratitis; species Ceratitis rosa. The sequence continues at coordinate 7,518,604 of JAWMAG010000031.1, read as the reverse complement.
ACAAGCCATGTTACAACCCAAGAAGGAATATTGGGCATAAAAATACTTGCACATACACACACTTTACATGCAACTGACACACATACACACACACATACCTATCTAAGTTGCAAATTAATGACGCCGATAACAGTGCTTGAGGCGGAAACTAAAAGTTCACAGCCGTTTGATAACACAAAGTACCGCTATTTCAGATGCACAATATGCAAATATATGTATGTATGTATTTTCTACTGCAACATTGTTGGCGACCAGTGAGTGGCATAAATCCTTTGCATGTTTGTAGGGATGTGTGTTTCTGCAGCGATTTCATTGTAGCGTCAAAATACTTCAACATCATTTCATTCATCAACTTTATTGAACTTTTCGAACGATATGTATGTATAGGTATACTCGTATGTATGTATTGTGGCAAAGCATAAATCTGACAAAGTCGCTAATTGAGCGCTAAAAAATTTTATGAATACTAATTTGGGCCAAAAAAACAACAGCAACAAGAATAAAAATAAGCACGACATTTTATTGCTAGCATAAAAACTGAAAATTCGTACACAAAATTTGTTATTGTAGCAAATAAGACGCTAAAATGATGTCCCATGGAAAACGAGACTGTCGAAATTTTTTTTTAAGAAAAATATATTTATTTCCTTCAAAGTAGTCTTACTAGAATAACTTTGCGCAGGAGATTATCTCGTTTTCCGTGGGACATAACTGACATTTGTATATAATCCCTCAAAAGAAATATATGTATGTTTGTTTGCTTAGTTTTAAGCATTAAAATTTAGAATCCACCTCCTTTTCTATCCTCTCGCTCTATCCACTGCATCTCCTACTGTACTTTCTCACATATTTAGTCACAATTAGTTCCACCAGATAGTAATTTAATTTAATTAAATGCAATAAATGTCACTTTAGTTGACAATTTATGTCACATTTTAACCCGTGCGCATGCATCCCAAAACAAAAACAAAAAAAAAAAAACAGGAGAAAATTATGCACATGCAAACAACAAACGAATGAGGTTAACAGCAAGTGAGGTTAGGTCGCACGTTGCGCCAGCAAAGAGTCCCGCCGTGGAGGGAGAAGTTTACGAATGCACAACAAAAATAAAGAAAAAAAAACACCAATGAACAAATTGAAAACAACTGATTGGACAACTTCTGGCCATTAATTTCACCGCAAATTTATTTACCACACATTAACTCAAGCTTGCTTGCATCAAAGCCATGGCGGCGTGGCGTGGCCTTCGAGGCTTTTGCGGTAAAGTAGCCGTCACAAATTTCATTTGCGAATGCTCAAACAGATGTACCTATATACATATGTGGCAATTTGACAATTTTGCGGTTGAATATTTGTAATTTGTCAACTGTTTTTTTCTTTCTTTTTTTGTCATTTCTTTGTTCCATTATTTTGCTTATAAAAAGCGGTGACATGACATGCACATTTCTTTATATTCAAAGGCAAGGTTTTTTTTTTAGCGGCGGGTTCAATAAAGTTTCGAATGAAATGAAATGGGATACAACGAGTATGAATGTATAGCTGAATTGAAAATAACGTTCTATTCGTTTCGGCTCTTAGCGCAAATTCGAGACACCAAGAGAATACAGATCGTTCACCACCTGATCCTGTAGTATTGTCACCTATATGAACAACGTGTCCTGGTCTACATAGCGGCTGGCTCTTAATTCTATAAGCTATGCCAATTTCCTGGTATTTCTCATAAAGCTCACTGCTCTATCGTCTGAGGTATTCGCTGCCACAAAACTTTTCTCTCGCAAACTCTTAACTGCTGGCACATCAGATATCGTTTTGTTCCAAACTTCTACACCATTTAGAAGAATGGGTTTATTGAGTAACTGGTAGTGTTTGACCTTTGTTCGTCGAGAGAGAACTTTGGCTTTCAATTTCCCACTCAGTCCAATGTATCATCTGTTGGCTAGCAGTAGTGGTTCTATGTTAGATTTCAAGGCTGGCATTGTTGTTGGTGTTAACACTGGTTCCAAGTAAGACTAAATTATCTACAACTCATTTTTCAACTATCAATAGAACGTTCGATTCAAGACGCAAATGTGTTGATTATTTCTATGATGATAGCAGTTTCATCGCCTTGTCTTTGTTCGGCACCAGAGTCGGACTAACCTTACTCCCTTTTTTATCTAGTCAAGGAGAAAGTAGACATAAGCTTGTTCGTAACCTGGTTTAGCTTCAAACGGCTAGGAGAAATCATTCCAAAGGCGGAGCCCTTGGTGTTACTCAGTTTACACAGCCGTAGCTGTATGAACGTCTGCTTTTAAATCGACTAAGAGGTGATCTGTGTCGATCCTTTTATCACGGTTTTCTCCACAAATCGACGTGTGGTGAATATAGTTGATCAGTTGTAGATTTGCTAGGTCTGAAGCCATACGAATAAGGTCTAATTAGTTGGTTCACTATGATCTTATACGTGATATTGCTTAGGTCTATCGCACGACAAATGGCTTAGATTGTAAATTGGGCATAGTAAACTTATTCTCCAATAGTCAGGCATGCTTTCGTCCGGCCACATCCAAACGATTGAGGACCATTTGTGTCCGAAGTACTCGGAGGCATTAACATTCTCTTTTCTGTGGTGACTCCGGCTTGTTGCCATTACTACTACTCATTGGGCGGAATACCAAGTCTTCAATATATAGAAGAAATGATGGATTGGCCTTTTTCGGATAAGAGGAAGAGTGGTTTTAATTGAGTAGGCTTTACTGGACATGCAAAGGAGTGGCTAGGCTCTTGGGAGGACTTATTGCATTCATAACATACAGTAAGTATTTCAAGATCGAGCAGGAGTTCAGCCTGGTGCCAGAGTTGAGACCTTAATGAGCGGGTAATACTTGGATCTCTCGAATCAGCTCAAGCTTAATGTCAGGCGAGGACTTATTGCATGTAGGACATACGTTAAGTACATTAGGGCTGAGCTCTGCTACCAGAGTCCAGATCTTAATTGTGCCAATATGCCTAGGGTCTCTTGAGACATTTCAAATTCTTCATCTGTCTTGGGTGGTGGTTGAAATCCGATTACGTCATTCTCAAAATGAGAGTTGATGAAGATTTTGACAAGCTCTCTTAAAGTGGCTCACCCTGTTCAGCGATTCTGGACTCCGTGAGTTCGTGAAATCAAGGACTGCCTTCCTGATGCACCTGGAAGTAGTTTAGTTTGAAGCTGCTGTCTGAAAGAGTGATGACTGCTGTAGCAATACACGTGACATAAGGAGTCTGCCTGCTATGATCGTCAAAGCGGCAATTCAGGTTCGACAGGTTTTTCATCTGTGTCTTGCTAGCCCACTGTGTTCAAATAGTTGCGGTGGTGCTTATGACCGACCGGCTCAATATATTGTAAGTTGAGCAACATTTATTTAACTCCCTCACCTGCTTCCCTCCAGCGAATTAGGGGTTTTGTTGCGGCTCTATACTTTAATAAAAGTCGCGGTCGCATGTAGTGTGTGGGCGTAAAGGCTCTCGAATGTCCTCCCAGTTACTTAGGGTTACCGACAATCGGATTTTTGATGTAAATCTAATAAAAATGAAGAAGTCTTTCTCCTTTTTCTGACCTGAGCTCACCGGACTGATCATCAATTCCTCGCAAAGACATGCCACGGCAAACTTTTATCGATTCCACATTTAACAATTTTTCAACTTTTGTTCTTCTTTTATTCATTTTTTTTTTTTATTTTTTAGTACTTTCCAACTTGATAACCCGAAAAAGTTGCCTATGGCTAATAGTAATTGAAATAATTAATTTGCCAAAGTGAATACGAATTGGCCAGACACGCATGCACACACATACTTCTGCAAGAACAAAAACAAAAAAAAAGAGTCAGAGGGCACAAGTCCTAGCAGTAATGTGTCTGCGCATGTGTGTGTGTGTGTGTCGTTAATGTGGCATGAAAGCTCGACTCGTCTATACGAGATGGTCATTGCGGTTGGACGTTTGTCACTTGTCTGCTGATTTCGTAGCGTAGAAACAAAACAAAAAAAAAATAAAAAATAAAATAAAAAAGTAGTAATTTTTTTGTCATCGTAAATTTCTTGTATTATGAAACTTTTTGTTGCTACTTTTCACTCAACATGCCACATGCAACACACGCTGCGCTTGGCGGCCACTTCTTCTTACCACACTTGTTATAGTTGACATGCTGAGCATGAAAATTGCTAATTGAAATGAAATTGCACTTTAATTTTTGGCCAACGAGTCAACGATTACGTTAACTACAACAGCAACAACAACAACAGCTGAAATTACAATGACTAAGAGTACTTACTACTTGCACTATAACAACATGCCACATACGGTGGCCAGTCAAATTAGGCGCATGTCATGTCACCGGCGTTGAGTTCACACAATTTTTCAATTAGAATTTTTTTTTTTTATTTTTTTTTTGTGTGTGTGTGTCTCCTCGCCTTTGTCTAGTTGTTGCATAAATTATCACTTTTTCACATTTGCAACAGTGTGTCATATAAACATGTCCATATGAACTAAGGAATCTGTAAATATATTTAAAATATGTTTACATGTACTCGTATACCAGCGTAGGTCCTTGAAGAGGTTATATAGAGTTTGTTAAGATTCCGAGTGTGTGTTGCTGATGCAACCTGTAGCTAGTATGAGGATTACCACAGTTAGAATCACCCGATTTATGTCAAACATGCAACATATGCTTCATAAACCATAGCATTTTGAAGGTAGTGTCCTCTCTCAGAGAACTCTAGTCCCTATGGACAAGCAATTTCCACAGGCTTCTTCGGAGACCAATTCTTCACCAGCCCAATCATTCGTCGTAGAAATTAAAAGATAATAATAACTTGGTGCGAGCGCCGGACTATAAGGTGGATACATAATAACCTCCCATATAAGCTCTCTACGCGTCTGGCGACTTAACATTCATATGTGTGCTCTGGCGTCGTTCTGCTGTAAGTCAGTTCCCCTCCTGTTTGCGTAATCTGGGCACTTCTGAGCGGTTGTTTCCTTCAGACGGTCCAATTGCTGATAGCACAGGTTCGAATTAAGAGTTTGGTCGAAGGGTAGCAGTTCAAAGTGGCATATTCCTTACCAATCCCACCATACATACAAAAGAACCTTCACCATCTGCTTCAGAAATGGATCGATGTCGTTACGATTCAGCAGTGTTTCGCAGCTGAACTATGCTCCAAAAAGTGTTTTCTCCTTAACCTTAACCTTCACCCATAAATCGAGCTTCTTGTGTAGCCAGCCTTTTTGGAGTGGTTCCAGACCGTTCCAGACAGTTGGGAAATCCAATTAGTGCTCGCCTGGTGTTCAGCCTCGATGATTTTCATTATTTTATCGACGTTTTAGCATCTAATATCTAGTATAAAAAGCTATCGACATACAAAAACCGAACTCCAAAAGTCGCTCATCTTTAGCGTACTACTTCATTGTACCGCAACCTCAACTATTACAATATATGAGAACATCCGCTGAGCGGGGCTTAGCAGACTTCGCGCTATTTGTTATTTCGACCTTAATCATATCAGCCAAGTCTAAAGCAATTAAGAAGAAGAATCTTCTCATAAGCGATTGTTTACCAGATTCCGCTCGACTGTATATTTTCAAGAGCACTTTTCCTCTTCTTTTGATGGTGCCCATCCTCATAATACAACACAGGCAGTATAGTCAATATATCTTCGTTCCATGGGCATTGTTTCAAGAGAGACGATATTTGAGTTCACCTTCTTCGAAGATCAACAGCGATAAAGCAGCCAGAATATGAACGGTCCGTCTTCTGGTTAGATCATAGCAGTTGGTTTGTCTTGATCTCATGATTTACAAGACTTAAAGGATTTTTTACCCAAGAATTACTCAGAGCGTTTCCAGTCGCTATTTTTTCCAATGAAGTTTTATAAAATAATTGTTATTTTACTCAGATCTTAAAACAGAACCAACTTTAGTAGACCTATAAGGGGTTTAGTCACTGGATGTCAAATGATCAAATCTCTCAACGCGGTCTTTAATGATTTGCCTACCTTTCTCTTATGAATTACGAACCTTCTTCGGTCGACTAATCAAGAGCTCTTATATTGAGGCCTCTCTCTTCGCTCGTCTGCATCATGCGGACAAATTTGCTCGATGGAGATTTTGGCAACATTCCACGTTCTGTTTTTAGCTTTTGGTTTGCTAGGTTCCGTTCGACCAAAATTGCGATAAAATCATGGAAATAGTGGAAACAGACCGCCACGTGAGCACTTATTTAATTGCTGAGGAACTAAAGATAAGCCAGAAAACCATTTGCATAAAAAAAAACCGAACGAACTTTTTACTTTACCTAATATATTCTATTCCATGGTATAACAAAGTTGTATGTGATCTTAAGATTATAAATAGCTGATCATCCGATTTGTGGTGTCTCTCTTGATGTTTTTTCCAACAACTGTCTGAACTTATGCTTTACTCTAAGTTGTCTCTGAACGGCTTATGGGTTCAATTTTATTTGTTGTTTTGCTGAGGAGTTGAACTCATGGCTCATCGCATTGTAGCACGGTATATGGTAGGCTTATAGCCTCACCGATCTCTTGAAGAAAGTAAATATTGTAAGTACGAAATATGAAATTCCAGGGTTAACGTACTCGGTTCTACCCGATCTTTATTCCACCTTATTAAGTTTTTTATTTAATTTTTTTGCCAATGACAAAATATTCACTGACCTTTCGCTTACGGCTTGCTGACGGAGCTAACACAAGCACTTAATGAACATACTTGTGTACTTGTGTACTTGTGCCTGTATGGTATGTGTACTGAGGAGTGCAAGTCGCGGCTTCAGCTTCATTACAGCTAAACAAACTGCTAAATAACAAAGCTGAATTACAACAACAATAATAATAATAATATTAATAATAACATAAAATGTAAAGAAAATCCGCAAACACCCACGCACGCGTGTAGCCGCTGTCGGTACCGTTGGCGGGTGGCGTGTGATGAAGTAGTGCGCGCGTCGGCAACGCCGTTGGTTGTGCAGCCGTAAATGTCATCATAAATTTCGAGCCATTTAAGATAAGCGACGAAGAACGCCAGCCGCCAAGCCAGCAAACAACAGCCAGCAGCCAGCAGCTAGCAGCGCCAACTGCCCCCACCATGTAATGGCGCGCTTGTAATGCGCTTGTTTGCATAGTGAGTGCCACAATGCTACACACGCCACTTGCCGCCACTCGCCGCCACTTGCATATTTGCAATAATTTTGCATGGCACAAAATGTTCAATAAAACTTTTCAAGTGGAAGGTAAACTTGCAACACACAGATATGGTTGGAGGGGGGGGAGTGGGTGAGAGAGTGAAGAAGGGCGCACGGCGTGTTTTTACTTGCCACATACTTGCCACACCGTTTGTTTTTGTCTGCGTTACATATTTGTAGCAGCAACAGGAGCAGCGGCAATTGCTGTTGCTTCTATTGCAACACAAAATTCTTGCACTATTCGTTTGTTTGTTTGTAAGTGCGTGTGCTCCGTTTGGCCTTGCTTGTCGGTGGCAAAGAATGGTGCACAAAATTTAAACGCACAATATTTTACGTCTAATTACATTTATCGCAAATTTCATTCAGTCGCTGTTTGTGGCAAAGCGACCATGCACAAAGTACACACACAGCGGCGGCGGCGGCAACAGCAGCTCAAAAACAAGCGCGAGCGTTTATTTACTTGCAACACAATGCGTGTGTGTGTCAGCCAAGCCACCGCGACAGCTGGAGCCATGCCATAGCTGTAAGTAGTATTTAGTTTGGCGTACTTTACAGCCACCAACTAAGTTTATGCAACACCTTTTGCTTTTGGTTATTTCAGTAGTCTAGGGCGAGACAGTGTTGATGCGTGCGCGTTGCGCTTACAGCACCAGAGGTGCCAACTTAACTTTTTGCTTGTGAAGTCTTGTAGAGTAAGTTATAATTGAAGGTCATATGTACGGTGGGGCACATTGACACATACTCAGCGCACATCTTTGAGACGTTTAGTATGGCATTGAATCGCTGCAGTCTTTGCTTCAATTGGGTTGTTAAAGAGATCTCTCTAGAAAGAGAGCAAGAAAGAGAAAGAGAAAGAGAAAGAGAAAGAGAAAGAGAAAGAGAAAGAGAAAGAGAAAGAGAAAGAGAAAGAGAAAGAGAAAGAGAAAGAGAAAGAGAAAGAGAAAGAGAAAGAGAAAGAGAAAGAGAAAGAGAAAGAGAAAGAGAAAGAGAAAGAGAAAGAGAAAGAGAAAGAGAAAGAGAAATAGAAATAGAAAGAGAAAGAGAAAGAGAAAGAGAAAGAGAAAGAGAAAGAGAAAGAGAAAGAGAAAGAGAAAGAGAAAGAAAAAAATAAGAGAAAATGAAAAAGAAAGAGAAAAAGAAAAAGAAAGATAAAAAGATAGAGAAAAATAAAAAGAAAAAGAAAAATAAAAAGAAAAAAAAGAGAAAAAGAAAGAGAAAGAGAAAGAGAAAGAGAAAGAGAAAGAGAAAGAGAAAGAGAAAGAGAAAGAGAAAGAGAAAAAGAAAGAGAAAGAGAAAGAGAAAGAGAAAGAGAAAGAGAAAGAGAAAGAGAAAGAGAAAAAGAAAGAGAAAAAAAGAGAAAAAGAAGGAGATAAGAAAGAGAAAAAGAAAGAAAAAGAGAAAAAGAAAGAGAAAGAGAAAAAGAAAGCGAAAAATAAAGAGAAAAAAGAAAGAGAAAAATAAAGAGAAAAAGAAAAAGAAAGGGAAAAATTAAAAAACGATCAACGGAGTCTGCTGAACTTTGTTCGCCAAAAGTTTGACTAACGAAAGTGTCAGCCTGAATCAGATGACACGCTATATAGATTTTTGTGGAATTTCTTTGGAGACCGCCCAAAAACTCCTCCTTAAGTAAGCTTTTAAGCGTGTTTGGTATACCGAACTCCAATGAGAGTTTCCAAGCTGTTGTGGAAAAGAATTATCCCAACTAAGGATATTCGAAAGCTCCATTTACTATGGTTCCTACTTACTCGGTTGGTAAAGAATTGTCATTTTCGTTGGTTGATTAGTGCTCGCTGTGTAGCAACAGGACGGGTTTGCTCTATCTCTTTCTCCTTTGGCCCAGATTAGATCTCTCTCTTTCACTTCTAGCGGATTTTTCCTTTGTGAAGCCTCTCTGTACTCAATGGTCCAAATCTTATGTAACTCCAGAAGTTTCTAAAGAAAATGCAATTATATACTCTGTTTCCTCTCTTTTGGCCACTCTGCGCCAAAAAAGAACAATCAAAGTGCAGCACCCAACCAATTTGCGCATTGCAGCACTTTTGCGCCGCCTAATAAGGCGTTGCGTCAAGTGAGTGTGTAGTAAAAGTGCACCAACAACATCGCTGCCACCGCAAATACTCAGCGGCTTTTAAACAAATTTGCAATGTCTGCGGATACTTTCTACTAAACTAAACGGTACTTATGACATAATACCCAGCGAAGCGTTGGCGTTATTATAAAATATTTATGGGTGAATATGTGAATATGTTTGAATGCGCAAATATATTTATAAACGCGCTCAAATAGATAAGTTGCAAGCGAAAATGCATGTGATACATATAATGCCATAATAGCCTACGGCAGCTGCTCGAAACGCATATGGTCCTCCAATCAACAATAACAACAACTACAATGGTAATACATACACGTATGTAGTGTTATTTGTACAAGTGTGTGCACTAACACACACACACACACATTCACACGCACAGTGGACTTGCCACACATGCAATTAGTCTCCACACACTTCACTCCCCAACACTGCTGGCACTCCCGCTTGTACGGGTGGTATGCCTAGCGGCTTGGACGCCTATTGTTATGCTATGAATTATGGCATATGTCAATGTGTACCTTAATTACATTACAAACAAACAAACATACGCGTACGTGTGTACATTTTGGAAAATTTATGCGCGTCTTAGCAAAAATGCGGAATTCAGCTGCGTTGCATTTAACGCGCGCTTATACACACACATATGTATGTATATAAATGCACATAGGTATACACAAACATATCTGCATATAAATATGTATGTATAGTATCTATGCGCTTAATTGTATATTTACATATCTACTTTAAACATCTGTTTGTATGTGTGTATATAAGTACATATATATATGTTAGTGTGTATACATGTATGTATCTAAGCATGTATCGTACAAACGCATGTAAATATTTACGACTTGTCGGTGGAATTACCCGTGTTTACATGTAGTAAATGCCTCAAACGCAAGCTTAGTCAAATAAACCGTGCGCAGTGTGAGGTAAGGTGAGCAGATTGCTGTTGGGATTTATAGCTTATTTCGTGGTATGTTTATTTGTTTGAAGAGATGGACAAGTCAACATTGTCGTCCTGAGGCATAAATTTTGTAATTGTCTATGTTTGAGTTTCTACTTAAAATTCTTGGCGATATTCTGCTTTAAGATAAATTAGATTTATACCATACATGAAGGGTAGGGTGCAAGAGTGTTGAAAATATTCCGTTCTTTCTACTTCTCATAAGTAAATCTTTGCAAAATCGTTGATTTGCTTTCTCAATAAGAACCGGTAGATAGTTATAGAGTAGACTATGCGTCGAGACTATTGGTTTTCTGTGCCTTCTGGCGCTTATCTCCCTTACATCGTCCAATTCAAAGTCTCCCAAAAATCCTAAAAGGTTTTTAAAGAATTTTACAATCTAATATTCTGTTGTGGCTGTGTGGTGTCTCAGTATTTTAACCTTATTCAAGCAGCAGCTGCGCTTTCTGACCGTATGTGTCCCACTGATCAACTCACAGAAATGTCAGGTTTCTTCAGCACTATTGGCGTATGGTTGCATATTCATAAATAATTTCTTCGAATCTCCTCATTTTCTAACAATTCTTTTGTTGTTGTTGTTGTTGTTGTTGTTGTTGCTGCTGCTGTTGATGTGGGGTTTGTTGTTGTTTTTGTTTTTGTTGTTGTTGTTGTTGTTGTTGTTGCTGTTGTTGTTGTTGTTGTTGTTGTTGTTGTTGTTGTTGTTGTTGTTGTTGTTGTTGTTGTTGTTGTTGTTGTTGTTGTTGTTGTTGTTGTAACCGCAAAAATATTGCTCAAAGTAATTTTTGGGGAATGTTGCGGGAGTAACAGATAAAAACTCCGGGTAGTTCTGGTATATAGACCCGACTCTCGCGAGAACTATTGGATTTTAGTCGCCTCTTACGACAGGCATACCTTACCGTGGGTAAATTCTTGAACACCTAACCCGCAGGGGTTGTTTGGCTTGCTTCAACTCTTCATTCTATTATGCCAATACCTACCTACTATGATCTATTATTCGTTTCTAAGCTTTTTATTTGTGGTATGCTGGCCGAGAGGAAAGAAAGGTTTTGGTGTTGTAGGCAAACGAGCCGAACTTGATTTTGTTGTGGCACTTCTGCAAGGATTTGATTACCAAAAGAGATCTCAGTATTTTTGCCCCATTTTAAACTCTTTGGCTCTCTTTAGAACCGAAGATTGGAGAGATTTAGAAGATTCATCTAATCACTTAAAAAATGCTCATTAACTGGGAGCTTAAGTTGATCTAAGCAGATTCGGTAGTAAATGAATTATGTTCATTCAAAATTATTGTCTTCAATATTCGGATTAAGTATTAAGTCAAGTATGAATGAATCGTGACAAAATAGACCCATTTCGGAAGCGGAGGGTGTCTAGTTGACTGGTGATGAAATGTATATCACTTACAACAGCATCAAGCGAAAAGGATGGCCGAGGAGCAGTGAGCTGTTACAAACGGTCCAAAGCCATCATTGATTGCCAGAAATATTTTGGTGGAAGGGAAATGATTGGTGGAAGAGACAAGAAATCATCCACTTTGAGTTGCTCCCCTACAGGCAAACTCTTATTTCGAACCTATGTATTTGGTCCTGGTGAATGGCGTTCAGTGCTTGTCTGTACGCCGTCTTGTCCAGCGGTTGTTGCACGTGTTGCTGGATGGTGCTCTTCATGTCGAGTACTCCCTTCCTGATGTGCCTATGTGGAGGTTCAGCTTCTATAAAATGCCTATTGGGGTGCTCCCTACAGTAACATCCCAATAGGAATTGCTTGCACAGCAAAGCATTATGCTCCTTAACTCATAACATGGAAGCTTCGCTGTGCAAGTGATGTTCCGGCGGCATGAGGAGGTTACCTGTCGCGGTCCTAAGGGCGGTGTTTTGATAGGCTTGTAACTTCTTCATTAGCGTCTCTTTCGTCCGCGGCGCCCAGAACGGTGCAGCATAGTTTGCGACCGGCCGACCAATTGCTTTGTAGTTTAGGATTTAGTCAGTTGTATATAATATAACAACTCTCAAGACAGCCGGTTCTACGTACTGGAGTTGACACGGATTTTTTCCAGCCATCGGCTGGCGATAGGGCCGATGAACTACGGAACACAATTTCAGAGCGAAAACCTTTGAAAAGCATTTTTTAATAGAGTGCACACTTTCGTTAAAGAATTAAACAATTCAATTGCAGTTCTTCTTGCAGTTAATAAGACACTTACTGATACATATTTATCACTTGAACTTTTAATTAAAATTGAATGAGCCAACTTTATGATATTATCTTAGTCCTGCCTCACTAAAAGTCACCAACTCACACTTGCAACTTAATAATTTACCTTTACCTGCCACAAAGTTATTTGCGACTCGGCCAAGATATTTTAATAACGCACCAGGTGACATTTGCCAATTTCCTGTCAAATACAAATCCCACAATAAATTTATACGCCAGCTCATAACAGCTCACGCCCACAGCCACAGCCACAGCGCGTCCTCCACAGCTGACACTCAACCTCCGACAAACAACTTTTTGCTGGAAATTATTAAATTTCAGTATGAATTTTTTTCCTTTCTCCACTTTTCGGCCAAATCGGCAGTCAGCAGAAAAGTCAGCTTTTCGCAAATGTGTGCTTTTGTAACTGTTTACATAACTACTTACATATGTACATATGTTGGAATAATTCGGAATTATTTCATAAACTAAAGTTGGAGCAAATTTGCAAATGAACTCGCTCTCTCTCACTCTCCCCGCTCCGCCTTTCTCACGCTTTCTCTCTTTCCGGATGTCTTTTTTTCTTCTTCTTATCGCGCGACTAAATTTGTGGACAAATGTTTGAGACCACACTAACCCGATTATAAATTGTTAATACATATGTACATACATATGTTTGACTGCCACTCGGTACTCGGTTTGTATGTATGTATGTATGTATGTGTAGCTATAAGCTCGAGCATTTAACGCCAATTATCCAACTTATCATCATGCAGTTTGCTCGTTATACACTGAATTTCATATTCGTCGTTTAGTTTATTCATAAAAATCATCAAGTTTTATTAAAACGACAGCAAAAGTTGCCACACACCGCAGCAGCATTCACCGGGTATCGTATCAGCTGCAACAGCAGCGCTCTTATTGGATTTTGGTGGGAAATTTTCAATTAAATTTGATAATACGTATATGTATGTATGTATGTGGTTATAAGCACAGTGTGTGCGTTATGCACCCAGACTGAAGCCAAACTACAGGAATAAACTCAGGAAGCCGACGGTGCCTAAGCTCCTTAGACCATCGGTTATAATTTTCAGACAAACTAAGGAACCGTATGGTGCTTAATTTCTTCATGTTCCATTTTTGTTGCTCCGATCTGTCGAAAAAGCTGAAAAAGCTGAAAAAGCCTTTCAATATGAGGTGTAGCTCCGTATAGTTCTACATCTGGGTTGCAATTACAGTTGCAAAACTGTATCTTGAGTCGCATAACCTAAAAACGTGATCAAACCTTGTACCAGTTTAGGTAACCGACCCGTATGGAGCTCTGGACCACGGCTAAAAAAGAGAGAGTTTCTGTGAAGCCCCTCCGACATATCTAATTTAAGGGATCATTGGAGTCTCACTACACCAGCTGTACACCAGAAGTGCGGCTGCGAGCGGCCAACGCTATATGAATATGTCCAATATTTAAATCTACTCGCGCCGACGAGGTTGGGCGCCAACTTTGAAACACGTGGCGTAGATTCCAGCTTTAATGAAAAAATTAAAGTAACCTCGAATGATAGCTTGCAATTTTGATGACGAAAATGGGCTTGCTTTGAGAGTTTACACCTTGAATATTTGGTTGGGAATGTGCCGCAGCCCAGCTCGTGTTTGGTCCCTTAATTGGGAAGGTGCCGCTGCCCAGTTGGCTGATGCCTTCGATGAAATTAAGGCTGACAACACCAAGACGCATTGGATGGGACAAGAAGGTGTAGGTCCTGGTGACGTATATTATACTACAGCGTTCCTAAAAAGGAGCACAAATTTGTATTGCGATTTGTTGTATGCGAGAAGACTATCGCTCATCCCTGTAAACGAAAGCTTTTGAGCATACCACTGATTTGCGTTACGGCCAGACTGACACGGTAGTACGCCGTGTACCTATCAAATCGTGATCTGCATGACAAAGCATCCCCTAACAGGTTGAGGTTGATTGAAATACGATCATCTGTTGTGTCATATCCCATCTCGAAGAACGCGTAAACCAAACCGATAAACCATGTTGTAATAGCCAAGTTTTCAGTCTGTTAGACTCCGTACGCACTCTCCAAAATCCAATTGATTGACACACATAACTACTTTGTCCGAATTAAAGCTGCGTTGGGAAGCCGGAAAACGATCTGCCGCTCTATTGCTATGTCCCATTGTTGACTCGGCTATAAACGAGAGCTACCACATACGCTCATAAATAAGAAGAATAAAACAAACGACGAGCGTAAGGATGATATGATGATTTCACCTGCTCTTCTAGGTCTCAGGCGAATGCAGTTTATAGACGCCAGCTTCTGATGGAGTTTGTGATTCCGGTACTTCATCGCTGTTTTCTGCTTGAACCTGAAAATCATGTTCAGACCGAGTTCAAAACATCAGAGCATACGTAGAAGTATGAGGAGAGTAGAAATCTCAATGTGGGGTCTTGAACACATCCATAAAAAGGGCTCTGGGTTCAAGTTTTGAAGAAGTAATTAAGATTTCTCTGTATAAGTTTAAGACCCAGGAGCATTTATCAGCGCAGAGGCAGTAAAACTTCTTTCTTACTTTCTAACTTAATTTATTTAATTTTTTGCACATTTAATTTTTTGCACGGGACCGACTCTACGTCTGTCAGTATCAAATTTAGTTTGAATTGGTTCAGCTAACAAAGTTTTTACAAGACCGAATTCTAGGCTGCTTGAAGAACTGTTAAAGGAGATTTGCCTTTTGGTTATTAGGTAGCTCTGATTGGGAGCAATAAGTGCAGGAAATTCAGAGCAAGTGTGAAGAGAGTAGAGCATGTGAGTGTTCAGCATTTGACAGAAAGAGGCTATCCTTCTAAGCGCAGAGACGCTACAGAACCCTCGATCGCCAATGGGCTGGGAGCCGAAACGACTACTTGAACTCTTCACAGTAGAGACACAACTAAGCAGCTTGGTCATATACAGCTTGTCCGGCAACACTATGGATATGAGAACCCTATGGTTCAGCCAGTTCAACCTAACCTTACCTTCTATATATATATGTATTTTTTGTGGAAAAGTAGTGCCTGGGAGTGGAATCCTCAATGCAACACTGTGCATTTAACATACATATAGAATTTACGCTGTAGATTCTGCAGTCACTTGGCTCCTCAGTCACTTGCTCAACCAGCCAGTGACTCAGTTAGTGAGTCAGTTAGTCGACAATTTTATTGCGCCACACAGAAGCGACCAAAAGCGCACACATAAATATATATTATGTATGTATGTATGTATGTATGTATGTATGTATATAAGCTTGTGGTACATAATGCTGCCACATAAACGATGGTGGCCATAACGAGACGACCACAGCTGTCAGCTTGACATAGCGCAATGATTATGGCTTACAAAGTGGCGAGTGGAGTGTGAAGAACTTCATTGTGACGCGGTAGACAAAGCGTCTGCATTTCAATTTGGCTTAATATGAAATTATTCAAAAATTTTCGATTTTTTTTGTTTTTAATTTTATTAATTTTTTTCATTATTTTTTTAATTTTTTTTTTTGCTGTTGTTGCATTTTATTAAAGTTTGATTTTTACTGCTTTTTTATTTTTGATTTTGATTTTGGTTTCCACACTTCGTTTCGCAAAAGTTTGCTGTAAATATCAAACAGCGAAACGCCAACGACGTCATCGCTGGGATTTCGATGTAAATGAGGCCAATATGTTGCTGGGTTGCATATGTACCTATGTTGGTGCTCTTGTATATTTATCAGCTCACCGCCGCTCGCTTGGTCATACCAGCAGTTCAGTTGATGAACTATGCTGCTCCCCTTTTTTGTTGTTGTTGTTGTTGCCCACTAAGTTTGACTTTGGGTTCGATGTGAATTTTGAGATTGCACACACATACACATACATACGAGTACATAGATTGTATAAGTATTTTTGGTTATTTTTATAATGTTAACGATTTGCCGCCATCGTTGCGGCGCGCTGGTTGCCGGATGTGGTGCGAATTGTTGCATATATGAATTTGCAATGAGCAATGCAACTGCTAAATGGCAACCTGGCGAACTGGCAAACTGTGGCATTGGCAAGGCAAAGGCGATAGCGTTGACAGCAACGCCGACGAGATGACGTTGCAAGTTGCCACAATGTCGGCTAAAAACTTTTATATTTTGCACACACACCCATCGATAAACAAGCATTTTTACACTTTACTAGTGTGCGCACAGTTGGTGTGGCATGCAGCTGTATGTTTCACAGTTGTGGCGGCATAAACAACACCATCAAAATCCTTGTTCGTCTTCCAAGTCCAAGTACGAAGATGTCTTAGCTGGCGTAATTTAAATTTTTCGCCTGTCAACAGACAAATACACAAAGCGTTATATGTACCATATGTATATATGTATGTAGGTGGTGATATGAACATACCTTTGTATACACTTCTGCATACACAACCTTACAAGAGCATACATATTTACATACACGTATACCCAGCACATTTTGTTGCCTCTCAACCTTGTCGATGTCTCTTGGGTGTCTACCAGCCATTGTAGTTGTTGTTGTTGTTGTTGTTGTACTTTGAGTGGCAAATCGGCAACCTTATTTGGTTCGTAAATAGGGCAAACTCGCCTAGTCTTTCGCGACAGTCAAAAGGTTGTTGCAAGCACTGTGGCCGTAGTTGCATGACTGACTCGTCTCGCTTTGTGTGGCATTTTAATTTTTGATTTTTCTCGTCTTATATTTACACCTCGCTGTTGCTTGCTATTTTTCTTGCAGCTACTATCTGCCACTGTTGCTGCTGCTGCTGATTTCCATTGTTGTGTTAACCATTTTTATTTTATTCCATTTTATTTGTTTACTGATTTTTTCTCCCAACGAAGTAATGATTGATATGGTAAAGTGATTTTAACGAGGCCATTTAATGGTAACTTGATGTGTTGGCCGAGGTCTCTTGGGGTCTTTAGGTTATATTATATTCTTATTTTGTGTGGCATAAAGGGTAAACAGAATTTAAGAAAAATACAAAAGTTGCAAGTGAAGAATTTTAGCTATCAAAGGTGGAGGCCATGTAGGCAGAGGCTACGTTGATGAGGTGGAAATACCTTGTACGGTGTAGAGAGGGGGAAATATTATAGTTATTTTTAGGTTGCTGCTCTCTACTATAGGCAATTATAATGCCAAACTCGTTGAGGAAAATGTGTAAAATAAATTCTTAGCCTTTGTCTTTGAAGTAAGAAGTTCTTCAGTGACATTTAGTTTTTTGCTTCATTCATATCGATTTATATCTGCATAAAAGGCACCGAGCTCCATATATGTGTACAAGATAAATGGGTCTTGGAGGTATTAAATTCATTAGAAAAATTTTGGCTTTAACCTCCATTTATTTCTACTGACCTACAGCGACTTCCGCATAAGGTCAGTGGGAAGAATTCTTCGTCTTGATGTAGTTCCAACAAATGCAGAAACATACAATTCTATCTCAGTCACCTCCGAAAGTCTGTTAAATTTTTATGAGGTGATTTTTATTTTATTGTTTATGTGAAAATACAATCGACAATCTCTGCTATGGAGCCATCTCAATTGGAAAAATATTTTTCTATATTATTTTATACATTGTTTAGAACTTAAAACTCTCTTCATGTTTGAACTTGATTGTATGAAAGGAAATGACATCAGATGAAATAGAATAAAGACGACGTTGAGATGCAACATAGATAAAATGGATTGATTTAGTATGGCAGATAAAAATGTAGTACAGTCTGATATGACGTTGCATGATTTACTATAATATGAAATTGTATAAAATGATGTGTAATAAATAATATGATGAGATGTCATGGGATGTGATATGACATGATGTTATACAATAGTTTATGGTGTGATATGAAATGATGTGATATGAACTGAATTGCGATGTTATGATATTAAACGATGTGATATGATATGTTGTGATATCAAAGAATCAAAATAAGAATACACATAAAAAAGTAATATAACTGGCATTACATAGTGTGCTCTTATGTTAAATTATATGAAATGGAGTGTTATTATACGATGTGATATGATATGATGCGATATGATACGATGTGATATGATATGATACGAAGTGATATGATATGATATGATACGATGTGATATGATATGATACGAAGTGATATGATATGATATGATACGATGTTATGCGATATGATATGATGTGATATGATATGATACGACGTGATATGATATGATACGATGTGATGCGATATGATATGATGCGATATGATATGATGTGATTTGATATGATATGATACGATGTAATATGATATGATGTGATGTGGTATGATATGACACGATGTGATGCGATATGATATGATGTGATATGATATGATACTATATGACACGATATGATGCGATATGATATGATGTAATATGATATGATATGACACGATGTGATGCGATATGATATGATGTGATATGATATGACACGATGTGATGCGATATGATATGATACGATATGATATGATGCAATATGAAATGAAGCGAGATGAGATGATGCGATATGATATGATGTGATAGGATATGATATGACACGATATGATGCGATATGATATGATATGATGCGATATGAGATGGTGGGTTATGATAAGATGCTATGTGATAAGATACGATATGATATGATATGATGCGGAATGATATGATGCGATATGGGATAATGCGATATGATATGATATAATGCGATATGATATGATAGGATGTGATACGATATGATATTACGCGATATGATATGATGTGACATGATATGATGCAGTACGATATGATGAAATATGAAATGAAATGATGTGATAATATATGATGTGATTTGAAATAAGCTTAGATATATGATATAAAATAATATGATGATATAGATATATAACGATGTCATATGAATATAATATGACATGGTATCATATGATTCATAATGATAGGGTGTTATATGTTGTAGTACGATATGATATGAGTTAGTATGATATGGTGTGGTGTTTACATATACATAACATGAATTGAGGTGATATTTTAAGAAATGAACTGAAATTATATCATATAAAATGATGTAGTATCTATATGATATGATATGGTGTGATATGGTTCTCTATAATACGATATGATATCATGTGATGCAGTGTGATTTAATGTTTTATGACTTGATAAAATGTGATAAGTGGTATGATGTAATACATACGTGTAAGACATTATATAATCCGATATTATAAGGAGTGCTATGCCCGAATATTTAGGAGTTGATTTAAAAAAAGATATTATTACGTGAATTCATATGATGTATTATGATGTAACATCATAATAATAATTTATAAGAAATTGATCAGTTGATTTGATGGAAGTTTAATATATTAAATTATTATTATTATTAAAATTAGTTTAAAAAAAAATAATAATAAGAATAATAAAAGTTATAGGATGCATGATGTGCAGCGGCCTAATATGTGATATGTCGTAATATCATACGAATATTATATGTATGACATCATTTCTGATCTAAAAAAAAACTAATTCAAATCCGGTAGGTTGTACTCATCAACATGTCTTATACAGACGATATTTTGATAATTTGTGATAGGATAAAAGTCAAGTTAATGTCATATAAGATGATGTGGATTGATATGATGTAAAACATGGCATGACATGATATCTTATGAAATGTTGTAATATAAAACACAATGTGATTTTATATGAAATGTGTTTACGATAGGATAAAATGAAATTAAATTCGGTGAAATAAGTAGGGATGACATGCTCTCAGGTCTGTTGATGGTGCGATATAGTAATAGGTAGGATATGATTTGCTTTATTTGATATGATAGATGCTTATGAATGCAATCAGCAATGAATAATGAGAAATGAGAAGAGTGTGAGGAAATTTTTTTTTTTGTTGGATAGACATATTTAAGTCGTTGAATTTCTAAATAATTCCAAACTTTTTCATGATCTTGCTATGAGCAAAATTTCGTTGAAATTTGCCTGCAAAAAAGTCCCAAAAAACTTGAAATTTGTTTGCTTTTATAGCTTCACAGAGTGCAATCATTGAAATTTGCTTAAAATTCTTCAAAATATGTCAATTAGTGCATTTACAGTTGAAAACACTTAGCGAACGAAGATGTCATACAACACCACAACAACAATGCCACTAACCATAGCTTAGTGTTGCAAATGCTACGGCCAATGAACTACAAATTTTTGCAGGTTTTATGAAAAAAAGAGCAAAAAACAGCAGAAAAAATTGCCAGTCATCAGCTATCGCTAATTGGGGCTGAAGTCAATCATTCGCAGACAAGTAGTGGCTAAGTGACAGTAAAAATGGCATGCCATCTGCTCCGTACCCAAATTGAAAAGTTAATTGGAGAAAGAAAAGCGTTGCTAAACAAACTCGATTTGAACTTTGTAAATAAACTGTCAATATTGACTGTCAACTATGACAATGGATGAATATGTATGTACATGTTTGTACATATGTGTGTTTGGTTCATTTCAAAAAATTAACGTAAGCAAATATATGTATGTACGAGTATATACCATACATATATACTCAAATAGCCCGCCAGAAGCTGCACTTTAAACGCTTTGCAAAGCAGTGAGCCGCTCGCTGCAAGCAACTATGTATATGTGCATGTGTGTTCATTATAACTATATATGTAAATATGTACGTAAGCAGCTTAATCCCGGAAGAATTGTTCGCAAAGTGAAAATTTACAAGAAGTAAACAGCATTTTTCGACGGTTACAGCGACTAAGAAAACAATAATGTCGCTTTGCGCTGAGCTTGCGCTGTTGTTGCTACTTTTTCAGCTTGTTGTTGTTGCTATTTTTATTTTTTATTTTTTTATTTGTATTTTTTTTTGTAAGTTTAGCTGAGTAATGCATCAGTCGTGTAAACAAAAACAATGTGCCAAACGTGCAACAGCCAACAGGCAGCAGCACAGTTCGCTGCCATCATCATCAAAACTGCCATCCGCAGCACCAATAGTGTAGCACAGCATAAACGGCAACAACAACAACAACAACAACAGTCGTCAACAACAGCAAAGGCATCCATCAAAGGCGTTGATGTGTTTACAAAAGTACTAGACGAGGCAGGGTGGATGTTGCAACTTCTAAAATGCAGATGCAACTGCGGGTGGATACCCTTGCATACTTATGTTTATACATATATACATATAACTATAATATTATATGTATAATCCCAACAGCAGCAACAACATACGCCAACGGCAACTAAAAAGCTTTGCCTGTCTTAGCCAGCTACGCCATGCTGGCAGCGCAAGCGAAGTAAATTTGTTTACCGAACATACATACGTACATAGAAGGGGGAGAAGAAGAAGTAGAAGAAGAAAAATTACAAGCTATTTACCAAGTGCAACGTGAGGCGAGCAAAGAATGTCAGAGTAGAGTAAATATCCGTTGTTAAGTTGACTAAAATGCAGTAGCACAAAGCGTATGCATGAATGTGTGTACTCGTATAAGTATGTAGATAATAGCGGAGCATGTTGCAAGCATGTGTTGCATAGAGAAAATATAAATAAAAAAATGAATAAATTAAGTGAACTCCACATGTAGAGGTATGCATATTAATGTGTGTGTGTGTGTGTGTGAAGCAATTATCAATGCTCATCGCAAGTACCGTTATTATCAGCGCTGTTGCATATAAAAAAATGCCCGAAAGCACGTTGTTGGCGGCGGCGGCGGCGGCGGCTTGGTGTTGTAGATGCTGACCATCATATGGAAATCTAGACAAAAAAAATCACTTCTTTATTGACAACACTACTTATACAATCATATGTACATACACACACACCACTATGCATGTACACTTGCCACCATTAATGTTGGCATTTTGCACTTACTGCCAATTGCAGACAACACTCCTTCAATGCTCTTGTGTAAAATAGTCAAACGCAGTTGCGTTGAGGCTTCGATGGCAATGAATTGCAGATAATACAGGGTGTCCCTTCGTGCTGGATTACATAGGGAGGTGAAAAATAGAGTAGAGTTGAAAGTGTTTTATTTTATTCTAAAACACATATATTTTCGGCGCACGCGGTAACGAAAGGATTATACGGCAGTTGTTGACCTAATGACAGGTCGCCAGCCAACAGTCAACATCAGCAACGTTGACACATGCAGGAAGAGCAAGAAGGCAGACATGAGTGAGACCTTGGCACACCTGCTCTGCATCTGTCCGACCTAATTTAGAGCTCGTCTTAGATATATAGAAGCTATGCAGTTCAAAGGACTAGTTGAAGTATTAAAATTAGAAATCAAGGCTCTCTGAATTGCCATCTGGGTTTACAAAGGAACAACAGGTCTATATATAGCATGACAGCCAGTCAGTAAAGCCCAAGCTAACCTATTTTTTATTTTAGATTGCAATAAAATTTGAGCTTCGTGCTCTCGTCGAGAAACACTTGTCAGATCAGGAAATGGGAACCAAAAGATATCTTACTCTTTGCGAGCTTGAAAAAGTTAATTGGAAAGTTGGTGTGTCTGCTTTAATTTTTTCACTGAACAGTTTCAGTGGTTGAAGAATTTAGGATACAAGAGAATTCCCATAGCCTTCCAATCATTATTGAGCAAGTTTCTTCACGGCTTTCCTAATGGTTGAGAGTGGGAGTGACACTAACGATTGCTGGTCTAGAAAATTTGACTCAGGGCGGCGGCCCATTGTTCATAGGTGTGTTGTCTTATTACCAAGGAAAGCCGCATTCATTGAAGGCAGTGCAATTCCCATGTGATTTATTGGACTGGTATAAGACTGGTATAGAGCTGGCTAATGTCTTGTTATACATTAAATAGGGGAAAACTTCTGTGATTGTAGACTGGTACGACTGGTACACTACTTTTTTTTTGTATACAAACGACCTCACATAATTAAAATTGAGGTTCTGACACTTACTCTTTAAAAGAGGACTAATGAGTGAATTATATATATTTTGATAGTCTCCATAATCATTTTCTTCATAGACACAAATGAATAGACAGAAAAGCTTCACAAAACTTAGCTCTTACAGTTTCTGGAAGCTTAATTCCAATCATTGTGTTATTCGCTGGTTATACTGGGTAAACTGTTTCTCTCTCCATTCAAACTAATAATAATAGTAGCCCAACGGTTATCCCAGTCCCGCCCAGCCCATCTGCACCTCTGTAACGTTTCCTCTCATATTTATCTCTCAGGAGTTTTCATAACTATTGTTCCTTTTGAAAAAAAAATGACTTCCCGAGGTGTATTAAGC
Source organism: Ceratitis rosa (assembly GCA_037013455.1). NCBI lineage: Eukaryota > Metazoa > Arthropoda > Insecta > Diptera > Tephritidae > Ceratitis > Ceratitis rosa. Next base: position 7,494,898 of record JAWMAG010000031.1, on the reverse strand, counting down.
CATGAATTGACTGAGCAACTCATTAGATATTGACCAGGCATACTAACACTGACCAAACCTAACATGACTGAAGGGAAAACCTGATTATATAACTGTAACCTGAGAGATTCAGCAAAGTGAGTGAGTTCTCTACCTCATAAAAGTGGAATCACTTAAGATATTTGAGACATTACATAATAACATCTCGGATGTATGAATAGAAACAGAAAACATTTTTTATGGCGATCATTTTTGATCTTCATAGAGAGAAAGAGAGAGAGAGAGAGAGAGAGTAAGATTGAGAGAGTGAGAGAAAGATAGAGAGAAAAAGAAGGAGAAAGTGTGAGAGAGAGAAAGAGAAAGAGAGAGAGAGAAAGAGAGAGAAAGAGAAAGAGAGAGAGAGAGAGAAAGAGAGAGAGAGAGAGAGAGAGAGAGAGAGAGAGAGAAAGTGCGCAACTGTTTCTTTAAGCACCTTTAGTTTGCAACTGCAGCAATGGCTGTTAAAGAGCAGACTCATTGTACATATGTACATTCCCTCCAAAGAGTTAGTATTCCGTTATTGTCCGTTAGGTCCTTAGTTCGTAGATATCTTTGCCCCAACAATAACTCTTCTACAATCTTGAAGGTACCCCCTCCTAGAAGCAATTATTGAGAACTAGAGAACTAACTTTGGGCGATCTTATTGCGGAACATGAGGTAGAACTTCCCACCCACAGTTTTCCATATAGTTTCAAACAAATCAATTTTTTTCGGTCCCCATTGATCGCCTGACCCAATTTCAATAGCTCATAATAGAGCACACCCTTATGGTCCCACCTTAACACCATGGATATTCGGCTTTGCCGTGGATGTCGATGGTTGGCCGGGCTTCACATACGATCTCTTGCGCTTTGGGTTATCATAATGAATCCATTTTTCATCGCCAGTGACAATCCGATGCAAAAATGACTTCTTTTGGTGGCGTTGAAGCAACATTTCCGACATGCAGAATCGACATACGATGTCTCTTGGCTTTAATTCAGATAGTACCCAATTTCCAAGCTTCTGGATGAAGCCTAATGATTTTAATCCTCTGGAAACGGTTACTTGATTAACTCCTAATACTTTTGCAAGTTCTTCTTGCGTCTGGCATGCATCTGCGTCGAGCAATGTCTCCAATTCTTCGTCTTGAAATTTTTTTGGCCCTCCGGGTCGTTTTCCGTCGTCTAAGTCGAAATTGCCACTTTTAAACCGTGCAAACCACTTTTGTCACGTTCGTCCGGCTAAAGCATGGTCACCATAAACGTCCAGTAAAATACGATGACTTTCGGTAGCACTTTTCTTCATGTTAAAGTAATGAAGAAGAACTCCCCGCAAAAACACTTTTTCTGGTACAAATTTCGACATTTTCAAATGAATGAAACAAATTGTTGTTGTTCACGCTAAAACAAATGACATCTATTGAAAACGACGCGAAATGACAGAGCCTTTGAAATGAATATAGCCACAGATGAACACGACGCGAAATAATACTAGTAGAGCCCTCTTTTAGAATTAATGCATACACCGGCACTAGTCGAGCGACAGGTCATCTCAGGCCAAAACTTTCGTTCAAAATGCTTCGAAAGAGCTTCGTGAGACACAGAAAGTTCAACGAATACTTTCCGTTATATTTTAACGATTCTACAGTTCTACAGTTGAATACGTGGAAGGTCGTGGGCGGAGCAAGATAAACCTTCCAACATATCTTGAACCACTGTAGTCGATAATTTTCCACTGATTTGACAGAATCTATGTAGGATTTCGTCCGACATATGTTTTCCATCGTAGATAGGACAGCAATTATTTTGTATGGAAAGCAACATCGAAGGTTGCAAGTACAACTCAGTCACCCTGTACGCGCTTACAATACCTCATATGAGTGTCTGCAAATATCCACAAGTGCCAGTATGAGCCTTTTATGCCACCTCACCGCCCAACTTTACATACATATGCATGTGTTCATGTTCACTTTTATGTTCTAGGCGGGTGCGCCGACGACTACCTACCTACAACTCGTGTGCGCCACACAATACAATATTGATTGACCGGCGACGCGCCTTTTGCCGCCGCACCATGATAGATACCGCCGTACTGCTGTACTGTTGCACTGCTGCTCCGCAACGGAATGCAATGCGGTAAGTAATGCAATTAATATTCAACGCCGATAGGTGCGCATAATTTACGTGCTGAGTTTACGATGTTGCGCGCCACACTCACTGTGCGCTCACTGTCCGCGCTACAACTGCTTGCGAATGAACCGAACTGTGCCGAAACAGCAACGCTTGTCAATAGCATGGAGTAAGCAAAAAGAGGTAAAGAAAGAAAAAAAACAAAAACCTAACAGTACATACTAAAAGCAGTGCGCTCTGCGCTCTGCTCGCTGCTCGGAAGGAGGGTTGCGCTAAGGCTGAGCTACAGCCTGCAGGCGTACAGTAAAGGAGGCGGCTTTGGTGAATTACAATGGCGAAGGCGATACTGTAGCAGCAGCGTGCCAAGTGGTCACAATGCAAAATTTACAACAATAATAACAGCAAACATCAACATGTAATACTTGAATTACTACACTAAGGCGCTGAGATTTGCTATGGAAAATATTCTAAAGCCGCAGGAAAAGCATTTTTTAGCATTTCAAAAAACAAAAAAAAAATCAACAAAAAAAAAACACAAACGCGCAGGAGACTAACTAACAAACACATGTGTAGAGAAACGCCCGAAAGCCTGGCAATAACAATAAAAGGCTAAGAAGGCGGGAAATATCAGCGTTTGTTTGCATCTTTCGGTTTTTTTTTCCATCCTCTGGCTGTTTGACAACAATCTATGGCAGTTGTGTAGATTTGCTGCCAATGGCCAATGAATTTCAACCCATCCTCACCCCACCTCTTCACCCGCTTCATCTACCTCTGCGACTTCTATACTCGTATAAGCTTGTGATCATCTATTCAAAATTATGTGGTGATAACAAATGACAATGGCGGTTGTTGTTGTGTGGCAAGTAGGATACTAAGCATGAAAAAGTAGATACATACGTGTATGTATGTGTGACTCTGTGTGCGCTTGCAAAAAAATATGCAATTTAGTCGGCAACACAATCGACACTCAGATCGCTGGTGATAACTTTGCATTGCTTGAAGTGTAAATATTTTAAAATATTTGTTTGTTTGAATTTGAATAAATCCAAGTTGTATTTAATTGTTCTTTGCCAGCTCTAACAGAGTTTATTCACATCTGCTTACGTACTCGTACGTGTATGTATGAAAATATTTGCTTATGACCTTTCTTGAAGAACAAGAATCTAGTCAAACTTTGGTTGGGTAAAGCGCTTTATTCAGTGGCACACATTTTCTACCTTCAGATGAAAGGAGTGGAACAAAAATATGCTAAACTACTCTAGGATACAGGCAGCTCTAATAAAAAGTAATCCATTATTTTTGCAATCTTCGAAAATGTCGGGAAAATAAGGGAAATCGTCAAGGGCGACCGACTAACCGAGACTATTTGAAAAAGGCTGGATACACAAGGAAGCTCAATAATTTCCATCTTCGAATTGCTACTGAAAGGTAACAAAATCGACCAATATATGAAGCGGATGTGCTTCACTTACAGCAACGAGTGATTTGATTCGTAAGGAATTAGTCTCAAGAGTGAAAATCGACTTTCCCATTCACAAAGGTTTCTGTGGAAGAGGCATAATGACATTATCTTCAAAATGGGGAAAAGTTATCGAGCAAAACAGAAGGCCAGAGTGCGAATCCTGCGAGAAATATTCAATATTATAGAAAGTGTATTTCTGATATGAAATAAAAGCTGCTCATAAAAATCCATCGGCCAATCGGATGCGACTTAGAATTGAAGACCCCTCTACTTGGAAAGAAACGGAACACTAATTGGAGGCGGTATAAAGCGTTCACTCTTAGAACATGAAATTCTCAACCGACTTGCAAAATTATGCATCTAAAGTTTCAACCAAGGCATTGGCAAGAAGAGAATATTCTGGGTACCGGCTTGTTTTATGCACCCTATTAATACCCTTTCTTGTCCTTTTATGTTTCTAAAACCAAACCACTAATGTCGGCACCATTGGAGCTCCTATTGATATGAGGAGTTGAGTTGAGTTGACCATCGGCCTGTGAACCATCATCATCTCAAATGCTCAAACCATTGGGTATGTCTTCGTTCCAAGAAAGTCGTGTAGCGTCGTATCAACTGAGATGCTTTTTGCTCTTTTGAGAAAGTCTGTGGAACATTTGCCTGGTATATTTCTAAGACCAGCTCAAAGTCGTGCTACATTTTCTGGAAAATCTATTCAATCAAGGTAATATACGAACGTGCCCTATGCCACCGTTAGATGAGTGTATGTATTTTGTACGGCTGCTTGACAGTATTCCAAACAAACTGGACGGTCTGTCGATAATATTATTTGCGTTAAAACTTACTCCAAAATAATGAGTGCGTTTACGATTCGACTCTTGTGGATTCTGGACTCTCTCGCTGGCTCTGTCTCTCTCTGATAGCTTCAGTCAGTACTTTCGAACATTATGATCATAGCTGAACGTGTCAACGATCTGTCTGTCTACTGTCCCGTGAACAATAAAACTTGGCATCAAACGAGGAATACTAATGTTAGACAGTACTTGGCTATGATATTTTCTCCGATATGCACGTTGTGCTATAACGCTGTATAAAACTCTTGAAATTGAAATCTGGCGCAAAAGCACTCTTTACAACAGCTGCTACTTTTGACTAGAGTAGTAGGCTCTTGATGAACAACGACCAAACTCTAAAAGTCGCTCACCATTTCCGTCCTGCTGTATGAGCTTTTGATATAAAGGTTTTGCGTAAGATTTATGGTTCTCTGCGAGTTAGGAACAGCCTATACCGTAGCGGATGGAACGATAAGTACGAGTTATACGGCGACATTGACATGGTTCAGCGAATCAAGAGGTTGGATAAGAAAACTACAGCTTTGAGTTTTTTGTGCAGTACCCGCTAATGGATGCAAAGGAAGAGGAAGACTTAGTAGAGATGGACCTGACTGTATTTGGTATTTCCGAGTGGAGCTAAACAGCGAAAGGAAGGAATGAATGCCACGCTATTGTTAACTCGGGTAAGCTCTACCTATGACAGTAAAGAAGAAGAAAAAGAGTTTAACTCTAGTTCAGTAATTAAATGCGCTATTTCGAGCTTCGTGGCAGGCTTTGAAATCGATTCGAGAGATATTAAGTTTGTTCCAGAGGGTTTTGAGCCACTGTTAAAATTAAAAAAAAGCTCATACTGGTTTAAGCGAAAAAAAAGCGCTCATAGAAAAAATGTTTGGAAAGATTTATAAAAGAGATCTACCAGGTGTGTAAATATGAAACCGGAATTTTTGTACAGAAAAAACACGTTTATTATAATGATATGATACAAAGTATCTTATTCAAAGTATTGTTCGTTGCTATATACCAGGTGTGTTAGTTGAAATTTACCGGTTTTTTCGATAAAGAAATCACTTAATTTTCAGAGGAATCTCAAAATTTTTTTATTCAAAGTATTGACCATTGGTTTCTACACATTTCGCCCATCACTCAGGCAAATTATGGATACCATTCCAAAAAAAATTTTTCTCTTTCGAGGCAAACCATTCGACGAGCCATTTTTCGACTTCTTCAAAATTAGCGAAACACTGCTCTGCAAGGGAGTGTCCCATCGATGCGAAAAAGTGATAGTCGGACGGGGCGTGGTCTGGAGAGTACGGCGGGTGCGATAATATTTCCCAATTAAGTTTTTTTAATGTGTCTTTCACCAGTTTAGCGGTATAAGACGGCGCGTTGTCATGTTGCAAGATAACTTTGCCATGTCTTCGGGCCCATTCCGACCGTTTTTCGATCAACTCATGATTGAAATTTATCATTTGTTGTCGGTAGCGATCCGTGTTCACCGTTTCACCAGGTTTTAACAACTCGTAGTACACCACACCACACTGGTCCCACCAAACACAGAGCATTGTCTTACGGCCAAAGCGATTTGGCCTTGCAGTCGATGGGCCAGCTTCACCAGGGGAAAGCCATGATTTTTTTCGCTTCGGGTTCTCAAAATAAATCCATTTTTCGTCCCCCGACACAATTCCACGCAGAATTCTGGATCTTTCCCATGGCTTTTAATTGTTGGCAAATTGCTCCTCGAGTCACATCTAGTATTTCTAAGGCAAAAATAATGCATTACTTTTTACTAGACCAAAAACTGCAAAACTCAAACTTGCCTCATTTCAACGAATCAGCCGTGAGCGGAAGTGCAATTTTAAAAATTTTAGGAAAAAACCTATTTACAACGTTCCCAAAGGCTCGGCAGGAATGAGCAACAAATACATATATGAATTTTAATATAATATGTAAATACATATGTATACTAGTATTTATATATATTCGTATATATTTATATACTTCTAAACAAATGCATATTTTACAGTTCAAATAAATAAGAGACCGAAAATGAAAAACGAGTACGAGTATTTATGTATCATATTTATTAGTTTACTCTCTTGTGGTTGTTGCCACAAACGCTGATGGATTTTGAATTTTGTATACAAATAAATCTGAGAATTTTGTGAATTTTGTGAACTTCAAATTTATTTTATTTATGCAACCAATGTTTGCAATTCATCATTCATGTTGCGGTGTTTTTGCTGCAACTCCAGTCGGTGGCAGAGGTTGCTTGCGTCCCTGTGGCATATACGTCAAAGCAGCGCCAGCAGCAACAGCAGCGTTAGCGGTAGCGACCTCAGCCAGCCTCAGTTGGCATTTATTTGTCGCTTTGCTTAGTTTTTTTTTTTGAATTCAATATGGGTTTTTATGTTTTTCTTCTTCTTATTTTATGCAAACATTTCGTATTAGCCAATACACATATTGGCCGATGGAATCTGTATAAAACTGTAAACGGTACAATATTTAGAAGCGAACAAATACAACAAAACAAACAATACATTGCTGAGTATTGGCGAACAAGAAAAACGATTTTCAGTAAGTCAATATATATTTACATACATACTTATACTTCTGAATGCCAAATCCCCGCATTTGTTGCTTATTTGCTGGCAGCGGGTTGTTGTCAATCGCGGTGTAGCATTTCATTTGATTTCAAGAATTGACTTTTACACGAGCTGAGTCAGCGAGCAAAGAATTTTTGTCAACAAGCACATTTGTCTGCCATGAATCAATGAATCAATGAATCAATGAACAAATAACAACAACAACAACCAACAATTGCTTGTATAAACAAATATTCCTCGCGATTTGAAAATGAATGAAAAAGAACAAAAATGTTTAAGGGCAAACACAGACGAAAAAAAACCATAATGGGTTACTTTGAGTACAAATACAGGAGGATGGGTGGGGATGTGAGTTTCAGTGAACGCTCCATTGACGAATGTGTGTATTTTTCTATTCTTGATCTCACGGCGTACCAAAACTAAACTCTGAAATTCACTCATCATTTCCGTCTTACTGTATGGCGTAGAAGCCTGGACGACGTCGACATCCGATGATGCGGCCCTGGGAATCTTCGAGTGAAAAGTTCTGCGAATGATTTATGTTCTTATGCATGTCGGCGAGTACCGCAGACCACGGAAAGAAATGATACGAATGACGAGATGAGTTGATTTATCCAAGTTTGGCTCTCGATCTGTTTGTTCGCACACTAGTGTTTCAGTTATTGCGATATTTCAAAAAAACTTGGTGCACAGATGCATTTTTATATGTTTAATTGTCGATTTCGGATGGACTTCTCCTGCGTGGTGCTTGATGGTTTCCAAACAAGGAAGGGACCTACAGACCACTTCTCAACGGCTGACAAATTCGTATCAGGAGCATTTATTTCATATCAGAAATATACTCGGAGGGCTTGAGATTCCCTGGCGACAGCAGATAGAAGAATTATTTTTCTATAATTTAGGATTTTCATCGAGCCAGCACTCGAACCCTGAGCATCTGAATGGCAGTCCCCAATGCTAACCACTCGGGTATGAGATTTGGTATTCTACGCGCATACCAGGTCTCTTCAAAAGAAACGGTGAATTTTGAATATTTTTGAAAAGTATTGATTTATTCATTTTCAATTTTTATTCATCAAAATAATCCAACTCAGATATGGTTATGCCATCGGTTCTTTCAATTTTCGAAGCACTTGTGCAATTCGCTTTTCGGTATTGCCATCAACTCGTTCCTCGATTTTGACTTTATTTCACCAATTGTGACAAAACAATATCCTTTAATTGGTCTCTTCAGTTTTGGGAATAAAAAAAGTAGTTTTCCTTACTAAACGTACGGCCTGTTGCCAAGATCTCTTGATGCACCACGCCATCGAGCAAAATCTTCACAGTTGATCGAACTTGGCGTGCTTTTTCAGTCTTGGTTTATCTGGCCGCTTCCATTGTCAACTATATTGTCTCGTTTCGTCACCAGCTATGATCCTTTCGGGCGACCCGGACTCGCCGACTGTCACACTCAACATTTCAAATACCTTGGACCACTTCAGCCCGAGCCCTGTACAATTTGAATCTTCGTTACGCTTTTTGACAAATCTAAGCTGAAAAAAATTGCTTCCACAAGAGGCAGTGTGTCATTTAAATTCTTAGGGGTTATGTGAGTTCAATGTCTGATGAGATGATTTTAGAGACGCTAAAGGGGTGTAATAGGATGTAGTCAAGCTTCTGGGTATGCTGTTACAGTTGCAAGGCTATACTTAATTCCTACTCTTGCGGCCACGTCGCGCACCTTGGAAATGTAAGCAACCCTTGTGCAAGATGTGATAATCAACCCGTGTGGGCCTTGGGTCACGGCTAATGAGAGAGGAAGCTTCAGTGGAGCCACACCGACTTATTCGGTTTAAGGGTCCGCTGAAGTCTAATTGACCTTGAAGCAAGCGGATCGCTATATAAATGTGTAAAAACTTTAAATTTACTGGCCTAGCGAGGTTCTGCGCTTGGTTTGGGACCCGCCACGTAGAAACCAGCTCCAATGAATAGAAGTTATACAACGCCTCGGATGAGATACCCCCTTTCTGCTGATGACCCCCGCAAACGAAATAAGGATCATGATTTGAGGGCATGCACCTAGAATGTCTGGTCTCTTAATCGCAAGAATAAAGGCTGACATCACCGCCGTCCAAGAAGCAAGCGAATAGTTTCTTGTGACATTTACTACAGCGGTCATATAAAGGAGCTCAAACTTGGTGTTGGATTCGTGGTGGGAGAGAGACTCCGTCGTCGAGTGGATGAGCGGCTCGCCACAATCCGCATCAAAGCAAAATTTTTCAACATATCGTTAATTCGCGCCCACGCCCCGACGGAAGAGAAGGTCGATTTGGCCAGAGATGCCATTTATGAGCGCCTAGAGCAAACTTATGAGCGCTGCCCCCGACGCGAAGTGAAAATTGTGCTTCGCGATTTTAATGCTAGGGTGGGCAAAGAAGGTGTCTTTGGTGCGATAGTTGGAAAATTCAGCCTCCACAACGAAACATCCCCTAATGGGTTGAGGCTGATCGACTTCGCCGGGGCCCGAAATTTGTTTGTCTGTAGTACTAGATTCCAGCCGAAAAAATTACATCAAGCTACTTGGCTGTACCCTGATCGAAAAACACAAAACCAGATCGATCATGTTGTGATAGATGGAAGACATGTCTCCAGTGTTCTTGACATGCGTACACTCCGAGGACCCAATATCGACTCGAACCACTATCTTATTGCAGCAAAGATACGCACCCGCCTCTGTGTATCGAAGAGCGTCCGTCAACAAACACAAGGAAAGTTCGACGCCGAAAAGCTGAAATCACAACAGACTGCCGAGTGATTTTCTACTCGACTGACACTCCTGCACTTATCAGCAACTCGGTATACGGGAACTGTGGGACGGCATTTCAAGCTCCCTACGTACAGCTGTAAATAACAGAATTGGATTTCGTAAAGGTCGCAGAAACAGCTGGTACGATGGGGACTGCCGTCTCACAGTGGAGAAAAAACAGACCGCCTACCTCGCAACCTTGCGATCGACCATAACACATGTGGGGTGGGATAGATACCGAGAACTGAAGAGGGAAGCAAGACGCGTCTGCAGACAAAAACAGAAAGAGGCCGAGATGTGCGAGTACGAGGAGCTTGAGAAGCTGGCCGACAAGGGTAACGCTCGAAAATTCTACAAAAAGATACGGCGACTTACAGAAGGTTTCAAGACGCTCTTGTAGGACCCAGGGAGGTGAGTTAGTGGCAGATGCTCAGAGTATACTAAATTTAAAGAGGGAGCACTTCTCTAGCCTGCTGAATAGCAGTGAAAACGGAGTAACCGGAGATAGTGAACCTGAAACCCCAATCGACGACGATGGAAAAGACGTTCCACTACCTAACCATTAGGAAGTTCGAATAGCAATCGCTCGCTTAAAAAACAACAGAGCGGCTGGAACTATTCAATTATAGTGGGATAAGCCTCCTTAATATCGCCTATACGGTCCTGTCGAGCTTATTGTGTGAAAGACTAAAGCCCACCGTCAACAAACTGAATGGACCTTATCGGTGTGGCTTCAGACCTGGTAAGTCAACCATTGACCAGATATTCCCCATGCGCCATGCGCCATGGAAAAGACCCGTGAAAAGAGCATCGACACCCACCAACTCTTTGTCGATTTTAAAGCCGCTATGTCTGAATTTCTGTACAAGATGCTGCAAGGATGATGGGGAGGAGGAAACGGTCAACCATCTCTTATGCGACTATACTGCTACGGAATATTGGGATCCTACTGCTGAATGGTCTAACGAGGATAGCCGAAGTCAAAGTTATGGCTGTGATGAGGTTCATTAAAGAATCAAAATTGCTGGATAAAAAAGCCTAAAGGTCAAGTTTTTTTGGCAACACAATGGGTCTTGAGCAGGCCTAAATATATAGAATACGATAACCACTACCAGTTAACCCGAGGGTCTCTTTCAAAATACGATCTCTCCTATACAGAGTATAGTTTGTAATCTCACTTCTGCTGTCTAGAATGCATTGCTAACCACTCGGTTAATGTTACTACCGTGGTCTGCATAAGGTCTTAAGAGACGTTAAAAAAAAGCTGGAGCCAACATCGAAGAGCCAAAACTGCATTCCACTAGCATATACTCTTGATGTGGCCTTTGTGAGGTAGAGAATACCATAAAAGATGCAGTGACTTTTTATTGTTTTTAATCGATAAAAATTTCTTAATGCTCATCGGATAGAGGGACCGAGGGATACTATATTTCGGTTAGTAGACAGTAGAAACTGCAAAGTTCTCTAATACGGTAGTTATGGCAGTGTTTTCAGGTCTCATACCAGTCTAATCAGGGGAACCCTGCTTAAGAAAATTGAAATGGAATACAAATAAAATGATTAAAATTTTATATATAAAATAAAATAAAATATGCTGAACAGAGTTCCTTCATCACGCCAAGAGCACACTGACCTACTAAGCTTAACAAAATTAAATCAATATGTTAACCTTTAAACACTGCACTATTTCGGCAACATTTGAATTTTCCACACTCTCTAATAACATTATTTACTAATCTCATTAGAATTATGAAAATTTTCGCAAATTAATGCATAATTTTATTTTCATACTCTATCGGCGAATGCAGCGCGCCACATCAGCTCCATCAGCTCAACCACAAAGTGCGCCTGCAGCAAACGGCATACCAGTGACGTTAAACAACATTGTAATGTCATTAGCAAATGCCACATCCGCTCGTACACACACAAACACACATACACACATACTCGTACTACGACAAAATATATTTGAAATAATTATATCTCTCTAAGCCATCAAAAAATGTTTAGCTTCTGGACTTGACTCAATTAATGCCAAACGTTTGGCAGCAAAACAAACTAATCGCATTTGACCATCAAGCACCCCTTGTGCGCCATGGCATGGCAGTCCAAAAGACCACCACCAATACAATGATACATATACACAAATACGTACTCGTATAATCAGGCGTTTTAGCTCTGTGACAATTATTAAACCTATCGGTTCGCTGGCACCTTATGGCAGTACTTATGAAGTGCACCTTTGTAATGCAGAAGGGGACCAATTCATCATCCGACATCAGTTTGTTGTTCGTCGATTCTTCATGTTCGGGTTTTCTCAATCGTTATACGATTTTGAAAGAACAAAAGAATGCTGCAGAATGTGCAACACGATCGGCAGGGAAATTTGCAAGTGAAAAGAGAAGGAAGATAGGCATCTTTTCTTACTCACAAAAAAAAATTCTACCTACGAGTGTGACAATTAAGTAATGAGACTGATTCCATAAAAACCCGTATATTTCAAAATTATTCTACAACGCTGTCATCCCCTTCCAAGTAGTACCCTTGGGCAGCTATCCAACGATTCCAGCGCGTTTTCCAAGCTTCGTAACATTTCTGGAACGCTTCGACTGGTATGTCCGCGAGTACCCTCGTCACGGCCGCCTGGATGTCCACAATCGACTCAAAATGGGTTCCTTTGACCACCGATTTTGTTCTAGGAAACAAGAAAAGGTCACATGGGAACATATCGGGCGAATAAAGCGGTTGTTTCAACACGGCAATCCCTTTAGAGGCCAAATACTGGGACACGTTGAGGGCGTTGTGGCATGTTGCGCTGTCGTGATGAAGAATTCAGTTACGAGTGATATCTGGGCGCAACCTGTTGACTCGTTTTCGCAATCTTTCGAGTATTTGGCGATAGTAGACTTGATTTACGGTTCGCTTCGGTGGTAGAAATTCTTTGTGGACGATTCCACGGCTATCAAAAAAGGCAATAATCATCGTCTTCACCTGCGAGCTTTACTTAAACTTAAACTCTTTATGCCATCGAAACACTTGGGCACGACTAAGAGCACTATCACCATGCACTTTTACAATTTTAGCGTTCGTTTCCGAAGCTGTTTCGCCCAATTTAGCGCAAAATTTTAACGCGACGCGTTGCTCTTGATTTCGTTTTTTTTTCATTTTCATGACGAGCACCACGAACACACGTTTACTCAACACGACACAGCAGGCGAACTAAACAAGTTAGAGCGATGGCAAATATATCAATGGAGAGGAGAAGGATTCCGGGAGAAGAGAAAGGGAATTTCAAGGTCTCAGGGTTACCACACCTCGTAAAAGTCAGCACAAGATTAAGTACTGTGCATTCAACTATTGTATATCTCTACATAAGTATAAGTTTGTAACCTCTGCAGCGAGTTTTGGTCACCAAGCTGCAAATGGTAATCTGTTTACGGATACAAAGTGCGCACTTAGGTTATGGAGATAAAAATATCGCCACTAAAAGAAGCAACCTGATACCTCCAATCAATGACTATCATGTGAACAAACCACCACCTAACAGTGATTAACTTTTCCCTTTCCCTATGTCATCACATCTGGGTCGGTATTTCTGCGAAGCTGATTCGGCATTGCAAAATGACATTGAACAACATCAGCAACTCTGTCAGGGTAAGAACGAACCTCTCCGAACCTTTCAAAACCACCAGAGATTTTATTCAAGGAGACACTCCCTTCGTTCGAACTCTTCTACTGCTTGATGGAAGGAGTACAGCGAAAGGCCGGTATATATCTTGAAGGCTTCGAGATTTTACTGCCATATTTTCTGTAATCGGAAGACATTGGCGAAAATTAACCCGGTTGAGATAGAGGAAGAGGCGAAACTGTACAAGGCCTACGTTGACATCGATGACATCTGCGCTGTCTGTCACATGTTGTATGTATGGACGATCAAAATCCAGCGAAGAAGGTGTTCGAAGCGAAAGAGGATAGAGGCCGATGAAAGGAAGACTGTCACTTCGATGAAAAGACCAAGTTGAGGAGAACTTATTCACGCTTGGTGTAACGCGTAAGGAGCGCGCAATGAAAAGGTTTCTGCCGAGAGCTTTTCCGTTCGGCCGTAACTTGATAATGGGTTGTAGGAAAGCTTTCTTGCCTCGTGCGACGTTACACTGAGCATCCAAAGGAATTTACTTTAGACACTCTATAAGGTATTCATGACAAAATTTTAGAAGTACTTTCGAAATTAATCTGAGGTAAGCACTCTGGTGTTAAGCACATCCAAAATAACTGTATGGTCAAGCAATTTCTAGGTGGCGATCGCAATAGCCGAATCATTAGCAGTGCGTCGTGGTACTAAGCGCGTGTTCACGGATCAACCAAATATAAAAAAAAAAACAAATTTCTCATTAAAGCCTCCTCTCTGCAGGAAATGTCAACCCTTCCAAGTGTATTTCTGATATGAAAGTAAAAGGCTCTTTCAAAAATTCCCTTAGCTGCTCAGAAGCACTTAGAAAAAACTGTATTTGTTGGAAAATCATCAAGACGCACACAACTAATTATATATGTATAATTTAAATATAGATGTACTAAAAGGCATTTTTGGAGTACTTCTTAGCACATCTAAAGTACATTCTCCTAGCAATTATTGCCGGGTAATACAATATCGACGGAGTAAATGTGAAAATAAGAGTAAGCACAAATATTGCAACTAAAACAACAACAACAACAACATTACTAAAAGCTACACTGCAACGCATATTTTTTTTTTCTTTTTGTTTTTTTTTGTTATTATTGTATGCAAAATATGCTTTCAATGCACAATCACCACATAAATAAATCAAAAATCTACACCCGGACTACTAATGATGGCGGCGAAACCTTTCTGTTGACCTCGTAATATTTAACATTTTCACAAAAATTCTATAAACACACACTGCAAATAAAATATGCAGCGTAATAAAAATAAAATAAAAAATATAAACCAAAAAATATATGTATGAAAATAACTAATAAATATTTTTCTATGCTTCCGAATTTTGTGATTGCGCGCGCCAATATGAAAGCCTCGGGCGACGCAGGGTCTGTGCTGCGCTGTTATTGCGCTGGTGTGTGTGTATGCATGCATGCATGTACTCGTAGATATGTATATCTGTTTATAAAATACACAAATATGGCATTGCCTCAAATCTGTTATTAGCGCAATTTTTTCCAACCAGGTGGCAATTGGACGCCAAAGAATTGTTTAGTTTTTATTCGTGCGGCTTGCATTAAATTTGTATATGTACATATGTATGTATATAGAGTTATAAATATGTGTGTAATTGTGAATTTAAAATTTTCATTATTTTTACTTATTTTTTTCTGCGAATTCAATCAACAAAAGTATAATTTTTACTACCGCTTCTGGGCTTTATTTGTGTGACTTTGATTGCATTGCTGTGGTTTTTCAGTTCAATTACTTGCAATAAAATCGAAAAAAAAAAAATTAAAAAATATATGGAAAAGTGCAAAAAATCCATAGTAAAATTAAAAAATTAACAGCATATATAGTATTTGAGTCATAAAAGTGGAAACGATTTTAATTTTGTGGTTATGTTTTGTTAACTTCTAGTTTTTATTAGCACAGTGGTGAGCAGAAAAAAATTTAAAAACATCAAAAATCATAAATTTCATCAAAATAATGTACATATGTATGTCTGTATGTTGAGTAAAAATATAAAAAAAAAGCATTTTATAATACTAAAGTAATAAAGTAAGGTTTTAATATTTTTATTCTATATTTACAGATTTTTAAAACTGCATTTTGATATCTGTCAAACCAAACATATCTTGCTTTAACTAAAAGTCAGGCATTTATTGCTTTAAGAGGAGTTTATGGTGCACATAATCGTCCAACTGCTTAAGCAATTGGTGAAATTTTAAAGAAATTTGAAAGGACTGGCTCGGTTACAGATATTGTAAGACTCGGGCATCATCGCTTTGTTCGTTCCACTTTAAATAAACCTACAGTAAGTGAAAGTGTAGCCGAAGAGCCAAATGTGTACATTTCTTAGCGTTCTCGAAAGCTGGGACTTACTTACGGTACATTATGGGGTATTTTGCACTTGGACTTACACCTTCATCCATTTACCAGGTGTACAAGTAAGAAATGTCGTTTTTTTAAAATCAAAAACACGTTAAATTTTGTGGAAAAAGAAAAAATCATTTATTCAAAGTATTTGCCGTCGCTAGCTACACATTTTTCCCATCTCTCGGGCAATTTGTGGATTCCACGCCAGTAGAACTCATCGTCTTTTGCGGCGAACCATTCATCGAGCCATTTTTTCACACTTTCGTAAGAATCGAAGCGCTGCTCAGCGAGTGCGTGTCCCATCGAAGCGAATAGGTGGTAATCGGATGGAGCCAGGTCTGGTGAGGAAGCCGCATGCGGAAGCACTTCCCAATTGAGTGTTTCCAACGTGTCGCGAACCGCTCTTGCCGTATGTGATGGAGCGTTGTCATGGAGAAAAATGACCTTGTGTTGTCTTTTTTGATATTCCGGTCGTTTTCTCTGAAGCGCACGGTTCAAATTGATCAATTGTTGTTGGTAGCTTGCCGTATTCACCGTTTCGCCGGGTTTCAAGAGCTCATAGTAGATGACACCGCTCTGATCCCACCAAACACAGAGCATCGTCTTCTTGCCAAAGCGATTCGGTCGAGTTGTTTTTGCGTTTGAGCATCGTCTTCACAGTTGGTACTTGTTCGCCAAAGGCTTCAACAAGCATTCGGTGCGATTCCGCACCTGTTTTCTTCAAATGAAAACAGAAAATTAACACTGTCCGCGTTTGCTCTTTATTCGGCACGAAACTCGACATGTTGACTGCACTGAGAGTAAACGATAATGACGCTCGATTCGCGCAAAACTATGGTGGTTCGACAGTCAAGGTTGACACTTCACAAGGTCAAAGTTTTATGACAATGGATAAATATTTACGTTTGCGAGACATCTATATGTTCGAACCGACATTTCATACTTGTACACCTGGTAAAGTCGGCCTCACACAAGAACAGAAGCTGGAAGTTGGACGGATAATTTCTGAAAAAAATTTCCTCAGCGTCGAGGCACATTTCTTAGTCGGCGGATTATCGCTTCCGAGAGGCTCCTAGAATCATCAAATAATTGAAGAGCGGCCATTACACCAAATAAAAAAAACTTACTATCTGGTACGCTCTTTGTTGCTAACGGTGATTAGACCTTACTTCTTTAAAAACACCAAGGCGAGCCTTCCACTGTAAATTCGGAGCGTTATGGTTGTATGATAATCGACTTTTTTCGCCTGCCATTGAGGAACCCAGCTTGGACAATATGTGCTTTAAACAGGACAATGCCACACAACACGAGCGAATATGGTTCTATTGCGAGAGACGCTACGCGAAAGACCTTATTTATGCGAACGAGTCTCTAACTTTTGAGCACTTGAAAACCGACCGTCGTCAAAGTATGATTGAGCTCCCGTCCAATATATGCCAAAAAGTGCTCGAAAATTACCTCAAACGGATGATTTGAATGATGTAATGAACGCGAAATCCAAATCGATGACGATGGAAAAGATGTTCCACTATCCGACTATGAAGGTTCGAAAAGCGATTGCTTAACAAAGCGGCCGGAGCTGACGGTATACCGGCAGAGCTATTCAAAGATGGCGGTAAAGAGCTGACAAGGTGTATGCATCGACTACTATGATCTGCTGAAAGCATGCCTGACGATTGGAATTTAAGTGTGCTCTACCCAATCCATAAAAAAGGGGACCCCACAGTCTGCGGCAACTACCGTGGGATAAGCCGCCGTATTGTGCGTATTTTGTGAAAGAGTACAGCCCACTGTCAACAAACTGATTGGACCTTATCTGTGTGGTTTTAGACCTGGTAAGTCAAACATTGACCAGACATTCACCATGCGCCAAACCTTGGAAAAGACCCGGGAAAAGAGGATCGGCATACAGCACCTCTTCGTCGACTTTAAATCAGCCTTCGACAGTAGAAAAAGGAGCTGCCTCGACGTCGCTATGTCTGAGTTTGGTATTCCTGCAAAACTGACGTTAAGCAGCACTAAAATCTCCGTCAGGACAGGGAAGGACTTATCCGAATGCTCATCATACCCGTCCTTCTATATAACGCTGAAGAGTGGACGATATCAATATCTGATGAGTCGGTCCTGGGAGTATTCGAGAGAAAGTTTTGCGAACGATTTATGGTCCTTTGCGCATTGGCAATGGCGAACACCGCAGACGATGGAACGATGAGCTATACGATGAAGTACCCGCTGGTGGAAGCAGAGGAAGAGGAAGGTCTTCACTCCGTTGGAAGGATCAGGTGGAGAGTGAAATAGCTTCACTTTGTATTTCCAACTGTCACCAAACAGATAAAAGAACAGATGAATGGCGAGCTAATATTGCTTCGGCTATAATCGCGTAAGCGGTGCCAACGCCAATAAGGAAGACGAGGAATAATTGTCAAAAAATTTTAGTTTAAACTCACCTTTAGAGAAGCAATAAAGAGTGTACTGTGTGACCAACAAAAAATTTAATTTTTTCAAATTGGCCTTTCAAACTATTTTCCATTTTATGACCGATTAAATTAAATTTAAATTAAATTTCCAGATTTTTCATTTTGACATGAAATTTGAAACTAATTAATTGCTGCGTTTAGCAGCACCTTTAATAATGTAGGTATGTAGATATACATATGTATGTACATATATGTACACATGTGTATCAAAAGCTAATTTTGTAAAAAATTATTTGGAGAAATTTTTTAAATGAGAAAATTGCTCTTGAGCTGTCAAACTTAATTTAAATATTTACTTCGAAAAGTGCTAATTTTATATAAATATAGTAAAATTCACATTATTTGTATATGCATATATCGCTTGAGTGTCTTAACTAGCGTAAAATATTTTATTTTAATCTTACCGGTATTTTATGAAAAGCGATCGACTATATTTTTGATAAGAATTTGCAATATATACATATTCCAATGTACACAGCACAATAGTTCACGAATCTCATTCCACCATTTTTAGACACGAAGAATACCCGAACATTGCAAACGCGCACTCAACACACACGTCTATACTCTAGGCGAACCGATTGCAATCACGCTATTCCTCGTTCCGTTCACCCGAATTTATTGCTAATTTATTTAAACACACTTTTATTTAAATACACTTTTATTAATGAAATTATTACTTAAATTCACTGCTAATTATTTCCTTCCAAACCAAACTGAAATTTCGTTCCTAAATTCACATCATTTTCAACTTTATTTACGCAAAAAAATTTTAGAAAAGTTCCGAATTATCACTTCAGCACTGCTCATTATGCATTGCAAAAGACATACTAAGGAGAAGTGAAGAGAGACAAGCGGAAACAGTGAACGTCGGAAACGGAAACGAGCTTTAACTCAAGACGCTCTCGCTGTATGCAATGAGAAGTTCTAAGAGAAAGTGATATTTTTAAGAGTAAGCAACGAAAATTAGAAAACATGTGTTTGTATCTATAAGTAGTTGTTTTTATAAGATAACAGAAAATTAGGAAGAGCGGCATAAATGTATATATGTAAGTGGAGGCATTTGATGCAAAATGAAATAAGAAATTTGGAATTTTTCTGCAAAAAAAACGTTAAAAAATGTAAATAAAATACTATTAACAAAAGCAAAGAAAAAAAAATTACCACAAATTACAAAAAAAAAATGCTGCAATTATGATAAAAAATATAAAAAAGACACCAAAGAAAGACATCAAAAACCTCGGAGATATTTTTGTACAACAGACTGTTGTGAAAGCACAATGTGAGAGAGAGATGCTAAGGGTTAGGTGTGGCTTGAACTAAACTTACTCTCTTTTGGTCAGCAAAATTTCGTTGAGTTAACCTTGAGAATTGATACTGTGGCACGCTGGACTCTGTATAACGGAAGCACTAAAGACCATCGCAACAGCTGCACTCAAAGGCTACTGAAACTCACCACCAAGCGGCATTGAAGTGGAAAGCATAGTCCGCTGTGAGATCGCAAGGGAATGGTGAAGAAAATGAACCACATAGCATAACGCTTAATCTGGGATCGAATATGGCTAATGGAAAATGTGACGCCGAGCTAGAGCTCAGGAAACCATTCAAGTTTCAGAAGTATTATAGTATTATCAAGCCCTTAGAAGCAGGCAGACAGTGGTTAAGATGGCTGTAGGGAAGCAACTGCATATCTGCTGGGTTCCAGGCCAGAAATGCATTGAGAAGAACAGATATAATTAGTGAGAATATGCAAACGGCCCTCTGCATGGCGAGAAAGACTCTGTACAGTGAAATTTCCGAGAGAGTCGGAGTAGGGTGGTGGCTGAGTTGCTCTAAGAGCAAGCAAGTTAGTCATGATCATTTGCTATGACAGTAATGTAAAACACTTTCACGTCTTAGAAGCTTCGCTGTTCAGATAACAAGTTGAAGTTCTAAAACTGAATATAAAGGCTCTCTTAAACTTCGCAAAAGGTGTAGGCGTCCTACGCTGCTGCTGCAGTAATTTTCGGCCGAGCTCCTCCTCCAATTTGTGGTTTTTGCGTCTTCCTGTTTTTCCAACAAATGGAGGGACCTACAGTTCATACTAAGCCGTTTCCGAAAGGCTGATGGTTTTTTTACGAGGAGCCTTTTATTTTCATATCCGAAATACACTCGGAGGGGTGGACATTCCCTGCCGTAGGGCGACCGCGAATTAGAAAATTTAATTTAATTTTATATTTAAATTAATTTTTAATAATTTTTGGATGTTGATCGTAACAGGATTTGAACCCAGACCTTTCGAATGGCAGTACGAAATGCTAACCACTCGGCTACCGCGGCATCGTTCTGTTTAGTCTGAGATTACAAATAAAAGAATTACTAGTAATTTCTCAATTTTTTTTCGCGCTACTGTATTTATATGAAAATCACTATGCATGGATTACTCTTGATGTTTACTAACGTTTAATTCAAATCTGTTAAAGTTTATAAAAAAAATTTTCGTTAACAAAAATGATTTTTTTAGGATTTGAATTGGCCGATAAAAACAGCGAAAAAATAGTCAAAAAATTCGGTTTTTATTTAAACTATTTTATTTTGATATTTATTTAGAAGCTCTGCACGCAGCTCACCAAGCCACGGGTGGTCATCCCAATGTGGCAAGCGTTGCTACGCAAACAATTTGATGTTATCTATAAATGTTTTATTTATTTATTTTTTTTTTTTGTTAATTTTCTTTTTTAACATAATGTCCGTTCAACAAATGCAAAAGTTAAATTAATTTGCAAACGTGCACTAATGGAATTTTAAAATTTCAACAATATATTTCAATTAATTCTCTTTTATTGATGTATGTACATACATATATCTGTGTTTGCATACGTAACTAGGGCATACTCGTATTTGCCAACTTGATTATTTCAAATGAAAATGAATGCATAAATTTTCACTAGAAAACATTTAATGAAAGAATTTTTCTCAAAAAAAAATATTTTTTTTTTTTTAATAGAGCGAAATATTTATTAATTTTTATTTAAATTTCTAATAAACAATTTATTTTATTGTTTTTTTTTTATATTTACGCATTTTTTATTGCTAATATTTTCTATAGAATTTACAAACATATGAACGTCAAATATGGACTGTTTTGCCAGATAACTTTTTGTCATTTAGAAGGTAATATCATTATGTCTCTCTCATAGATACTCTTGTCCTCAACGGCAAAAAATTATGACAATTGATTGTCACAGGCTTTTCTTGAGTCAAATTTTTCAACACTCAAATCATTCGCCATAGACAGGTACAGATAGCTGGTAATCTCTTGATGCGAGGTCCGAACTATAAGTGGAATGTATAAGAATCTCCCAACCAAGCTCTCGAAGCTGCTGGCAAGACACTATCGATGTATATGGTCTGACATTGTCTAGATGAAACACCATGTTCCTGGTGTTGGCCAAATCTGAGCGCTTCTGGGGGATAACTTCCTTGAGATGGTCCAATTGCTAAAAGTACAGATCCGAATTCAGAGTTTGGCCGTTGGGGGACAGCACTTAGTAGATAACTCTTTGACACTTCCACCAAAAACACACAGCGAAACCATCTTAGCCGTCAATCTTTGCTTGGAGGCCATTTGAGCTAGCTCTAACCCCTTCGACCACGATCGTTTTCCTTAGACGTTGCCGGTAGTAATCCACTTTTTGTCAGCAGTCATCATTCGCTTCAAAAAAAGGGTCCAGTTTGTTATGTTTCAGCAGCGATTCGCAGATGGAAGTTCGGTTCATGAAGTTGTCGAGCTCGTTTGTGTATCCAGCCTTTTTCAAGTGGTTTCAAATTGTTCTTTTGTGTTATGTTTATCACCTGTGCAAGTGAAGTAGTGCTCGCAGGACGATCAGACTCGACGATTTCAATTATTTTATCGACATTCTCGATAGTTGGCCTTACACACCGTGGAATTACTAGAACGAAAGCAACGAAACCGAAATTGTGCACGACTGACTGTTACAGTATCAGTATCACATCAGGACTATTCATATTTTCAGCTAATTAACTAGAGTTTTCGCCTTTATCGAAGAAAAATCGTAGTCTTTGCTAGTATTCATCTTCGACATGGACTCACACACTACTGAGTTAAGTGATCAACACTTCTCCCGTATCTTTTTTAGTGCCAAATATCATCTTGTCCCTCCAAAAACACCTATAGAACACGAGTCACAGATCATCAAAGCCATCTATTGCAAAAATCGAAAAATGGATTACTTTTTACTAGACCAATTTTTTTTATTAAAATATTATTTTTTATTTTTATTTAATTTTAGTCACCGAAAATTCCCTCCCGAGAAAATAATACTGCAAAAAAATTCAATTTCCCTCTAACAAAGATTTATAACCAAAAATTGTGTATCAAGTATGCATTTGAAAAGCAACAACAACAATTTTTTAACATTTTTGCCATGAAAAAGAAGAAAGCAGCGATGCATAGAAACACACACACATACATACATATAAATAAACTAACAAACAACAACCGATAAAGCTCAAGCGCAGCCGAGGAAATGCTTGATTTTTCTGGTCGCGAACACTTTTGGCTCATATATTAAATGCATACACGCATGCACACACACACATACACACATACATGCGAACAAAAGTACCTGTATGGGAGTGTGCGGCTTTGCATTTTGATGGTGTGTCGAAAAAGTAATTTCATTTGATTTACGACACAAAACGGGTTAATAAGTGCGAGTAAATAAAGACAGGCGGGCAGGCAGGCGAAGCAACTGAGCGCAAGCATAGTTACATACGAGTACATATATATATTTAAGGTAATATATAAATGTACATATGTATCGCCATCTAAGTATTGTACAAATGAATGACTGCACATCAATATCGCCGCTTATAAAAATGCAAACAAACAAACATATGTCTGTATGTATGTAATCACATACATATGTATATAGTTATATTGTGATTTTCGTATTTTTGTATGTGTAGATGTGTGTAAGACTTTGTCTTGCTATGTTTAAAGTTGCCCTTGCAACACACACACACACATACATATGTGAGTTCATTTAAAAATTGGCTATAAAACGTGGAGCACATTTGGCCCAACCAATCAAATGCAACGTTCCGCACAGTCCACGACACATATCAGCTGCGCCAAAAATTTCTGCGATTACACTTTTCTTGTTCTTTTTGTTTTTTGTTTTTTTGCTTTTTTTGTTTATCCGTCCCACAAGAATATTGGCAGTTTTCCGGAGCACCTACTCGTAAAATGTAAAATCGCTGCATTTTCGTTTTGTTTGATTTTCCAAAAAGGTAGTCATAAAACTCGCGTGGAACTATGTGATTATACATACATGCAAACATATGTATGCACAGTTGCAATATGCCAATGTCAGTGCTATGAGTAAATGAAGCTGTTCATTCTTCCCCCTTTCCCCTTTCTCTTTTTTTCTCTGCTTCCACATTTTGTTGGAAAAATAAGTAATTTCTTTGGAAAATGCTTTGTCGTTGGTCATAAAAAATGAATTATTGTCACAGGTTGCAAGTTGCAGGTTATATTTGATTGGTTGCCGGGTATTTCGGTGTCATTTATTTAGGTAAATAATAAAATTTCGAAATAAAAATCGAAATTAATAACATTTATAAGGTGTGGTATTTTCTACTACTATTTAATGCTGCCACTACTTTTTTCATTCAAAGCTTATCGCCACGAGTATATGTACGAGTATGCGATAATTTTCTATGAAAATAGTCTTCTTCTCCTCCTCTACTGCCGACGAAAAGCGTGTTAACGGTAGCGAGTCATTCGTTTCTTCTCTTCGTTTCGCCGGTTAAAAATACAAAGTGTAGCTAAGGCCTACTCCAACTGATCCACTTTCCAACGGAGTAGAGGTCTTCCTCTCTATTCGCTTCCACCGGCGACCATTGCATCGACTACCATCAAAGCTGTAGCGCTTTCATTCATACGGCGAACATGGCCTAGCTAGCGTAGCCCTCTTAATTCGCTGAACTATGTTAAAGGCGCGGTCGCATTAGCCGAGTGATCAGCATTGCGTACTGTCACTCGGAAGGCCACGGTTCGAGACCTAGTTCGACCAATATCCAAAACTTAAAGAAAATTAATCTAACCTAAAAATTAAGTTAAATTTTCTAATTGCGGTCGCCACTAGGTAGGGAGTACCAAGCCCTCCGAGTATATTTCTGTCCTGAAAAAATGCTCCTCATAAAAAACATCAGCTATAAGAAGGCGGATCAGTATAAACTATAGGTACTTCCTTCTGGTGAAACAACATCAAAAACCATACCTTAATTTGGAAGAGGACCCCAGCCAAAAATAGTCTCGTCGTCGCGTCTGACAGGCATGTGAGCACTGTTCTTATTGCCGACGAACTAAATATTGCACAAGAGAACAGTTTGGAACCACTTCAAAAAGGCTGGATACACAAAGAAGCTCAATGTATGAGTGCCACATGACTTAATGAGATAAAACCTCTAGGGACGCATTTTCGTCTGCGAATCACTGCTGAATCGTAACACAATCGACACCTTTCAGAACCGGATGAAGACTACTGCTGAAAAGTAGATCACTTACAGCAACGTCCAGTGAAAACGGTCGTGGTTAAAGTGCAGTAAGCCGGCACATTAGGCCTCCAAGAGAGGATTAATGATCAGGAAGGGTTTGTTGGGTGTTTGGTGGGATTGGCAAGGGGTTATTCATTTTGAGCCAGCTCCCTTACAGCCAAACTCTTAACTCGGATCTGTGCTGTTAGTATTTGAACAGACTGAAGGAAAATTTTGTTTCATCAAGACAATGTCAGACCACGCACATTTATAGTGACTCGCCAGAAGATCCGAGCGCTTCGTTGAGAGGTTCCTGTAGTCCGTGTCTCGCATGAAGTGGATTACAATCTGTTGATGGCCTCAACAGTAGCTATGAAGAACAAGTGTCCCAACTTCTTGCCAATAGGGACAAGCGTTTTTATGATGAGAGAAGCATATATATATGTAGCTGCTGAAGCGATTTTCGGCCGAGCTCCTCCTTCAGTTTGTGGTTTTGCGTCTTGACGTTTTTCTAACGAATGGAGGGATCTACAGTTTATACTAAGCCGCCTCCGAACGGCTGATAGTTTTTTACGAGGAGCCTTTTTATTTCATGTCCGAAATACACTCGGAGGGGTGGACATTCCCGGTCGTGGGGCGACCACAATTAGAAAATTGAACTTAATTTTTTATTTAAATTAATTTTCAATAACTTTTAGATGTTGGTGGCACCCGGGATTTGAGCCCGGGCCTTCCGAGGTCTCAATTAGAGGTGCCAACAACATTTTTTCACCAAAATAAAATTTAAAATTATAATTTTTAAAAAAAATTCTACTAAAACTTATGCAAAAAATTATTTTGTTTAAAAATAATGTAGAAATGGTTGCAACCAAAAAATGCAATTAATGTCAGATAATTCAGCGAAGAAAATCTACACTTTTTATTTGCAAAAATTGCAAAAAAAATTGAAAAAAAAAATTGATTTTTCAACTCACCTATAACGAGCATACATCATACTTGACCGGAAAGGCATGACAGCTTTAAGCGCTTGCATATAATGCATGCTTGCAACAACCGCGGTGATGTTGCACCAAACCAGCGGACGCACCTTCGAAGACAACGCGTCAATGCATTATTCTCTTGCATTTGACATCTTCGTCACTTCGGTTGTACCACTATGCTTTGACAAGCCTATTAGTCAAGCTGATCATTATTATATACGCACACACACACACGTCAATATGTATGTATATACATATGTATGTATATATTTACTTACAAAATATAATTGGCATATCCATCTTTTGCATGCATTCAAGTCTCACTTGAAGAGGAGTCAAAGGCAATTGAGGAGGCTATACAATACAATACAAAACACTAGACTGCCACTAAAACAACAACAACAACAACAGCGGCAGCAACAAGGAAAGCAACATACATAAATTAAACCTGCACAATAATAAATGATGATTTGAATAATACAATGTTCACCATAAGTGCAAAAGTTAAATGCTAATCACTCAATTAGGTAGTGAAGGAAATCACGTTGACTGACCGACCACAAGCGGATAGACAGCCGCACGGACAGGCGGTGAGACAGACTGTTTGGCATCAAATTAAGCTGCAAGTAATACCCGAAGCAAGCAGAAAGATATACAACCACAGACAAGAGAAGGCAGATGATGATACAAAGGCTTTGTTGACTAGCTGTGTATGTAGTCTACAGTGTACATATAATGATATGAGGATGGAAAAGTACTAGTTTACAACTAGACTTTTTTGATTGAAATTATACTGGTCCGAAATGTACTAGATCGGTAGCAATTGTAAAGCCATTAATTTATGAAGTGAGTTATTTCTTTAAATTTTACTGATCGAAATTAGACTAGTCCGAAATGTACCGAATCGGTACCAGTCATAAAAATATTAAATGTAACAATCGATATAAATCCATTAATTTACGAAGTGAGTTATTTTAGATTAGAATTTACATTAGAATTTGTTGAACGAAATTATACTAGTCCGAAATGTACCGAATCCGTACCAGTTACAAAACCATTAATTTATGAATAACGAATTTCATACTAATTTTACTGGTCCGAAAGGTACCGAATCGGTACCTATATTAAAATAAATAATTTAATAATATTGTAACTTATCTAACTGGCCAGGAAATGTACTTGTTGACAGCCAGAATTCTTTGGTTCAATTCTAACTGGTCTGAAAAGTACCAGTAGCAAAACCATTATTTTATAAAGATAGCTATTTATTATTATTTCGAAGTAACAAACTGTTCAGAAAATGTACTGGTTAGCAACTAGTATTTTCTGCTTAAAATTACACTAGTCCGATATTTACCAAGTTGATACAGTTACAAAATCAGCAATTTATGAAATGAGCCATTTCATATTTTTTGAAGTAACACACTGTTCAGAAAATACACTGGAATTTTCTGACTACAACAATACTAGTCCGAAATGTACCAAATTGTTACCAATTGGCAATCAGGTTTTGAAATTCAAATTAAGTTTTTGCTCAATTTGCTTATATCTGGTTCTTGTTAAAATGAATATTTATGAATTTTTATAATTAATTTTTATATCAAAATTTTTTACTCCACTAAAAATGCATTAAACAAATCAAAATCACTTATTTTGGACCAAAACTGAACTAGTAATTGTTTGTTCCACTTTGAACTAGTATGAGACTAGTATACTTCTCGCATAAAAATGATAATAGAAATTGCACACGACACCTTTGCAATATATATTTGGAAAAATGCAAATTGATTGATTCGTACTAGTATGTAACTAGTTTATTTGTCTGCCATGTATTACTAACCAACCAATAACAAACACATAAATAACAGGTTTGTGTGTGCAGAATTATTGATATGTGAATATTTATATATGATTTCGAATGGTCAAGTAGTATGTACGTGTGTATATACATACAAGTACGTGTGTACGGAAATATATTTGCCTATGCATAGGTGAGTATATCTCCATTTGATGTTGAGATCCTCAGCGCTCGTTGCCGTTTTGACGCACCCAACTAACTAACTATCGATCGAAATTTACCTCTGCTGCGCGCTTCAATCATTTCTTATAAGTGTTGCAAGTATATTTCAGATACGAGCATTCTGCTGCTGGCTTTGATGCCAGCGTGTTGTTGTCAGTTGGTTGTTGCATGCAAATATTTATGCATCTAAGTTGACCGGTTTACTTAAGTTGTGTCGAGAGTTGTTTACAAAGTTTTTGCTATATTATTTATAGATATGCTTACATGTACATGTGTGTGTATTTGTATGTATGTATGTGTGTATGTATGTGTGCACAAGCACTTAGTAAACTTAATCATAGTAAGTGTTGTGGAAAACAACAAAATACTTGAGAAAAACATAGCCAGATAAGTGCATGTATATACACATAAGTATGTGTGCATGTACTCGTATTTGTATGTATGAATGTATGTTGCCTATGAATTTGTTAAATTTAGTTAGTTGTCTGGTTTGCAATATTAAATTTCATATTCAATAAATTATGTTTTCAACATATAATTTGATATTTTCAATTAGTCAAAAACAAGTTTTCGCAATTTGCAACAAGGCGTTGTTGTTGGTAGCTTTTAGTGGACTAGTTGAATTTGTAATGTTAACAAATGAATACATGTATGCCCGTACGAGGAAGTTACCGCCAGATGACGCACAGAATAATACTAATAAAAATATTTTTTCTCTAATTAGGGGTCATCCCTTGGCCTTGAACTGCAGCTATTACTATAGAGAGGTGAGCTCCCATAAGCCCTTCGAAGGTGTCTTCAAACTATAAGTCCAAAGATGTACAAGTCCATACGTATAAAACATCTGCCCACTAATTATCACGCTCTCCTCGCTGAACTACCCATAAAGTATTACTTCAGGGTACTGGTAGACACATTGGATCTTGCGCGTTACCGTATCTTGGGATTAAAAATTCACAAAAAGATATGATACATAAACTACTTAGCTAGCTGGCGAGGCCTAAACTCCAGTCTACTCCAGTCTAGTGGGAGCAGAAAACCCTATTTTCCACTCCTTCCCTTCTTAGTGAGCTCAGGGTCACTTGTTTCCCATCCATATTCTCATTACAAGTAGTAGGACAGGCGGAAATACCATTTTTCTGCTTCGGCCTGCTGCTAGGTTATTACGGCGCGAACGGAACGGACAAGTTTTTCATTAAAGCTAGCATGGTTTCTTACCATATTTAAATCCGACGTGAACCCCACTTTCTGAAGGGAATCGTGTTAGAAAGAAGACTGTTTATCCATTTACCCCATCTATCTCCTTAAAGAAGAAATTCTAGCTCAGGGAGATCTCAACTTAAACTCAGCTCCCTTGAAGGAATGTGTTTCGCGGGCTTTGCTCATCTTATGGTCAACATGATCGGCCTACATGGCATACTATGCGCAACACCATCACCCATCTTGAGACTCTGCATTCATTATTGGTTAATAGTCGACCGAATAGACCACGTCCAGCACACAGTGAAGAAAATATAGCGGCCGTAGCTGAAAGTGTACACAAAGACTGTGGAGAGTCGATTCGGCGCCATTTGCAGCAACTCGGACTGAGAGCGTATTAAATACAGTTTGTGCAAGAACTGAAGCCGCTCGAACTTTCCAAGCGACATCGATTCGCTCTATGGACTCTTGAAAAGCTCCAAGATGATCCGGCGTATTCGAGCCAAATTTTAGTTCAGCGATGAGGCCCATTTCTGCCCCAATGGCTAGGTAAACAAGCAAAATTACCGCATTTGGGACGAAGAGCAAGTTGAAGAGGTTCAAGTTTTGTCATTTCATCCAGAAAGAAAAAACAACGGATTGGTTTGGTTTGTAGGCCGGTGGAATCATCGGTCCATATTTCTTCAAAAATGATGCCGGTAAGGACGTTACCATCAATGGCGACGATTGACGCACCGTGGTAACCGACTATTTGATATCTGAAATTGAAGCGATTCGGCGACATTTGGTTTCAACAACACGTTGCCACTTCCCACTCATCGCATCAATCAATAGATTTATTGAGAAAACACTTCGGTGAGCATTTAATTTAACATTTTGGGGCCAGTCGATTGGCCACCAAGATCGAGTAATATCACACCGTTAGACTTTTCCTGTGGGGATATGTAAAGTCTAAAGTCTATGTAGACAATCCCGCTTCGATTCAGGCCTTGGAGCAAAACATCACGCGTGTCATTCGCCAGTTACCCGTCGAAATGCTCGAATGGGTCATCGAAAATCGGACTCAACGGATGGACCATCTGAGACGTAGCCGCGGCCAAAATTAGAATGAAGTAATCTTCAAAAAATAAATGCCAAAGAATGTTATTTCGAATGATAATAAACATTCCCCATTTAATTTGAATTTTCTGTATTTTTTTTACGGCACCTCGAAAAGGATCACTCTTTAGATTCACGCAGAAGAAAATTCACCAGGTTACCTGGCTTTCTCCAGATCGCAAAATACATAACCCGATATATCCAGTTTTCTATATGTCTTGGATAACTATATGGTAGCAGAGAAGATATGCACCCCCCTCTGTGTATCAAAGAACGTACGTGAAAGCTTCTTTGAAAGCGTCAACGGCGAGACTGTCACTGCTGAAGAACATGACTTGGAAAATATGGGGTTTCAATAAGATTGGTGTCACATGCCGCACAACACAAGCGAATATGGCTTTGATGCCGTGTATCTTTTTGGCGATGGCAATTGGCCACCAAGAATGTGGGATTTAACTATTTGTTAGACAATTTGTGTGAGTCTACCCGAAAGATCGTGTTTGTGTGGATAAACCTTTATTTACGCTTATTTTGGAAACCGCAAAATCCTGCATCTTCTGTTCGCGGCTGCATTTCAAATTTCACTGCCTGGAAAACTACATCCTACCATTAACTATTTTTCATGCATAGAAATATATTCGATAAAAGAAAGTAAAATAAACAAAAAAGAATTTTAATTAAATATTATTAGCTTCGCCCGGACAAATTAAGTGCTCACCCCAAGCCATGGCTTCTGCAGAAGTTGAGAGATACACACACAAAATATATTTTAAACGCATGAAGACTGCCGGAAAAATTAATTTAAACGATTATTTTATTAAAGATATACACATATGAATGTATGAGTATATGTGTACATATATACAAATGTTTGTATGTGTGAATTTATAAGGGAATTTTTATTTAAGTGACCCTCCCCACTGGGCACGTGACCAAACGATCCGATAACTCACCGCAACTGACCGCTGCACGAACTCGTATATAATTTTATATAAAATAAATATGCGTCTGCATACATCCATACATACATACATACATGCATCCATACATACACACATACATATGTATTTATATAGAAATTGGTGCAAAGATGCAACAGAATTGTTGGTTATGCCACAAGTTGCATAAAATGCTGCTGTAAGGAAATGTAGTACCTACATACGAGTATATGTATGTACCCTCGTAAGTTTATATTTATATATGAATCGTTGTTATAATTTCAAAAGCAAACGTGATTGCATTTCACACCTCATTGAGATTGCGAATTAAAATGTCTTAATAATTTTACTAAACTGCTGCGATACTAGTATTGTGGTGTGGCCAGCCGGGCAAGAGTGGACAGCATAGCAAGTTTCCAGTTGCTGGAACTCATGCTTACATGTATATTTATATACCTACATATTCATATTTGTTGCTGCCAACACATTTATGCCACATACATACATACAGATTTATTTACTCACCAACGATCGGTCGCCGTTGGGCATGCGCATCATAAAGTATACTTTGCGTGCTGATACTGTCAACATTCAAAGAAAAGATGGGTGAAAAAAAATTTATAAAGAATTGGTGTAAAGCAAAATTTCAATAAAATCACCGCAGAAGCTGCGCCGCCTTGATCGCTCGTGTCGTTGTATCAATTTTGTGTTTTTTTTTTCATTTATTATTTTCAAATAAACGCTAATTTATTGCCATAGCTACATACATATGTTTGTTGTTATGTCGTTTTGTATGTTTTTTGCCCAGGTAGTTATTAAAAAATGAAGTGTTTCGCCGTGATTGGCAAATTTATGGCAATGTCTTTATTGCTTTGTTCAATTTCAAATTCCCTTTCGATATTCACTTGAATTTTGTCTAAATTTTTTTTTAAATTTTCTATTTCAATTAACAAGGAAAATAACCCAGGAGAATACTTTTAAAAATATTATTAGGTGTAGTAAAAAGAAATCAATTATTTTCACAATCCTCTATTGAAGCTAGTTTTTCACCAGCAAAATTGTTCGCCATTGACATTGACTTGGTGCCAGGTCCGGGCTATACGGTGGATGCATAAGAACCTCTTAACCAAGCTCCCGGGGCTTCTGGCGAGTCACTATATGTGTCTGGCCTAGCGTTGTCCTGATGGAACAAAATTCCTCTCCTGTTGGCGATTGCTTCTTTCAGAGGATCCAATTGTTTACAATATACCAGGTGTACAAGTATGAAATGTCGTTTTTTCCCATATGAGAGCAGCTCATAGTAGTTAATTCCCTGCTAATCCCAACAAATCTTCCACAGCAAAACCTTTCTGATCCACTTTTCATCGCCAGTCACCAACTGCTTCAGAAAAGGGTCGACTTTGTTGCGATTCAGCAGCGATTCGCAGATGGAAATTCGGTCCATCGGTCTCCGGTTTTTTTGCGTTAGTTCGTGTGGCACCCAAACATCGAGCTTCTTTTTGAATCCAAGGTTATGCAAATGGTTCCAAACGGTTTTCTGGTTTATCTTTAGTTCCTCAGCAATTAAATAAGTAAAGGACTGATGTGTCATCTCTAACTACCTCATGTCGCGAACTTATCAGCCGCCCCACCAAACTCGATTTATTCTGGACTACTCCCCGGAAAATCCTTTGCCTGCTTAATAAACAGAACACATATTCCAAGTTTCAGTCCTCTACGACCTGTGATTTGAGCTGTGTGTTGATCCATCAGTCATACAGGATAAAGCCCTTTACATATAATATATATGTATATAGATGTATGTACATACTGTTACTACTACTAGTATAAAAAATTAGTGATAAACATGACTCTCGGAACATCCCTTTTTCCACTATTTAAAGCAAAAACACCGTAATAAGACTGCGAAAAGATGAGTTGAGTCTTTTGGTCATACCTAGCAATGATTATACCAAGCTAAGTATATAACAAAAAAAAAAAAATATTTCCATACCTATATTTACTCATAGCTCTTTTGGCGCAGTCTACTTATTTGTTATTTTTATTTTTTATTTTTTTTTGTTAAAAATAACAAAAAAATAACGAAAAAAAATTTAATCTCACAAAAAGGTTTTGCTAAAAAGTCATAATTAATTGTTGTCATTTCATTAGAAAACCGGCAAACAAATGCGCACACCCCTTACACATACATTTGTTACTTGTTCATATGTATTTTAAGAATTTACCTATGTATATTATACCAACTTACCTGCCGTCACATTCGAGCGTTTTATTTTTTTAAGCGGCTTTGAGCGGGTGGCTAACAAATGCATACAAATATACATACCCACAAACTTTTTTTTATTTCTTTACACAGGTCTTAAACACATATGCAATATATAATATATAAACATACATACAAACGACCATCGTACATTCAAAAATTTCCAAAAATTATTTAAATCTTTTTCATATTTTTTATTTTATTTTATTTTTTCCTCCGCTGAAGGTGGCTCCAGCTGCTGTGGCTGTTGCTTCAGCTTATGGTAAGTATGCATGTGACTCTCGTTGTTGTTGTTTTGGCTCTTTTTGTTTGTCTGTTGATCACCATCACCAGCGGCAAACAAAAGCGCGACCAGGTAATTTGTTGCGTTTATGTTAATAAAATGTGCTGAGCCAAAAATACAAAGCAGCTTTTTGCAGTCAATTTCGTGGGAGCAAGAGCAAAAACAAAACAAACAAAAAAACAAAACAAAAAAACACAAAAAACAATGGAATAAAATGAAAAATAGCAACAATAAAGCAAGAAAAATTCAGATGTCTTAATTAAGTGATATTTCATTTGGTGTGCGGTTTGAAAAGGTCTCATGCGAGCCGTAAAAGAAGCTGTGAATTATGTTGAGGTTTGAAATTCTGCGAAATTTTTTGGTGTTCAGGAATGCGAAAAGTACAAAGTTACATATAAATATATATACAACGACATATTAGGTATGGGATAATAAATACACATCATTATATGTACAAGTATTCACACACTATTTATTTCATCTTAATCAATTAAATATTTATCTAAATTACTTAATTATTTTAATATGGGAAGATAATAAAAAAAAAATAAAAATTAAGAGGAAAAATTAAAAAAAAAAAATTTAGGAGGAAAAATTAGAAAAAGAATATTATATAAGACTGTAATTCAGAACTAAAGTAAGAAAAAGACAAACATAAAAGTTCCAAGTCAAAAGCGCCTTGGCTTCATTCAGTGCTAAGTACGACAAAGAAAGCTTAGAAATGGCTGCTGAGAGAGCGATTATTTTGAATAAAAATAATAATCAAATAGGCTGTATTGAATCTAAGGTTAAAAAAATAAAAATAAAATAATAAAAATAAAAAATAATAATTTATATGTTTTAACTGAAAGTATTATAAATATTTAGAATCTTTATTGGAAATTTAGCTTTATGCAATTTTCTTCCCACTTCCTCCTCCAATTTGTGGTTTTGCGTCTTGATATTTTTCCAACAAATGGAGAGCCTTGCAATTTATACTGCCTCCGTACGCCAGATGGACTTTTAGGAGCAGCTTTTATTTCATGTTAGAAATACACTCGGAGGGCTTGACATTCACTGAGATTGAGTGATCACAATTTTTCTCGATAATTTTGTATGTTGATGGAACCAGGAATTGAACCCTGACCTTCTGAACGGCGATAAGTACTGCTTACCATACGACTTTGCGGCCGAACTTTAAAACTGTAATAAAAAATTTGTTCCTTAAATATGAAATTCTATTTATCACCAGTTTTGAGAACAAATTCGAAACACAAGACAAATTTAAAACGAAAAAAAATTTTATAGATATTTTTATTTTTTCTACATTTTTTATATTTAATTTATAAATTTTTTATTATTTTTTCATAAGTTGGGTGACCTGAGCTCCTTTACTAATGATAGTTACACCCACTAATCTTTAGAAAAAATTACCTGGAAAATAATTATTTTAATATTGCTACATTAATAGCGCTGTGCCCAAAACTTAGCCGAGAAAACAGTTCAAAAAATGGTAGGTTTTACAATTTTTCAGTCTACGTACATTCGATTATCGACTTTTTATTATATTAATTGAATGTCTTGAATACAAATACGTTCAAGGTGTACAATTCTTGGTTCTGATTTAGCTGACGGATTAATCCACAGAACAGGTGGCTGATCGCAGAGTCCTGAAACCTGGAGGGTGTATACCGTGTATGAAAGGCTTTTCCGAAAAAGTTTTATATCTGCTTTTAGACAAAATAATACACATTTAATGCGGCAGAAGCTTCGCCTCCATTTTCACGATTGCTGGTTCTGCGTTGCGAAAATTAACGGTATTAATCCTGGAAATGGAAATAAGTGGTCATAATTTCATAATGTATCTTCTACCCAATAACCTCAATAGAATAACGAAAGGCCCAAATCAGCAGATCTAAATATTTTGCTGATCCAAAACACTGCGAACTTGAACAAAATACATGAAGGAAAACTCTGGTTCAGACTGTCAGTATAATCTCCCGATATTTTTGCCCATAGAAATAACAAATAACAGGAAAAATGAAAATAACAAAGACTTGTTATGACCAGTGTTCAGCAAGGCTTAGTACGATACAAGCTTATAGGAAGTATTGCTTTGAGACTCTGCTGTCTATGTTAAGCAATACAGAAAGCGCCGGGATTAGTGAATCATTCTTGAACCCACATGTCACAAATTGTTTACCAAAGAACATCCAACGTTTTCGCTAAATTTTCGCCATTTTCAAATTTTTCCTATTCTCCAAATTTAAAAGATCCACAGAATGAGAGTGTTTTGCACCGCTTGAGTAAGGAAGGATCGAATCTTTATCAATACTGCCTCGAGAATTGGCAGTTTAAAACATCTGAGATTAACACTTTGAGTTAGAAAAAATATAGACTGATAAATATTTGTTTTAAGAAACATATTTCTTCTGTTGAACAGGCCTCAGATTACTGCAAAATTTTTTATTATTTTTATTTTTTATCAAAAAAAATTACTCAATCTAAAAAATTAAATATGATACAA
This sequence comes from Ceratitis rosa, assembly GCA_037013455.1. Lineage (NCBI taxonomy): Eukaryota > Metazoa > Arthropoda > Insecta > Diptera > Tephritidae > Ceratitis > Ceratitis rosa. Next base: position 7,458,723 of record JAWMAG010000031.1, on the reverse strand, counting down.
TTAATTTTGTTGAAAAGCCATAACATAATTTGCATTAATCATATATATATATGTACATAGAAATATATAGAGGTATGTATATATATATATTGCAACAATCAACCTTAAAGTCAAAGCAGCTGGATTGCCAGTCATGCTACTAGCATACACTTTACAGGGAGTCATATGCCTATAATATATGTACATATACATATATATATTCTGAAATGCAATAACATTTATTTGCGGTTGACTTTTTTTTTTTTTTTTTTTTTTTTTTTTTGTTGGTGAAAGTTGCACGGTGGCGACGTGCAACATAACCACAACAGCGCAAAATCGACCACAACGACATCATTTATTGTGTACTTCCTTTAAAAATATTTATTTATTCTGTTCAAAATATATACATACATATATGATATTCAATAAAATTATATACATATATACATACATACTTACAAAGGCCTGAGTATGTCTTTACATGCCGGTCAATAGTTGTAAACAATGCTAACTCAAAATGCACACAATCAGAGGCAGAGCACAGAAACGAAGTAGAAGAAGAAGAAGAAGAAGAAGAAGAAAATTTAACTTTAACAAACTTCACATTCACGCTTTATTATTTATTTGGTTTTTTCTGCATTCATATAAATATGTACATATGTACATACAGTATGGTTTTTTTAACAAATTTTACGCTTTACTTGACGAGCACAACCGTGGAATAGTTATTACCAAAAATGGCATTTCGATCATTTGTTGTACAAAGTTCATGCAAAAAGAAGAAGAAAAAAAGATAGGCAATGCTTCAACGCAGTTACACATGTACATACATACATATATTTACTGTATGCCTTTAACTAAGGCAAAGGCAGATTGTATTCGAAACTAAAGAGTTGGTTTGAATGTAATTTTTTTTTCGTGGCTACTCCACAAAATGATCCCCTTTAGATGCTTCATTGAGTACTCCGATGTTAGGCAGAGGTGGCTTGGATGTATGGTTCTACCCTAGGACGTCATAAAGCGAATCGGAGCATATATTTTATATGGATTGTGAGTACTTTCGGAGTACTCTGTCATCTAATGTGGCAGAGGCTGAACATCCTATAAGCCAAAATAAAGTTTTAAAGACACATATGAAGTTGGTAGCTGCGCGCAAATTGAGAAGGGCTTCTCTGCAATGACAAAACAAGTAAGATCTGAGTGAATATTTAGATTGGAAAATTGCTTTTTTCCTCTGCTGACTGATTTAATAATGCTCAAGATAAAAATGGTCTCTCAAAATAGCCTTAAGGAACGCTAAAAGCTTTTGAAAGCACAAAAAGCTGTTTTGTTTCAAAAAAAAAAAAACCACAAATTGGTACGAATTTTTATAATTTCATCTTGTTTCCCTCCGAAAACTGTGTTAATTGAAAAATATTCAGAGCTTTTTGGGAGCTTAAGAAATTTTTTGTTTCGGAAAGGTTTGGAAATGGTCACGAAAATGTCACTTGCCTTATTTCTCTTCCCAATGGTAACGAAAGCTTCACATTTTTCACTATTTTGCAAAATCCGCACTTTTACGAACATTGAAAGTACTGAAGCTTTAAAAGCTTTTATTATTTAAGAAAAAGCTCCAAATTCTTATGAATTTTTCGTTTTTCTTATTTTACTCAGAAAACCGTATTAAGAAAAAAATTCAAAGCTTTCTAATAACTTAAGTAGCTTTTTTTGATAACGAAACTTTCACTTACCTTGCTTGTAAATAAAATTCTCAAATAGTCACGAATTTTATTTCCCTCATTTCTCTCCAAAAACAGTGTTTCGAAGCAAATTCGCGAAGCTTTTTTTTTTTGCAGAAAATTCCTGAACAATCATCAAACTTGATAACTAAATTCATACTTACCTTATTTCTTTAAGAAAATAGTGATTTTAAATGAATTTTCAGAGCTTTTTTAAAGCTATTTCGCTTCCAGAAAATTCCCAAATACTCACGAAAGTATCATTTCTCTCATTTCTCCCCGAAAGCAGAGTTTTCCAAAAAAAATTTCCAAGCTTTTTAAAAGCTTTCAAAGTTACCGTACTTCTAAAGTGTCTAAAGCTTCCGAAACTTTCGCAATATTTGCGTAGTTAAATTACAGTCGCTAGCTTCTGCTCAATCCAAATAAGGAGCATTCAAAAACTCTTCCTCAAGCAAAAAACTTCCCATGTCATTCATTACTATTGATCCAACTTGCCTCAATTTACCGCTGACACACATTCTTCGTGGCCTATCGCTCATATTGCCAACTGTCAAAAGCTTACAGTAAGCTAAATGCAAATAACTTATGGAAATTGATGTACTGACATGCATATATGTATTACTATTTTTCCAAAGCATGCGGCAACTCTTGCTGCCTACTTTGCCATTTTAATGACTTGCTGCCCTAATTGGAGCTGTTTATGCAACGTGAACGCCAAACAAAAGCAAAAAAAAAAAACATACAGAGGAACAAGAGCTTTCAGAAAATCAAGAAAAAAATATATACTCATATATACAATGCAAAGTGACTTGCCAAATGCAAAAATTAAGTGGAAACAAACTGACTTGGCTGTAAACCTTTTGGGCCGGAAAAGTTTAGTTATAAAATTTAATCATGTTGCAACATGCAGGTGACTCAGAAAACATTTGCAGAAAAAATAAATGCATACAATAATAATATTTTTATACATAATAAATACTCGTACATACATATGTATTTCCTATGGGCTTGCACTCACTCACTCACTCACTCCCTCAGTGGTGGAGTCTTCTGCGCGCGATGTGGTGAAGGCAGACAGCGCTGTTGCCATTGCAAATGTCATCTTTCGTCAGCATAATCCCGGTGATTAGCATAAAAATTGCCTTAAAGTCGTCGTCGTCGTAGTCGTCGTCGTACTCCGCGTGCTGAATTGTCACAGCAATAACAACAACAATAACAAAGGAGAATGAGTCCAGTGTGGACGCGAAGTTAGCAAGTTGTTCTTAGCCATGCATTGTGGCAGGTTGTACGACGACTATGGTATAAGCAGTATGTAGTTACTGTTTCCTTTAAAGCTGCTGCTGCCGTTGCAACCACTTTATTGTTATGACATTTGCCTTGCAAATTACCACTGCATAGCAGCAGAGTTCCTTTTTTCTCTTCCTTACATTTTTTGCATTATTTTTTTTAATATTTTTTTTTCTATTTTTTTTTTTTTGGTATTTTTTCTTGCTTTGGTTGCTTCATACTTTCATTTGAATAACGAGAAAGGCGGTTGGATTGTGTCCCCCAGTCTTCAGTCTTCGGCCCGCCCTTCGCTAAGCGTTTGCATATTTTACGCATAAAAGTGGAGAATAAAATATGCTAACGCATTACTGTTTTACATTAAGAAGAGGCAAAAAAAAAAGAAAAAAAATCTCAAAAGAAAAATATTCAAAAAAAAAGTCATACAGAAAAAGCTTAAATTTAAAGCCTTTTTGGTGCATAAAAGAAATTCAAACACACACACACACACATACACACATACACACAGATGTATTCACATGTAAATTATGCATAAATGTCCTTTGGCATGCACAAAAAAGGCAGATTTAAGTTGTTTGGCGCACACAAAAGGGTAGCATCGTAGCCATTGCCCAAATTAACTCATTCCTGCCGTTTGCTCTGCACCAATATTGCTCCACAAATCGTCAGTTGAACTTAAAGCCGCGCTGAGTTATGAGCTTGCCCATCATATGTGTATGCATGCGCTTGGTACAAGCGTGAAATTAATGAAGTTGTCGAGCCGCTAGCGTTGTGTCCTTAATAAGCCAGTAATCAGTGGTGCAGAGTTTTTGGACATTTTTTTCCTTTGTCTTTTACGCAAGCAGTGAGCAATTGCAACTGTTGCAAGGTTTGCGAAAATTTGGCTAACAAATTGCAGTTGTATGGAGGAATGTGGGGCGGCGATATAGAGGACAGAAGGTCACCGACTAACATAACCGTAACATACCGGTTAGCCGCAGAGTCCTTCTTATCTCAGTTGGACTTAAATTAAAGCTCCAATATAGTCCATTTGAGTCTTTATCTCGACTGTTCTAAGAATGTCTGATTGAAAGAATGCAAAACCCTTACCTCAGACCCTTAATGAAATCATGGTTATGCATGGCAAAACCTTGGAGAAGGCATGGTTTCAGTACACCCGCAGAGGATCTGTGACCTCTCTACATTTTTGATACTATAAAGTGATGAACTCTGACAAATTACCCCATATCAGATCTAATAAACGGCATTTAATTGGGCTACATATGTGGTTGGGAGCGGCTTCATGTACCACAGGCAAATCTATTTCAGCCCCACTGAAGTCGCAAGCCCTTAACCAATTTAGGGATGTTTTCGCATGGTGCTAGAATTTTCTGATTGATTTGATTTGCCGTAGATACCTTCTTAGTCCACGTCGGGCCCTCAAAAGTATGTTTCAGGCGGTAAAAAAAAGAAGTTCTTTGGTATCATCGTCCCTAGTTCGGTCTGGGAATGAGCGGAAATCTTTGATATAATAAAGGACTTTGCTTTGATGCGTTTTATGACTCGACGTGCAATCACCGGCATAAATGATGTCACCCCTCGAGTAAGTCTCTCTTTCACGACGAATGAGACATCAATTTGCGTTCCTTTATATGAAGGCTGTAGTATTATGTCAGAAGGACCTAATATCTTTAGTTCTTTTACTGTTCATCGTAGTTGGATGGCGGTAATGACTGATTTTAGTCTGTCAAAAACCAGCCGGGAGCGTGGCTTTCACAATTGTAGAACTAGACATGGCACTTAAGACGCTAGTAGGGATCGTCATCTAAAGTGGAGTCGCTCATCCGAGCTTAATCAATGCAGTGGTTTCTCAAGCCAAGCGCACAACAGATATTACATAAAATCCCACTTAAGCCTTAACCGGAATATGTCAGAATAGCTCCACTAAAATTCCCAATCTTGTAGCTGTATCCCAGGGGTCCACACTCTGGCTGCCGGTTGGTTATTGAATATTGTACAAGTTTCCAGGGTGCGCGTCGTCAATGCATCAGCAGGATTGAGTCTTGTAACTGTATTTGCATACTCAGAGGTAGAACTATAACCCGGTAACACACCTTAAATATGCCTTACTTACATAAAAAGTTTTAGATACCGACTGCCTTTGAAATTATAAAGTATCTGCTGGGAGTTTCTGATTCCTCAGTACTTTCTTCTTCAAGCACTTTTCAGCTTTTTCGAGCTGTCAGTTGAAGATTTTCCAAGTTCCTCTCATTCTAAATAATCAGATATTTAGCAGTCTCAGTTAAAGAAGATTTTCAGCTGTGGAGACTATAGTGAGTCAAGACAACTATAGTCACGCTAAGCAGGAATAATTAAAAAGTACTTCCGGGATCTTAAATTTTGTTGTTGTTGTAACTACAAAAATTTTCCCTTATTGGTTTTTGGGGTATATGCGTGAGTGAGAACCCTTTGCCAGATATTTCATGTCGGAAATATACTCTGACGGTTGGACATTCCCTGAGGAGGGGCGGCGGCAAGTAGAAATTTCAATTAACATTTTTTTATAATTTGACGGGTCAGGACTTGATCTTGTGGTCTATTGAATGGTAGGCTGTCGTTTTTCACGACCAGCATGTCGGATGCTCGGCAACTCTTAAACCTATAATTCGTAGTGAGGTCCAAAAAGTATTCTCACGTACTAGTTGGGCTGGATTTGCTCATTTTACTGTATGTTGACTAAATCTCATAACTTTTTTGGGTTTCATATAAGACTTTGTTGGTCTCTACAACAACAAAAAAGACGGAAGTTTCCCAAATATTGATTTTTTTTTCGTTTTTTAGTTATAACTACTGCTACAGAGATTTATTCAAGGAGCACAGATTTCGACCAGGAAATGGACAAAACCTAATTCTGTGATCTGAATCAGTTTTGGTTGAAAAGCTTATTCGAATCACAAAGGAATTACCGAGTTCAGTTCTAAACGGCCAACGAGCTCAAAAGCCTATAGAATCTGCAACAAAAGGAAAAAAATAATAATTATTCAAAAACCCAGTAACCACGAAAGTCATTACCTCCGGAACTATAGCTCACCTAAAAAAAAAATTTCATAAAAAAACAAGAAGCTCACCAAAATAACATACTCATAAGGGTCGGTCTGTAATGCTTTCCGAGAACCGGAAACACCTTAGGAGTTAAATCTTACCATTGGAAAGACTCGGGTAAGCATCAGATGCTAAGGAGCTCATGAGCTAAAGGGGGTGAAGATAACAACCTAGCGAAATGATGAAGTTAAACAAATTTTCGTAATTGTAAGACCTCCATTCGCTACTGTAACCCAAGACATAGAGCTGCTCCTTTCCATATTTCGTTGTTCAACCAAACGAGATCTCACTGTACACGCTTTAAAAATGTGAACCTAACAATTCCTTGTCTCATGCACGCACTTTATTTATGACACCGTGTTTAACCTTCATACAAATATAAATCACTGCCTTTTCGGCGGCTCCAAATTGGGTGTTTGGCCTTTTGGGTAAGCCAAAAATCATGCAAAAAAAACACCAGCAAATATATGAATATGAGACATGCACATATCTACATATATTGCGTATACTTGTTTACATATGTACATATATATTCGTACATATTTTAATTGTACACATGTATTTGCCACATAATGGCAATGCGCCAATTCACGCGAAATGCCCCTGGGAGTCTGTTATATTTCATTGCTCAAATGGAAAATCACTCTTTTTTGAGCTTTCTCTTCACTCGTGCAATGTACACAACCGTATATACATATATGTGTGTAAGCAGATAAGCTTAAGATAATAATGCGATGAACTACCAAACAAAGAAGACCCAGAATTAAGTTGCTGAACTTTTTTTTTTTGTTTAAGTTTTTGCAGATTAGTTGCTGGTTTTGTTGTTGCAAAAAGGATACCAGGAAAGGCTTTTGCCTGTGGTTACTTTTGGCCGCTTTTAAAAATACGCTCTTTCTTCTATGGCAAACGAATTACGTTCTTTCGTTGTTTTGTTTTTGTTTTTGTTTTTGTTTTTTTGTTGTTTGCTTTTACGAAATGACATCCCAAATGGCAAAAAGATTACATTTTAATCATTCATCAACCAGAAGGGAATAAATATAATTTATGTATGTATGCAAAATAGTTGTTGTTGTTGCTGTTGTTGTGCGGAAATAAAAATATGCATAAGTTGAGTAAAAAATTATGATGAGTGTTTTTTCGGCGATTAAGTATTCAACATTCTCTTTATCCCTTAAGCGTCAAGTGAAATTTGAAATGGGCTTTCAGCTTCGCCACTGCCAACAATGGCAGACCCGGTCACACGTCCAGTGGCTTTCTGTATATTGTCCAATTTATACTTTTATTGGTATTGCAAAAAACGTTAAAAAAAATTCTAATTAAGCATCATCTATGGCAAAACACTGGGTTCTTTTATTTTCGGTCACTTCTTCGCTGCCCAAAGTCTTTCACCTAAATGTAAAATATAAATCCCTCGGAGTAAGCCAAATTCACCATTCGAATTTAGGCTTATTCACCATTCAAGTTGAACGAATACGAATAGCTTTCAACCCGAACATATGACCTACACACGATCTATGCTTACGAGTATATCCAAATTATACTAATTTTTATCAATGTGTCGGTGATCTCTTTCACGTAAAGAAAGTATTCTTTAAATATCGATAATCGGAGCTGAGTCCGGGTCTTTGATTCATTTCCAGGAAATATATATATTCCAATTAGGTTTATTATCCAAAAATTTAAATATAATTAATAATAAATATACATATTTTTTCCAATACATATATCGATAGACTTCCCGTTAAAAAAAAATCAAATAAAAAGAACCTTATATACGATTTTTTCGAATACATCGGTCCCTAGTCATACCAGAAACCATAGAAACATATGTGAAGTCAATCGGTCACTAAATTTTGTAGTCCCCCATTATTTTACAAATGAATATACGATTTTTATAAAAAGAGTGATCCATTTCGAGGTTCCGTACTTATTTAAAGATTTATGGGAATTAATGGCGGCCGTGGTAGTCGAGTGGTTAGCATCGCGTAATGATATTCGGAAGGCTCGGGTTCAAAGCCGGGTGCCACCACTTACTTACTTTACTGGCGTAGACACCGCATACGCGATTTTACCTGAGTTAACAGCATTGCGACATTCGCTTCTTCTTTTTGTTGTGCGGCGCCAATTGGAAATACCAAGTACAGCCAGGTCCTTCTCTACCTGGTCCTTCCAACGGAGTGGAGGTCTTCCTTTTCCTCTGCTTCCACCGGCGGGTACTGAATCGAAAATTTTCAAAGCCGGAGTATTCGTATCCACCCGGACCACATGGCCTAGCCAGCGTAGCCGCTGCTTCTTTATTCGCTGAACTATGCCAATGTACAGCTCATCATTCCATTGTCTGCGAATCTTACGCAAAACTTTTCTTTCGAAAACTTCTAACGCCGACTCATCAGATGTTGTCATCGTCCAAGCTTCCGCACCATATAGCAGAACGCGAACGATGAGAGACTTGTAGAGTTTGGTTTTCGTTCGCCGAGAGAGGACTTTACTTTTCATCTGCCTACTCAGTCCAAAGTAGCACCTGTTGGCAAGAGTGATTTTGTTTTGGATTTTGAGGGATGTTGTTAATGTAGGTCCCTAGATAGACGAAATTATCTACGACCTCGAAGTTATGACTGTCAGCAGTGACATGGGAGCCGAGTCGCGAATGCGTTGACTGTTGGTGTGATGACAGGAGTTATTTCGTCTTGACCTCGTTCACTACCAGACCCATATCCTCCGATTTCTTATCCAGTCTGGAAAAAGCAGAACTCACAGCGCGGTTGTTGAGGCCAATAATGTCGATATCATCGGCGTACGCCAGCAGCTACACTCTTATAGAAGATAGTACCTTCTCTATTCAGCTCTGCTGCTCGTATTATTTTCTCCAGCATTAAATTGAAAATGTCACACGATAAAGAGTCACCTTGTCTGAAACCTCGTTTGGTATCGAACGGCTCGGAGAGGTCCTTCCCGATCCTGACGGAGCTTTTAGTGTTGCTTAAGGTCAGTTTCCAAAGCCGTATAAGTTTCGCGGGGATACCAAATTCAGACATAGCGGCGTAAAGGCAGCTCCTATTCGTGCTGTCGAAGGCGGCCTTAAAATCGACGAAGAGGTGGTGGGTGTCGATTCTCTTTTCCAAGATTTGTCGCATGGTGAATATCTGGTCAATGGTTGACTTACCAGGTCTAAAACCACACTGATAATGTCCAATCAGTTTGTTGACGGTGGGCTTTAGTGTTTCACACAAATACGCTTGACAGTACCTTATAGGTGAAGTTAAGAAGACTTATCCCACAATAATTGGCGCAGATTGTGGGATCGCCTTTTTTGTGTATCGGGCAGAGCACATTTAGGTCCCAATCGTCGGGCATAGCTTTCGTCCGACAAAGTAGCTGATGCATGTACCTTGTCAGCTCTTCACCGCCACGTTTGAATAGTTCTGCTGGTAAGCCGTCAGCTCTAGCCGCTTTGTTGTTTTTTAAGCGAGCGATTGCTATTCTAACTTCTTCATGGTCAGGTAATGGAACGTCTTTTCCATCGTCGTCGATTGGGGTTTCGGGTTCACTATCTCCGGTTACTCCATTTTCACTGCTATTTTGCAGGCTAAAGAAGTGCTCCCTCCATAAATCAAGTGCACTCTGGGCATCTGCCACTAACTCACCTCCCTGGGTCCTACAGGAGTCTGCTCCGGTCTTGAAACCTTCTGAAAGTCGTCGTATCTTCTCATACAATTTTCGAGTATTACCCTTGTCGGCCAGCTTCTTGTCTACAGATACGTCTTGCTTCCTTCTTCAGCTCTCGTTCACTTTTTTCATGTTTTCCTTGCAAAACGCCAAATATTTTGATATAACCATCTTATTTATATGAAAAACTTGCAAGCTTCAAAATGTAGTACACTCAAGTGGAGTTGAACAAAAATTGAAGAGTCTTATATATATGTACATATGTATGTAGTGGAAAAAATCTGCGCCAAATTTGATAAGCCACGCAGAACTGTCAAAACATTCAGCATGATTGCACTTGAAAAACCTCACAGTGTTGAATAAAAAGAAAACCCAAAACAAACAGAGGGAGAAGAGAAAGAAAAAAAGACAAAGGGAGTGAAAAGAAGAAGGAGAATGAAAGAGTGAAAGGTAGGCGAAGGATGTGGAATTGTTTTAAAAATTTTACTTTATTTCACAATAAAACTGCGCGATATAAAAAATCCACTGAAAGAAAGAAGAAAATATATAAAATTAAAAATATGACATATATATGTACCATATATATGTATGTATGTATTAATAAAAAATTAAAAATCAAATTACAAAACCAAAGACAAGCAATCCGCAAACAGGATATGCCGACATCAAATGCAAACTGACAAAGTGTAAAGAATGAAGTACGAGCGCACAGCGTGAAATATTCAAAAATTATTATGAGATCTCATTATTACAAAACGTGTTGGGTTTGGCAGGCTGCTAGAGGGAGGGGGAAATTGTAGGAAAAGGCAGCCAAAGTACTTGAAAGGTAAACACAAATAAATGCGGAGGAATAAGGCTGACGATGACTTTGTGGTCGAGAGAGGCGAGAGACATAACAGGGTTTGGGGCCTAAGTAGGCCTTTTGCGCTGCGGTGAAACAAAAATACAAAAAAAGAAAAGAGAGAGAAGTACGCCACTGTGGTTATTGCAGGCAAACTGTTGAAAACGGAAGCGTTGGGACTGGCGATGTTTGCGCTGACAGCTTAGGCTGGAAAAGAGTTGGAGAGTTGAAGACTCACAGTGTACAGGTGCCGATAAGAAGGAGTTGAGGGACGTGGGGCTCAACAACATGACAGTTTTAAAATTAAGAATTATTATTAAAAATAAAAATAAAAACAAAGAAAAATAAAAAACTAAAAAAATTAAAAAAATAAGCAAGAAATAATTTCTTTTATTTAATTTCATTGCGGGAAGAGAAATGTCGTTAAGGATCTTTTAATTAAAGACGATGGAATGAGGGTACTTTTACACATACAACAATACTTTACATACATACATATATTCATACTTATGAGCGAAAGAAAGAGTTGAGCCCACAAATGTACCGCAACATAACCGAAATGCGCTCCAATGAATATTGCTGAGTTGTGTGCAACATAAATAGAATTGGACACTTGTTGAAAGTGTTGAGACTGAAGTGTACTCAAGCATTGGAAAAGGTATCGAAATCTTGTTTAACCAAAAGATAAAAGCGCACTAAAGTTAAATAAATAAATATTTTGTAGATAAAAGATAAAAGAAAGGGCGAAAATATTTTTTTATTTCATTTATTGACATTCAAGACTAATGCCAATCGAAGCTCACCGCACGCCGCAGTTAAAATGACAAATAAAAAATGAAATAAAATAAAATAAATATAAAATGTGATGAAAATATGTATTTGCCAGCCAGCTGCTCTCAAGCTTTCACTAAAAAATATATCAATATATGTACAGCCATGGCCAAAAGTATTAGGCACCCCACTAAAATACAAGTATTTTAAAATGTGGCTATCAAATTTGCCACTTCTTTTTGTAAATGTCTTACATGGGTATTTAACTGTTGATTAAACGAATAAATTGTGTAATATTAAAAGTCATAGTACTCTGGGTAAGCTAAACCAAAAAGTTGTCATTTTTAAGAAATTCATAAAATATTTTCGCAATTAAAATTTGAAAGTGAAAGTGTAAATTACATTTAGTGAAAAGTGAAATCTTATAAAAACACCTCATATTTACCGAAATGCCTAAAAAAAGTGAAATTAGTTACGATGAGAGAGTTAGAATTCAAGTTCTAAGTGAAGAAGGTAAGTCTCAGGTTGAGGTTGCCAATTTGGTGGGATGTTTGCGGTGCGCGGTGCGCGGTCCAATGTGCTATCAGGCGATTTGTGGAGACGAAATCCCACAACAATAAATCAAAAAGTGGAAGAAAGCGTCTAACGAGTAAACGAGAAGACCGAATACTTATACGCGAGTCTCTCAAGGATCGCGAAAAATCATATTCTGCCTTGCAGCTGCCCTTTCGGATGAATTTAGTAAACCAGTTAGTGCTCGAACAGCTAGAAGAAGACTTCTGGAAGCAGGTTTAAAAGGATGTAAAGCCCGAAAGAAGCTATGGCGCTCAGAAAAGAATAGAAAAAATCGTTTGGGATGGGCTCGCCGATACCAACATTTCAAAGAAGAAGATTGGTCGAATGTTCTGTGATCTGATGAATCAAACTTTGATGTAAGTCTTAAAGTATTAACAGCCATAGCTTCTTACCCTAGAGCAATTTTAAAGACATAATTCAAATTTTATGAAAACATTTTTTTTTCTTTTCTACAGATATTTGGAACACCTGGTGTGACGTTCGTGAGGCAACGGGTTGGAGAAGAATATCATCCAGATTACGTGGTACCCACTGTTAAGCATGGAGGAGGCAGCATTATGATCTGTGGCTGCATGGCTGCTGATGGTGTCGGCGAAGTGTTCTTTAGCGAGTGTTACATGGACAGTTCAAAGTATATAAATGTATTAGAAGCTGTTCTTCTGTTATTAAATCGAAGGGTGGACCTACTAAATATTAATTTTATTATCACTAATTCATTTTTTTTTTCACTGTTTTACTAATAAAACTTCATTACTTCACTTGTTAAAACCAAAAAGTCAGTAATTAGTGGCGTGCCTAATACTTTTGGCCAAGGCTGTACTTACATTTGTGCGCATATACAATGGCCACAAGTAGGCACTCGACAGCATAAGTAGGGTTATTCATTTCAGGGCTGTATTTTGATATCTGCCCAACTTAACTGTCAAACCAAACATGTTTTGTTTTAGCTAAAAGTGCGGCGTTTATGAAAATAGATCGCTTAGCAATCGCACAACGTGTCAAAATACTACAAAAATGGTTTAAATTTTATGATGAAAAAAAAATGTTTTAAATGCATTTCATTTACTTTTATTTCCGAAACCGCCAAATGTATAACCCTGTATGTATAACATGTACACATGCCTGCATGTAGTATTATAGGCTGTGGTGGATGCACTCCTATGTTACAGCCGAAAATTCACCAGCCAATAATATAAGCAATTTGAATTGCTCTTGAAAATCACCAACAACAAAAACGCAGGCAAACAACAACAATGGAACGTAAAATTCAATCAACATGTTGCAGCTGCACTAACGAATTTTACAAAAAAGGCGCCTCAAAGCCAATGATGAAAGCTCGCCAACAAAATAAATACACACAAGCCAAGATGAGAGGGAGAGGGAGAGGGAGAGGGAGGGCGGCAACAAGAGAGAAAGAAGTTGCAAATACAAATCTGCTGCACGTTGCACGTAACTACGGTAGCACAAAATATTTGCAACAACTTTCGGCAGGCGAAAGCCAAGGTGCGCTTCCGTTGCTGGTGTTGTTATTGCTGTTGTTGTTGTTGTTGTGGTTGCTAGTCGTATGGTTGTCGTCAACGGTATTTTGGGTGGCTTGCAGCATGCTTAGAGTTTGGCATTTGGCCAAAAAAAGTATTAAAGTTGCCAAAAAAGAAGTAGCAACAACAACAGCAACAAAACAATAACAACAACAAACAACAACTGCAGTCCATAAGAGCTAGAATTTTATGGATAGCGCTCGGAAGCATGCATAATGTCGATATTTTTGGGGATAAGACGCACACCTACAACAATATAGATTTTCTTTTCGGGAGTATACACACTCATACATACATACATGGGTATGAGTAAAGGCAGTTTGATTGTGTGTGTGTGTGTGGACTGCTCGTACCAAAATTGGCATTTTTTGCTTGTTCTTCTCATACACTTTGGGGGAAAACTGTGAACCTTTCATTGGTTCATCGTCCCGCTTCCATGCAAACTATTTTCAAATCTACTCTGATTATAAGCGACTCACAAGCGGCAATCACTTGCACATACCTACTTGAGCAAACATCTCGGGGACAGTGTGTCATAAGGAAGGTCTTTTTAGTAAAACTCGGAAGTAAAGAGACCGAGACCGAGGGATACAAAGATAGAGATAGAGGCAGCGACAGATGGAGGTGAGGTGGCAGGGGACAGAGACAGAGACTGAGACAGATGGAGGTACGGGACAGATACAGAGGCCGGGATCGAAGCAGAGGAAGATATGTAGAGACAGGAACAGAGACAGAGAGAGAGACAGAGACTGAGACAGAGGGAGGTACGGAGGCAGGGACAGAGAGAAAGACAGAGACAGATGGAGGTACGGAGGTAGGTATAGAGACAGGGATCGAGACAGAGGAAGATATATAGAGACAGGAACAGAGACAGAGAGAGAGACAGAGACTGAGACAGTGGGAGGTACGGAGGCAGGGACAGAGACAGGGAAGTATGGAGGTAGGAACAGAGACAGAGACAGATGGAGGTACGGAAATAGGTACATAGACAGGGATCGAAGCAGCGGAACATATTGACACAGGGACAGAGACAGAGACAGATGGAAGTACGGATATAGGTACAGAGACAGGGATCGTAGCAGAGGAACATATAGACACAGAGACAGAGGCAGAGACAGATGGAGGTACGGAAATAGGTACATAGACAGGGATCGAAGCAGCGGAACATATTGACACAGGGACAGAGACAGAGACAGATGGAAGTACGGAAATAGGTACAGAGACAGGGATCGAGGCAGAGTAAGCTATAGAAATAGGGACAGAGACAGAGACTGAGACAGATGGAGGTACGAAGGCAGGGAATAGAGACAGAGAGAGAGGGACAGAGACTAAGACACATGAAGGTACGGAGGCATGAACAGAAACAGAGACAGGGACAGAGACAGAGAGAGAGGTACGAAGGCAGGGAAAGAAAAAGACGGAGGGACAGAGACAGGGATCGTAGCAGAGGAACATATAGACACAGGGACAGAGGCAGAGACAAATGGAGGTAAGGAAGCAGAGACAGAAACAGGGCTAGAAGCAGAGGCAAATACAGAGACAAGGACGGCGAAGTAGAAAAAGTGACAGAGACCGGACTAAATATATAGACAGATACAGTGGCAGAAACTGAAAAAGAGGCAGAGAATCAAAGGTAGAAACAGACAAAGCTAGAGACATACAGCAAGGCAGAGGTAGGGAGAAAGAAAACAGCGTGACGGAGAAATAGAAACTTAAATAGATATACGGGCCGAAAGACTGAAGTAAGAAAACAGGAAAGCGGGACGGGGGGGGCGCAGCCAGAGCGCGAACCAAGAGAAGGGAAAGATACTAGATAGGAACAAAGGTAGGAAGACAGATAAACAGAGTGAGTCAAAGAAGCAGAGGAAGAAACTAAAATCGTTTTGGCTCAAGATCTTTTCCATACAACAAATAATAACCCATTCAGTTTGTCTTGAGGTACATCTCTGAGCTGCAATCAGTAGTGTTGGTGAGTGGAACAAGTTTAACAGAAGGTGGAGGTGTATTCAGTGTAGTCACGGGAGCTTTATGTTAAAAATGGGATCGCAACTCTGGAAAATGTATATTATAACATTGGCAGAATTAAAGTATTTATGATCGTTAACTCTGAAATTGTACCTTAAAACTCTAATATAGAAGCCATATACTTGCCATTTCTCTGGGACTTGAATCCAACACCCTTTCAAAATTAAAACCCTAGTCAAGTGGTCAAATCCTTGAAGCTGACCTCCATAAACCAATATTTCAATAGCGAATAACTCCTACCTGGTCACAGTCTTCGATTATTTAGCGTCAGGAATTCTCTTTCAAATTTTAGCCTCAAGACGTTGAACGTTGCGATCGCTACCAGCTTCCAGACAATCACTTCAGGCAGAGGATCGGATGGGAATAAGGATTAGACAGAGGCTTCAGCTGTATACCTATGTGGAGGGAAGAAAAAAGTTTTGGGAGAGACCGAGCGAACTTCGTAGCAGCTTCTCTTGGTCGATAAGTTTTCCCTGAATCAGACCACCTTACAAGGTATATCAACTCTTCGGAGTGCATTTCTTGATTGAAATAAAGACTTTCCGATTCATTGTTTGCTGAATAACCTTAGAAAGACAACAAAGAGAAGCATTAATTGTTGGGAGACTCATTGTTTTTCAAAGAACTTGATGGAGGAGGAGGATTCTTAGCGAATTTTGCTTCAGCGATTTTAAGAAAGGAAACTGAAAACCTATGAGCCGCTCCCTAATTTAAATTTTTGAATTCTCCTTGCTTAGCATGTCCTATATCTTATCCGGATGACCGCAGCCATCGAAAGGGCATCCGACTTGGCTGCAGAGAAAAATTAAGAGTTTTAAGACCTTGTATGCTTTCGGTAGATCCATATTTCCTTCTAACGATATATGTATAATAAACAATGAAAAATCCAAACTAGAAATGAAGTTAAGACCAAGTTGCATGGACCTTGGCTTTCAGTTACGATCGATTTCGAAGCTTTGGTAATCTTTGGGGAGGAACGTTTAAAACTCAATGAACCAATGGGTTCATACACCTGAATATTTAGTTAAAAAAATCCCTCTCTCTCTCTCTTTCTCTCTCTCTCTCTCTTTCTCTTTCTCCCTCCCCTCTCTCGCCCTCTCTTTCTCTCTCTCTCTCTCTTTCTCTCTCTCTCTCTCTTTATCTCTCCCTCTCTCTCTCTCTCTCTCTTTCTCTCTCTCTCTCTCTCTCTCCTTCTCATTCTCTCTCTCTCCTTCTCATTCTCTCTCTCCTTCTCATTCTCTCTCACTCTCTCTCTCTTTCTCTCACCATCTGATCATTTTTAATTGAATCTGCAGCCGAGAGAATGACTTATTCGTCTACAATTTAACAGCGAGGCCTTTTATCGCAAGAGTTGGAGGTTGAAATAGAGAACATTTCTTTTGTTATTTTGCATCACCGTTCCGAAGAATTTCCGAATGACGAACACAACGTTGAAATTGCCGGTGTTGTTGTTGCAATAATATGCTGGTGGCATGAATATGGCTGCTGCTATACTTTTTGGCCTCCAAAACCCCAACTAAGCGGCCCAAAACTGACAATATATGCCACACACACACACATGTAAATATACGTTAATATGCCTGTGTGTGTGTGTGTGTGTGTATTGCAATTTGTTCGAATTTCCATTTCTGGCAATTGTCTGGACATAACCAAATCTTCCACTTATAAGTGCACTCTAATGCAATTACCATATGCTAAGTGCTGACAACAACAACAACAACAACAACAACAACAGCAACACTAACGAAAAATAACAACAACTAGAAGAAGTAAAAGAAAACCAATAAGTATTAATAGATATAGAAACAATAAGGTAAAGGAGCTGTCGATAGCTGAGACCAACTTTATCGAACTTTGCTACCACACGCATACTCGTACATACCAACACACACACACACACACGCACGTACAGCAAATGCTTCTCAGTGCTTACAGCAGCCAGCTAAGTTAGACAGTTTGGGCAGCCAAATGAAGCAAGCAAGTATCAAGCAACTCGAGGCAGTGGCAGTGAAATGTTCGTGGCGAGCAGTCGGGGCAATAAAGAGACTGGAGCATATCCATAATTTAGGACATCATCGAATTTTCAAACAAATCTGAAACTATGTTGCATACAACAGTACAACAACACAACAGCAACAGCAACAGCCAAAGCAATATATTTATTCACACACTTTGCGGTGTTCCGTTGCACTTTTTATTGGCCAAGACACAAACTATTCCACTTGAATGTTTGCGAAAATTGCATTTGCTCCGACGAGAAGATATTTCCCTTTTGGGCATTTGACGGCAGCGGCTGGGCGACTACGGCGACTGCAGCAACATCCTCGGCGTCGAGTGTTTCAAACTGAGCAAACAAAATTATGGTTGGAACAGCACAAATAGCAGCAGCAGCAGCAACAACAACAACAACTGCAGAAAGTAATAACTACGACACCAAGCAAGCCGAGCGACCACAAAACAAACACGGCACTTGAACTTCAATAGCAAATAATAACTCTGTTGGTAAAAGGAAATGGCCCTTTTGTAATCGTATGTTGTTGGTGCCCAGCACAATTTATGCGCCCGGGTATATCAGCTTTGTTCACCGGTGTAATAAAGTGGGTAGGCTTAGTAATGATTGTCGATGTGTACCGCTCAACTATCCGATCCTTTTGTAACCACATTCGTTCATACACTCAAGCAGACAACTGGGAAAGCTAGAAACAAAATGTCATACCTGGTGTCTTCGAGCGAAGAGGACTCGCACTTTATAAAAAGGCTTTCTGACCCCGAGAGTCAATGGTTTGTGTAAGGCACACTCCGCTTTTGATCTCTTGGCATACTTTCCCACCACCATGTTCTGCAAAAGAGCCTAACTCTAGCTGCTGGTCTCTGTATTGCAGCTCGAGCTTTGTCCTCATCAGATGATGAAATATTTCGCTGTTCGCAGCCATATGGGTTGTATTAAATCATCTTGAAGAGGTTTTTTACTCTTTAGGTTAAAATTTTCTTGAGTTAATTGGACCGGAGTGGACTTCTCCAATTCACCTCAAGTTCAAGCTCTCTCCATAAGTCTTCTGAGCGACTACCACCGAGGTGGCCTCCTTCCTCTTTTCTATTCTTTTGGTTGTTTAATTTGTCCGATTCTTCGATTTCACTCTTTTTTGCTTTGAAAAGTTTTCTCTCGAAAAAACTCAGCTGTTTTGAAGAGACTACTATCAGACCATCCTCCTCCTGTAACCCTTTTAAGTCTCTTTCTTTCTCCCTCTTTCCTTTTGTATGGAAAAGTTTTCTCTCGATTGGCAAGTACTATCAGAGCAGACTCAGATCAGATCCCTCTTTTCTATCGTAAGAACATGTAAGCGACTACTACTAAACGACCCTCTTTTTCCCCCTCTCTTTTTTGTATGGAGAAGTTTTCTCTTGACTAGCGAGTACTTTCAGATAAGCCTCTTTCTTTCTCTCTCCCTTTTTTGGTTTGGAAAAGTTTTCTTTCTGTAGTCTCCTGCTACTAAATGAGTCTTCTTCTTATTTCCTCTCTTCTCTTGCGTGCCGAAATCTTCTCTCAATAAGCGTTTACCACTAAGTTAGCCTCTTTTTTCTCCCTCACTTCTGTCGTACGGACAAGTTTTCTCTCGATAGGCGACTTTCTCTTTCCTTCCCTTCTTCCTTAGTGTAGAAAATTCCTCTGAGTGGTAGAGTTATGATTCTTAGTCGATACCGCCTCAAATACGAAGCTTTTATTCCACGAACAAAAACCCTACGATGTGTTCCACGAGGTCAAATGCGCTAGATAAGTTTCTGCCGCAGTCAATTTTGAACAGTCTAATGTTAATTTCTCTCTGGCCAAGCGAGCCTCTTCACCAAATTTTGGTTTCATTGGTCACTCTGACAGACGTCCTCGTCTCTTTTGAAGTGCAAACTAGTCCGTAGTGTCATAGAAGTCAAACGAACATATATTCTTTAAGCCTTGGTCCGTTCCCACCTTGTTGTCGTCTCTCTTTAGTACACCTAATGAGGAAGGTTATTCCTGGATATTTAGATCCCGTCCAGAGAGAAGTTCATGCCCAAGCAATCAAAACTAGTCCTGAGGACGTTTTCTAGACACTTCTGCCAACTCAGCGCGAACAGAGCTCCACCTTACATGTGCTTTTTTTTTTTTGTTTTTGGTTGTGGCAACTAAAATTGCTAGCCGCAAAAATGCCTGTGTGAGGAGAAAGAGCTCAACCTGACGGACCAACGCGCACCCAACAAACCAGCCACAACGGAAGCGCTTTGCATTTTCGCAGCCTCTGCGGCAGGAACAACATAAACAACAGCAACAACAACATTTCAACAACTAAAAACTTCACAAGCAATTTTAAAGTGAAGGCTTCGGTATTGGCCTTCTTCTTCAAAGCAAATTTCTCTAAATATAATTGCAACAGCTGCGCTGCTGCTGCTGCTGCCTGCCACAAGCTCATAAAGCTTTGAGGAAACGCTGCCGTACAAAGTTGTTGAATGAGCATTGCTGGCCATGAAGCCATGAAGGTATGCGCTGACAATTTAACTTGGTGAATGGCTAACATTCTACAAATCCAGCAACGAGTCATCGAGCCAAAGCCAAAAGTCCCCCCTCACCGCTGGGCAATCTAAGCCGCTACGGGTGCATGCAACCGCCGCACGTTGCTGCACTGTCATGTGCCAACCGTTGTAAGAGTACTTGTCGCCGTATGCAACCAACAACCAAATAGCCAGTCGCTGTGCGGAGTTCATGTGCAGAGTGTGTCTGTATAGTGTGTGTGTGTGTGTGTGTGTGTGTGTGTGTGTGTGAGTGTTGTTGCCCATCGCACGTGTGAATGGAAAAATTGTCACTTAATTGCCAAGGCGAACGTGATCGCGCACAATTTGCATGCGGCCAGGAGGAAATTTTCAGAAGGTTCCGCCGCTAAATTCGTAAGACGGAAATACTCGTATTCACAAATATTTGTTGTTGTTATGTGTGTTTTAGTTGGCAAATTGGTGGAAAAAATTCCCCCAAAGGAACTGAGAAGTTTGCGCATTTATGCATACATACATACATACATACATACATACTCATACGTACACATATGTAGTATGTAAATACTTATAAGCTTTAGCGAAACTTGTACGAGTTCCATGAGTTCCATTCCCAAATCAATTTAGTCGCTATGACAGCTGGAAAGCGAAAATGAAATTAAGAAAAGAATCTTTTGACTCTGCGTAGCCAAGAAGTGTTGCATGAAATGGTGATAACCTGTAGCAAAGAGAGAGAGATAGAGGGTGAGATAAAGGAAGTGAGAGGTGAGAAAATCAAATATTCTTGGCATATCCTTCGTTGAGCATATTTTGCTGTAAGACACCTGCGGTTTTGATTAACTGAATTCAATCTTGGAACTATTTCTGCAATTCAATCAATTCACTGGTATTCACCGCTCGTTTGCAGTGCATACGGGAAAAAGGATAATAATTTATGAGAAAATAAATATATCGTTGAAATATATTGGTCAAGTAAAACGTTCGTTCGGTCAAATATGCGCCGCTTTGTTCGTAGAAGGCTTCGTCCCTATTGGCAAAAAAACTCAAAGAGCCTATTTTCAAAAGACTCTCTCGAGGCCGACTTCTCACCGTAAAGCGCGTTCGCCATGGACAGGAAAAGATGGTAATCACTTGGTGCCAGGTCCGGACTATAAGGTGGGTGCATTAGGACCTCCCATCCGAGCTCTTGGAGCTTCTGGCGAGTCACCAAAAACTTGTGTGGCCTGGCGTTGTCCTGATGGAACACAATTCGGCATCTGTTGATCAAAGATGGCCTCTTCGGGATGAGTGCTGCCTTCAAGCGGTCCAGTTGTTGGCAAGAGAGGGCTGAATTGAGCGTTTGACCATAGGGGAGCAGCTCGTAGTAGACGATTCCTTGCCAATCCCACCAAACAACCAAACACACAGCAAAACCTTCTTGTCCGTCAATCCTGGCTTGGCCACTGTTTCCGTCGGCTCACCGCGTTTCGACCACGACCGATTTCGCTTGACGTTGTTGATTGATCGTAAGTGATCCACTTTTCATCGTCAGGGCCCATAAACTAAATTAATTTTTTCAACCGCTTTGGCTGCCTTTTCGCCTTGATCGAAGAAAAATTGTAAAATATAGCGAATTTTCTCTTTGCTGGTGTCCATCTTTGACGAGAGCTCACAACGTACTGAGTCAATCGATCGAAAAACTGTCCAAGACAAACTTTTAGCGCGATTAAACACGTTTTCAGCGCCGTATAATATGACATAATGCGACACGTAACACTAGTGTAATGGACAATAACGCCATCTCTTAGATAAAAACCGAACGAACTTTTGCTTGAATAAAATATGTACGAGGGGCTGCTGATAAGCTCGTGATCTAAGGTACGTAATGAAACAAATATAGTCTTCCTCAAGTGAAATATATTTTTCACATCGGGTATACAATACCTTTATACCACTGAAAAAATATTGTTTTGATTTATCTTCAAAATAGTTTTCTACGGACGCTTCAATCTCACTGCCGGCTGAAAATCTTCGTCCCCGTAACTTCTATTTTTAAATTTGAAATAAGGAAAAAGTTACTTGAAGCCAGGTCTGGACTGTGTGCTGGATGGTAAATTTCTCTAAATCCAGTTGCTTTTGAGGCATCTGTTGCATCAATTGGAAAATTTAAGTCTCCACAACGAAACATTCCCAATTGGTGGAGGCCCGAAATATTGTTTTTTGCATCAACAGATTCCAGAACAAGAAATTTCATCAATCGTCCTGGCTCCCGAAAAACTCACAACCAGGTCGATCATGGTGTGATAGACGGAAGACGCATATGCAGTTTCCGACTACATAATAACGACTCGAACCACTCGGACGTTGTCGGAAGCAAGAAAGAACAAGGACATCGAAAAATTGCAAGCAAAACAGAAAGCCGGACGGTTTTCAACTCAACTTCGCTGCTGCGCTCTGAAAGCAATAATCAACACCTCGTTTTAAGAGAACTGTGGTCGGCATTTCAAGCCCTCTTCGTACAGTTGACACAGCACTTGCTGGTGTTAGAAGAGGAAGAGGAAAGGTTTTACTTAGTTTTGCTGGCTCGATTTTAGTCGCGTAAGCACTGGCTACACCAAACAAGAAAATCTAATCAAAAAGGAGCTCACCCCTCGGTAGGGAATATCAAGTCTTCTGGGTATATTTCTGATTGAAAAGAAGCCACCCATACAAACTCATCAGCGGTTCGTAGGCTTAGAGGAGGAAGAGGAATTGGTACTCTGGAAAAAAGATTAGGAGGATAAGAAGTGATATGCTTAAAAAGTAGGTTTCTTTTTTAATTTTTATGTTGTTCCTCTTCAGAAGATACTGAGACTTTTATAATTTTAACGGTTATTTTATTTAACCACAAACTTTTTCCATTCCTCTGATGCGTACAAGTTTGGCATAGAAAAAATTACAAAAAAAAACGAGATTAAATCGCGGTCTGACGCGCTGTCCGTACAAAGGTACATATGAGTATGTATGCATATATAACACCTACATATGTTACACTCTGTAGCGTGGTCACAGGAAGACGCCCCTCCAAGTTTCTCACCAAAAAATATGAAATTTCATTTCTTATCTGACAAAAATGTCAAACAAAGTTTACGTTAATAATCCAATTTCCCACATAATCGGCGCTAAACCAAGTAAATGTGGTCAAATCAGTGAAAAAGAAAACAACAAAAAGAACAAAAAACATTAAAAACTATACGCAACCGTGTTTTTTTCACTTTAATTGACAATTATTGCACATTTTCATACTTTGGCAAGTCACAACGGCACGCGGCAGCGAGGGAGGAGGTAAAGGGAAATCAGCGGAAACCACAGAGCAAACAAAATGTGATGAAAATTTGCAGCAACAACAAAAACAACAGTGGTAGTAGAGTTTTTTCCCCAACAACTTTCCATTGCGTTCATGGACCATTTCCGCGTTTCTTTGCCAACCAAAAATACACACTCACACGCAGTTCAGCAACCAACAACAACAACAAGAGTGTGGCAAACAAGCAGGCAGGCGGGCGGTTGGGCATTCGGTCAGGCAGTTACGACAACAAATGCAGTAAAATAACAATCGAACGTTTGCATCTCGCCACATTGTTCTGCGGACAACAACAGAGTGCGTTCTTTTCGTTATCGTTCTTGTTATTGTTATTGTTGTTGTTGTTGTTGTTGTTGTTGTTGTTGTTGTTGTTGTTTGTGTTGTTGTTTTTGTTGTTGCTGTTGTTTGTGTTGTTGTTTTTGTTGTTGCTGTTGACGATGTTGTTGCTGTTGTTATTGTTTCTGATGCTTTTGTTGTGCAGTTGCGGCTAGTGTCGTCTGCAAGCTTGTAGGTGGCGATGGTTGCTGGCGGTGGCTTATGGGAAAACAAAATACGCTGGTGTGGCATTGTTGCATGAAACCATAACCGCAACGCAACGCACACTTACCATAAAGCACCGTTACATTGTTATTTTTCTATTAACACAACAACGCCAAGTAGAAAAGGCAACTAACTGCATAGTGCGGCCAGAAAAAAAGAACAACAATAGTAAAAAGAAAAAAAAAACTACAATGCCATTCAACGAGCGCAAGTCAAACGACATTTATCGATGGCGCATGCGCAAGACTGCCCAGAAGGAGTTAGAGATGTGGCGAATCTTCGATTTCTTTAACCGAATGGTGGATGGTCGATATATGTCAATGTGTATGAGGTTTTCGATGGAGAAATAAACGACATTCCAAGTGAGGCTCCGGCTCCTATTAACTTCAACTCGACTGCCTAGCTAAAGCCTCACATGACTTCGGTTTGCTTAGTCTGGAGCTTGCATTAGAACTATGTCTTCTGTAACCAAAAATCGAGCAAATTTAAATAGTTGCTCTGTTTCTTAGAACATTAGCATGAACCGAGGGATCAACTGTGCCTACTACAATGCTGAAGGGTATGAGTTCGAAACCTAACCAGATCAATTACCATAATCAAAGTAGTTGCGCTCCGCGCTCGACAAGGGATGTAAAGCCTTCCAAGCGTATTTCTGACACCACAAATCATAGGAGAAGCTCCTCATAAATATAAAGGGTGGTTAAATTGTAAGGGCCGATGTTGAATGTGAACCACACCTAAACGCCAAGTTTTTTTCCGAATTTAATTTGGCATTTCTCTATTTCAGACTTACTCAATTTGAACCATGGAGAGATACACAATCCAACAACGTGTTAAAGTTATCCAGACTTATTATGAAAATTTTCGAAGAAAATCATCTTCAGTGATGAGGCACATTTTCACCTCAGTGGATTCGTCAATAAACAGAATTGCCGCATTTGGGCGAATGAGAATCCAAGAGTGATTGTCGAAAAACCAATGCACCCACAAAGAGTGACTGTTTGGTGCGGTTTATGGGCTGGCGGCATCATCGGGCCTTATTTTTTCCAAAATGAGGCCGGTCAGGCAGTTACTGTGAATGGTGTTCGCTATCGTGAGATGATAACGAATTTTTTATGGCCACAATTGGAAGATATGGATGTGGACGATATGTGGTTTCAGCAGGACGGTGCCACTTGCCACACAGCTAACGAAACAATGGCTCTTTTGCGCAACAAATTCAATGGCCGTGTTATCTCACGTAATGGCGATGTCAATTGGCCCCCAAGATCATGTGATTTGACACCGTTGGACTTTTTTCTCTGGGGTTATTTGAAAGAAAAGGTGTACGTCGATAAGCCAGCAACAATTCAAGAGCTAAAGGATGAGATAATTCGGCACATTAACGGCATAGAAACTCCATTATGCCTCAGCGTCATCGAAAATTTGGACCATCGTATGGAGGTGTGCCACCGAGGTCGCGGCGCTCATTTGGCCGATATTTTGTTACATACATACATAATTGAGTAATACCAATATATCATAATAAAATAAAATTTCAATAATTTCCTAAATAGTTTGTGTTTTATTCAAAATCAACATCGGCCCTTTACATCAGCCTTTTGAAGGCGGCTTAGAATACATTGTATAAACATTAAGACTTCCACCACAAATCGAAGGAGTAGCTCGGACAAACTAGGCATGTCTTGAGTTGCGTTAGGTTATGGTGGTTTCCGAATTATAGCACTAAAAACTCTACAGAACCTCATTAGATCCATGACTTTGACATCGGCTATCTTCGATAGACCAACCAGCAGTAGGCTCACAAATTTACGAAACCTGGCATTGACTAAAGCAGAACAGTCGTATATAGTATGAGTGATCGATCCAGTTCTTCAACATTCTTTCAGCTGTTGTAGTAACTCCTATAGGGAGCCACTGATCTATCTTCATGCCTTCCCACGAAAAAGTGGACTGCCAGGTCGTTTACTCGTATTACCTTGGACATACCCCTCTCTCTGAGGAGCACATATCTTGTGTTCTCTTTCTATCCCATTTTGGCAAGGTTTTCTTGGATTTATGGCAGGCTGCAGTGTTGGTTGGGAAATCCAACAGAAAGTTTCATAGAAGGCTCCCTTGAGAATGCACCACCGCCGGCTCTCTCCTCAAGCTTGAATCCTTCCGTGTACATCTTCAGGCTGTCATCCGTAGTGTGGTTATTATCTTTCAATTCGTCTCTGCTGGGGTTTCGTGTTCTAAAGTATTTTACAGTGTGTGGCATTCAAAGCCTCCTCAGTATGTTTAAGCCGGACTCAGATTTCGGATGAGACAGCAATTGAGTATGGTGGGCTTTGGTATTAAGTCAGGTGGCAGCAACCAGAGATCTTCTTCCCAGTATCCCCACTCTGGAGCTCCTTACTCCGACTGAGAAATTTCTTCGTTAAAGCAAATCAGTACCGTCTCTAGTGCCGACCGAACACAAAGCTACACAAATAACCCTATACCTATATGCATATACGAGTACGTATGTACGTATGTATGTATTTATTTATGTGTTCGCTCGCTTATTTGTTTAGCTATTACCGCCTTTGTTCCAAAAACTTTAAACGCAAGCGTGGAAACTTTGCGCGCTCTTTTACGCAGATAATGAGAAGCAAACAAGCAAATAACCAAACGCCACGGATGCGGATCGCCACAAAATGAAAAAACAAACACATAAATACACTAGAAAATAACAGTTGAAGAAGAAAAAAAACTCAGCTGCTCTGAACGAAAAGGCGCTGAGTGTCCAAAATGCTAAGAAATCGCTGCGCACATTCACCCATTCCGGCCGGCGAACTTTCACAGCAGCCACAGCCAGTCACAGTCACAATAGTCCCAGAAACAATTTTTATCACTCGCACATACCACTCAACGGTACCAACTTGTGGCCGTTCGATTTGTTGGGATTTTTAATTGGACACTAAATACAAAAAAGGAAATCAAACATACCAGAGAGTTGGGCTACCGCAGAGGTCAGCAGCTGGCAAGGGTAAGCGTTGCACAAAGAAACTCAGCCACCATCGCTTGGGTAGCAACGAGCTACTGCTGCTGTGACTGTGGCTGCGACTGCGGCAGTGGTTTAATGGCGAAACTTGAGCACCAAGCAAATACAATACATAACTGTGCCGGCAATGAATGGCAAGACAAATATAGGAATTAATAATGAATCGTAAATAAACAAATTAAATTAAAGTGTAAATATTTGCAAATAGTTAAGCGAATACCGCACGCATCCATACGCCTACTCGCATACGTACATACCATATGTACTGTGTACTTGCTTAGATGAGTTTGAGCTCAGCTGAGAGGCAGTTCGTGGGAACCTTATAAGCAAAGCTCAACAGCTTGCCATGGAGAGAGATCAAAAATAGTTTTGTTTGGATTTTTTAGAGCAGAGAGAGGGTTAGATTCCTTTCCTAATTATTACTGAGACTTTAGTCTGGCACTAGACAAAGCTACTTTTGGGAGCCAGCTGAACAAAGTTCAGCGAACGGCCTCCATTCTCATCATAGGAGCGCTGCTTTTAACTTCTACGAAAGCCCTCGAAATTTTTCTTAATCCACTTTCTTCAGAGCTGTAAAGAAAACTTCATGAGAGCTGTATCCCAACCCTGAAGAAACTATAGTCAGACATTCAGTGTAAGCTTAAAACTAGACGTCGGGGTGAGCTGTGGAGTTCACTCAGTACCACTCCCAATCGACATGAGCAAGGGACTTCCTGGCCTCAAAGGTGGCAATAAGATGCAGAAAAGTTACAAATAAACTCGCAACTGTGTGCGAAACAGCTGTGGTTTGGTGTGCCGAGCCTAGATAAATTCCTGGAAATTTTGAGACCGGCGAGTTAACTACAATAGAAGGGGAACTATAGCGAAGACGGTGAATTCTGCACATGGCGTGAGCACACTCCTTTCGACGACAAAATACCTGCTAAAATCGGACTTCACCATTAGAGCCAATAGCAGATAGTGAGGTGAAACTACAGGCAATGTAACCTAACAGATTTGGTCATGGGTCGCAGATAGGAGAACAAAACCACTAATCCTAAGCAATCCCAGTACCTCTATCAGCGTAGCAAATGGCGTAATAACTGGGAACTGTAGGGACTCATGGTAGGAGGAAGGGCTACTACTCCAACGACTTCTGTCGCAGCTAGAATGACTAGGAGGAGGAAGGGTCGGCAGAGCATTACTTCTTTCACTACACAGGCCTCAGTACCACCGGAAAACGATGAATTTAACTATTAAAGCACGTTTATTGGGGTTGTTTCATCTCCTCGACTGGCATTGGTAAGTCCAGAGTTGGGTCTTTTTCTAAAAGTATACCCTTTTTAGCCAGTTCGGCAGCTATATCAGGTATTTTAATGAAGTCAGGTGCTACATGACCACAGCTCTACTGCCGTCCCACATTCCGGTTGCAACGTAACTCTAATTTGAGCCCAACAACAACGTAGACTTCATCCCAATCTGGGTATCGAATCACAACCACAACAATATTACATGTGGACCTCTTGTTATCCGTGGAAGAAGAGCAAGTTGGCCGACTGACTACTACCAATTGAGCCTCCATTTAGCACCGGATTGGCAAACCAAGGTAGCAGGAGAATTCCATTATGAGCAGCAATATTCCAGGCTGCGTTTCCCAGATCGTATGGATCACAACCACACCAACACCACAAGTGGGGCTCTTGTTTTCCGTGGAAGAAAGAAGGAGGGTGATTCTCGATCGGTGATCCGTTGAACGTTACGTTTAATCTTCAGGCATGCAACTCTCAGGCTGGGGCAAGAGGTGGGCTCGTCGTCGTCGTCGAAAAAAGTAGCACTCCGGACAGTTAGAAGCGTACCAAGGTTTCGCCTGCATAGCTTGAAGGACTTTCAACAAGAACAGTCTGTTATTTCAATTTGTTAGCAAATCTGGATAAATCAGAAAGGAATCTCTCCCTCACTCATGGTGGTTTCTAAAATGGTGAAGGAGTTCTTATCACCCCTGTCAATGGAGTCTTTTTATTTCAAAACTAAAATTATATTGGTACCGAATCACAGCTAATCAGCTTACACAAACGGTTGCTCCTCTGTCAACTGGCGGTCTACTTATGAGCAGACCACCATTGAATCAAATGAGCACTTCAGTAGACCCTGAAGCAGTGTTGTTGCGAGTTCCCACTGGATTAAGGAGGCCGTGGAATGTCAGGGAACCTACTTTCTTTCCGAAAATCAAATCTCTCATTTTCAGTAAGATGCCTTCGAGCGTTGTCACGCGGCAAGATTTGAATCTTTTCGATTCTCCCCTAGTGTAATTTCTGGAAAGAAGAGATGGAATAATCTTTGCTTTTGCATTTGTCGAACTGAGAGTGAGAATTTTCAGTTCAAAAAATTTTACCAACTCGATCGTCTTAATAGACATTGGCATTAGGCGAATATGTAGATTTATGACATGCACTAAGCGATTCACTAAATGAAAAGTGGTCGGGTCTTAAATGACTATGTGGAATCGTCTTAAGATCAGCCACTTTTAGCCAACCTAAGTTAACTCCGTGGCCCACATAAAGTCATCAAGTAATGGCTACAGAATTTTATTTCAGTCTCTCACACTTCGCTGTCAGCCCCACTTGGTACCTCAACTCAAAATCTAAGCTTAAGCTTTTCACAAATATTAATTCATATTTGCAACAATTTATAACCGAATATTTTCCACGCCACGCCACTTTGAACCCAAAAATTATTATCTCAACAAATTCCTGATAAGTAAAATTGCTTTTTATTTGAAAATTTCGTGCTAATCTTTCGCTTCGCTGCTTCATTGTTGTGCTCTTGCTCTTAGTAAGAATGCCTGCTTTCTCCCTTCTCTCTCTCTGTCTCTTTCTCTCGAATTCGCCTTCGTGATAATTTCCATTGTGTATTTAAAGAAATTTATACAAAGTTTTGTTTTCTTTGCCCAAAAGCAGTCACATACGTGTTTATGAAAACAATTGCTATATATATAGGGACGTCCATTTGGTGGTTTCGAAAATAAACTTAAATTAAATACATTTGAAATTTTTTTTTTGTTTTTTATAAAGTTCGAACCTTGGCATTATATGTGAAATATATATCATTCAAATGACTGTCTTGCGAATTTTTGCAAGCTTCGTTTCATTTGAGATATATTTTGACCACCTTTTGACACATTTTGGACGGTAACTCAGCCATAACTTGAAGAATGCTGGTTTGAAATGCTCAAGAGTTAAAAAATTATCGCACAAACATAGTCTTTCACAAAATTCAAAACCAACGGTGTCAATTCCCACGATCTCGGCGACCAATTGACAACGTTAAGACGAGAGATTACGGCCGAGACCATCTTGTTGAAAGCATATATTTACAAGTCGTGCTCTTCAATTGCAGGCAAAACAAAAAGTCGGTTATCATTAGAGCATAACGATCCGAATTGATAGCGACAGTTTCGACGTTGTCGTTTTCAAATAGATAACGTCCAACCACACCTCGGTACCAAAGAACGCATCAGAAAGTAAGTGTTTTTTAGGTTTAATGACCTTTCTTCAAGTATTTGATGATTCTTGGAGGCCCAAATGCAATAATTTTTCTTATTTACGGATCACCCAAGCGAGAAATGTGCTTTGACGCTGAAGAAAATTTTGTTCGACTAATTGCCATCCACTGCTTGTTGTTCAAGAACCCAGTCGACGTACCTGGAGCTTTTTAAGCGGTCAGCTGGCTTCAGTTGTTGTGTGAACTAGATTTTATATAGATGTGGGTGTAAGTCCAAGCGACCAAATACACCATAATATGCAATATAAAAGTCCCAGCTTTTGAGATCGTCGAGAAAAAGACTAATTCGGGTCTTCAGCCCCCTACTTCAGTAGGGATATTTGAAGTGGAAGGAGCAAGAGGAGGATGCACAGGCTTTACAATATCTGTAGCCGATGCAATCTCTTTAAATTTCTTTAATATTTTGACATTGCTGAAGCAGTTAGACGATTATGTGCACCATAACCCACTCTTAAAGCACCAAACGTGGTCGCCGTTGAGTCATGGTTTTTTCGTGGTTTTTTTTTCAAAAATTAAAACTTTATTTTGAAAAAATTGTTAAACATTTAATTGCCCATCGGAAGCTACGATGTTTGCCCATCTTTCTGGCAGTATGTTGATCCCATTCCAAAAGAACTTCTCCGGCTTGGAGATCAATAAAGAATCGAGCCAATTTCTGACACCCTGTTCTGAAGTGAAGCGTACTCCGGTGATCTGAGCAAGTGGTAATCGGAAGGTGCTATGTGTGGGCTATAAGGCGAGTGAGGTAGAACTTCCCACCCGCAGTTTTACAAATAGTTTTTAACTGGCCTTGAATCATGTGGCCGAGCGTTGTCATGATGAAAAATTATTGATTCGTATCTGGTCGCATATTCTGGTCGTTTTTCGGCGATGGCCTTTTTCAAACGAATCAATTGTTTTCGGTAGAGGTCCCCATTGATCGTCTGACCCGATTTCAATAGCTCATAATAGAGCACACCCTTGAGTTCCCACCAAATACATAGCATAACCTAGGCACCATGGATATTCGGCTTTGCCATGGATGTCGATGGTTGGCCGGGCTTCACATACGATCTCTTGCGCTTTGGGTTATCATAATGAATAAATATTTCATCGCCAGTGACAATCCGATGCAAAAATGACTTCTTTTGGTGGCGTTGAAGCAACTTTCCAATTTCCAAGCTTCTGGTTGAATCCTAATGATTTTAATCGGCTGGAAACGGTTGCTTGATTAACTCCTAATACTTTTGCAAGTTCTTCTTGCGTCTGGCATGCATCTGCGTCGAGCAATGTCTCCCAGTCTTCGTTTTGAAATTTTTTTTTGGCTGTCCGGGTCGTTCTCCGTCGTCTATCATAAGTCGAAATTGCCACTTTTTAACCGTGCAAACCACTCTTGGCACGTTCGTTCGTCTAAAGCATGGTCACCATTAACGTCCAGTAAAAGACTATGGTTTTCTGTAGCACTTTTCTTCATGTTAAAGTAATGAAGAAGAACTCCCCGCAAAAACACTTTATCTGGTACAAATTTCGACATTTTCGAATGAATGAAACAAATTGTTGTTGTTCACGCTAAAACAAATGACATCTACTGAAAACGACGCGAAATGACAGCACCTTTGAAATGAATATAGCCACAGCTGAACACGACGCGAAATAATACTAGTAGAGCCCTCTCTTAGAAAACCGCACGAATTAATGCATACACCCAATATTTTCAATATTTTCATAAATGCTTACTCTTAACAGAAACAAGACATTTTTGGTTAGGCAGTAAGGTTTAAAATATGTCAAAATACAGCCCTTTACTTTTGAAACCTCGAAATAGATAACCCTTCATACACATTTATGCATGTCATACTCGTACATATACGTGTAGGTTCGTATGCAAGTACTTAAAAAAAGTTTCCAATAATCCGATATTAAATTAAAACTCAGCAGAAAAACTTCATCCTCACATACTGGAGCCTCGATGCCATTAGTTCAATGAAAATTGAAAGATTTCGCGTGCACAATATTAATTTTAAAAGTATTAAACACAAGAAAAAAATAGCGTAGTACGAGTTGAGAGCATCAGCAAAACAAAGAAAAATACAAAAACAAATAATAAAAAAAATAAAATAAAATAAAATACAAAAACAAAAAAATGTACTCCAGCAAATGCTCACCGCCTAAAGAGTACTTAAAACTTTTGTAATAATTTTCACACATTTAATGTGGCAAAGTTTAAATTTAAGAGGCAGACAAAAGCAATGCCAGCAGTGTGAGCACGAAATGTATGGAGCACATGCAGGCACACAACGCATACAAATAAACATACAGACATATATATATATATGTACGAGTGTGTATAGTGAAAATGTTGTGGTTCAATAAACCAATGGATAAAGTGTATAAAAGCGAAGCTAAAACGAAAGGATGTGCCGATAATGTGGCTGGCACTTGGCGAGTGTGTGTGTGTGTGTTGTTGTATTAGTGCAAACATGTACGACAAGGATATAATATGAGCGTGGTAAAAGTCAAAGTCGCTTGTAAACACAAACACTGAACTTGTGAAACACATGTGTGGCGCACATACATACATACATACATACATACATATGCTTTCCCATATGCCTGTCTGACACGGCATAGCATCGCCTGAACTGAGAGCGCTTGTCTCTCAGGCATAGCATCGCCTGAACTGAGAGCGCTTGTCTCTCTGTGGGCATGTGTGTGTGTGTGTGTGTGTGTGTGTGTGTATGTGTGTGTGTGTGTTTATGGACAGCTATAAAAATATTTAACTTTGAATATCGGAAAAGTAGCGCATGGATTTGCTTGCGTACCAGCAAAGGATTCAGTATTCTATGTATTTAATATGGAGAATTCTTGGTAAGTAAATATACATACATACATTTTTATGTGTGCGTGTGTTATGCTGAGCTTTAAGTTACTTTGTTGTGTTTTGAAATTTGATTTTTTTTCTAACCCATTTCTAGTACACTCAGCGGTATATTTACTCTGTCAATTTAGCGGTTATCCCCATATATTGCTTTAATAAAATCCAAAAATAGATACGGAAGGCTGAAGAGAGAAGCAAGACACGTTTGCATGAGTAAGAAGAATTTGAGAAGCTGACCGACAAGAGTAACCTTCGAAAACTCTATCTCAAGATGGTGCAACTAACAGCAGGTTTCTTGGCCTTAACAACCGCGCCGTGAATTCTGCTTTCTTCAGACCGGATAAGGAAACGAAGCGTATGGGTTTGGTGGTGAGTAAGGGCAAGACGAAATATCTGCTCTCATCAAACAAACCGTCAACGCATTCGCGCCTTGGCTCCCCACGTTACTGTTGACCGTCATAACTTCGAGGTCGTAGATAATTTCGTCTATCTAGGGACCAGCAATAACACCAACAACAATGTCAGCCTGGAAATCCAGCGCAAAATTACTCTTGCCAACAGGTCCTACTTTGGGCTGAGCGGGCAATTGAAAAGTAAAGTCCTCTCCCGACGAACGAAAACCAAACTCTACAAGTCGCTCACCGTTCCCGTCCTGTTATATAGTGCGGAGGCATGGACGATGACAACATCTGATGAGTCGGCGTTAGGAATCTTCGAGAAAAAGGTTTTGCGTAAGATTTATGATCCTCTTCGCGTAATCAACGACGAATATCGCAGACGATGGAACGATGAGCTGTACGAGCTATACGATGACATTGAAAAGACAGCAGCTACGCTGGCTAGGTTATGTCGTCCGAATGGATGAAAGCGCTCGAGCTTTGAAAGTATTCGATGCGGTACCTGCTGGTGGAAGCAGAGGAAGAGAAAGATCTCCACTACATTGAAAGGTTCATGTTGAGAAAGACCTTTAGCAGTATCTATGCTCATGGAGAAGAAGAAGAATTGGTTAAAGTTCAAGTACACTCATGTCAAGACAGACTTTATCTCAGTATAAGCAAGTCAAGGTAGAAATTAACATGCGTTCTTAACCGGCTTTAGCTCTTCCTTACTTAGATATCCCTTTTTTGTTTATCCTATTCAACTTTCTATGACGTTACGGTATTTAATTTTATTCGCATTTGAACCGAGGCGGGTAAATGCGTATGAGTATAAAATTATTCGCTTGCAAGTACAGAAGTCTAGTTGTGTTTTCGGATATGGACGATACGAGTATGAACATACATATGTATGTATATAGTATGTCTACATATACTTGAAATGCTCATGACCTTTTTTTCCTTTATACAAGACAAGCGCTTTGTATTTGTGTTCGAATACCACAAAGCGTATAAAAACGTTTACTCTTTGTATTTATACATATACATATATATATGTATTTACATACATACATACATATGCAAGCAAACCCATTATTTACTTGCCAACAAAAATCTGCAAGTCAAACACCGAAAAAGCCTTTTTGATTTTTCAAGTAAACAGGATTTCACACATTGACATTGACATTGGCGTGAGAATGCAGGATAAAGCAAAAACTAAAATAAAAATAAAAAAGCGTAAGAAATTAAAAACAAAAAAAAAAAACTAAAAGAAGGTAAAGCATAAAAATAATAAAAATTAAATATATAAGAAATTAAAAAAAAATAATTCACATACACACATGCATACAAAATTCACACTATACATAGGTACACCTGTACATACATATATATAAATATCTGTGTGCATTTGAATTTCCGCCTTGTCCAACTAAGCTGCATAAATACAATATAAAAGGCATAAGCGTGTGCGCATTTCAAAAATGTGGCAAGGAATACTCACAGCAAACAAAGATACATATATACATGTATACATAGGTATATACAAACAATATATGCTCAGCCAACTGTTAAATAAATACTTATGTGTAAAAGGAAAACAATGATTTAAGTGCGAAAAAAGGAAGTTTAACAATACAGCCAACATAAAGCTGCCAAAAAGTACACACACATATATATATGCATACATACATTCACACTTGTATTCCGCCATATGTTAGGCATAATCTCAGCTAGTCATTTTTTCACGCTTTCATTACCAACGCAACAACTCGCACAAATGAAAAGGCGACAAAAGGCTAAGGCTGCATACACATACATACATACTTACATACGTATGTATATTCCTGTATATAACTAAATACCTTTTTCACACCACAGGATATTGTACGATAACAATGGCAATGACCTGGATAAGTGTGAACGTGTGAGAGTCGATTTTGTTGATAAAAATGCAGATAGTTTTTTTCTTTCTATGTGGATTTAAGTCTGCGACGTTGGCTTAGCAATAATATGCTTACGCAAATATAGTGGAATCAGCGATTGTGAGAGGTCCTTCCCGAGTCTAACAGCGCTTCTGGTGTTGTCCAGCGGGAGTTCAACTCATTTTTTAATTTTAATTTTAATTTTAATTTTAATTTTAATTTTAATTTTAATTTTAATTTTAATTTTAATTTTAATTTTAATTTTAATTTTAATTTTAATTTTAATTTTAATTTTAATTTTAATTTTAATTTTAATTTTAATTTTAATTTTAATTTTAATTTTAATTTTAATTTTAATTTTAATTTTAATTTTAATTTTAATTTTAATTTTTATTTTAATTTTAATTTTAATTTTTATTTTAATTTTAATTTTAATTTTAATTTTAATTTTAATTTTAATTTTAATTTTAATTTTAATTTTAATTTTAATTTTAATTTTAATTTTAATTTTAATTTTAATTTTAATTTTAATTTTAATTTTAATTTTAATTTTAATTTTAATTTTAATTTTAATTTTAATTTTAATTTTAATTTTAATTTTAATTTTAATTTTAATTTTAATTTTTAATTTTAATTTTAATTTTAATTTTAATTTTAATTTTAATTTTAATTTTAATTTTAATTTTAATTTTAATTTTAATTTTAATTTTAATTTTAATTTTAATTTTAATTTTAATTTTAATTTTAATTTTAATTTTAATTTTAATTTTAATTTTAATTTTAATTTTAATTTTAATTTTAATTTTAATTTTAATTTTAATTTTAATTTTAATTTTAATTTTAATTTTAATTTTAATTTTAATTTTAATTTTAATTTTAATTTTAATTTTAATTTTAATTTTAATTTTAATTTTAATTTTAATTTTAATTTTAATTTTAATTTTAATTTTAATTTTAATTTTAATTTTAATTTTAATTTTAATTTTAATTTTAATTTTAATTTTAATTTTAATTTTAATTTTAATTTTAATTTTAATTTTAATTTTAATTTTAATTTTAATTTTAATTTTAATTTTAATTTTAATTTTAATTTTAATTTTAATTTTAATTTTAATTTTAATTTTAATTTTAATTTTAATTTTAATTTTAATTTTAATTTTAATTTTAATTTTAATTTTAATTTTAATTTTAATTTTAATTTTAATTTTAATTTTAATTTTAATTTTAATTTTAATTTTAATTTTAATTTTAATTTTAATTTTAATTTTAATTTTAATTTTAATTTTAATTTTAATTTTAATTTTAATTTTAATTTTAATTTTAATTTTAATTTTAATTTTAATTTTAATTTTAATTTTAATTTTAATTTTAATTTTAATTTTAATTTTAATTTTAATTTTAATTTTAATTTTAATTTTAATTTTAATTTTAATTTTAATTTTAATTTTAATTTTAATTTTAATTTTAATTTTAATTTTAATTTTAATTTTAATTTTAATTTTAATTTTAATTTTAATTTTAATTTTAATTTTAATTTTAATTTTAATTTTAATTTTAATTTTAATTTTAATTTTAATTTTAATTTTAATTTTAATTTTAATTTTAATTTTAATTTTAATTTTAATTTTAATTTTAATTTTAATTTTAATTTTAATTTTAATTTTAATTTTAATTTTAATTTTAATTTTAATTTTAATTTTAATTTTAATTTTAATTTTAATTTTAATTTTAATTTTAATTTTAATTTTAATTTTAATTTTAATTTTAATTTTAATTTTAATTTTAATTTTAATTTTAATTTTAATTTTAATTTTAATTTTAATTTTAATTTTAATTTTAATTTTAATTTTAATTTTAATTTTAATTTTAATTTTAATTTTAATTTTAATTTTAATTTTAATTTTAATTTTAATTTTAATTTTAATTTTAATTTTAATTTTAATTTTAATTTTAATTTTAATTTTAATTTTAATTTTAATTTTAATTTTAATTTTAATTTTAATTTTAATTTTAATTTTAATTTTAATTTTAATTTTAATTAATTTCTTAAAATAGATATTAAATAA
Source organism: Ceratitis rosa (assembly GCA_037013455.1). Lineage (NCBI taxonomy): Eukaryota > Metazoa > Arthropoda > Insecta > Diptera > Tephritidae > Ceratitis > Ceratitis rosa. The sequence continues at coordinate 7,421,077 of JAWMAG010000031.1, read as the reverse complement.
TGTTATACATATAAAAATAGAGTGCTCGGCATAAATAAATAAACAGCCTTCCCTTTTTGACTCTTCACATACGAACTAATTCAAAAATGAATTTTAATCAGAAAATTTATGATTAAAACCCTTCACTGCTAAGCAAGCTGGCTTTCAAAATTATTAATTGACGTGGCGAAAATTCCGTCGTGCCACCAATAAGTGAGCACTCATGCCAATGCTATTAAATTGCACTTAATCAAACAGAAATCCTTTGCTATGCACATAATCCTATTTATAAACAAATGCATAGCAACAAATATATATCGAACTACTATCTATTACCTCACACTGAATGATTGCAAATCAATTTGTGTACATTCATACATACATACATACGGTCATACTTACATACATATATATTACATGTATATTATTCAAGGTATTAGGCAATATTGCAAGCCTAACTACACACACTACCATCTCTGTCTCTCTCTCTCTCTCTCCCCGCAAAGGCAACTCTCTTAGCCAATTAATACCGAAGTTTAGCTAATGGCATGCAAAATAGCTTACCATTGATTTATTTTCATTCATTCACAGTTGGCTTTATGAAACTTTTTCCACTACACTAAGTTATCCTATTATTGTACTAGTGTGTGTGTGTGTGTGTGTGTGTACGTATATAAGTATGTCTGCTGAGCTAGACAACGATAACCAATAAATCCGCTATATATGTATGTGTGTGTGTGGGTGGCATGTGGCACTTGGGTGGGGAAATAAATAAAGACACAACAACTGAGTGTGCAAATACAAAGCCATAGAGAAATGATGATGATGTAAATACATAAATACATATATAAAAATATAAAATTCGCAGTTATTTGGCAAATATAGCGATATAACAATTTTTAGGCGCCAAAGGGCGGCAAACAAGAGCTGGAGAGAGTCTTTTTTATTAGCAAATATGTAAATAAGAATAATTTAGGGTGAACCTTCTTTCAATGAGAGGGTGTTTGTATTAAAGGTTGGGAAAAGACTGAGCTGAGAGCAGAAGCTGAGTTGGGTTAAGCTGACTGAGGCCTCCGCTAGGAGGGCCAAAGCTGTATGGACACGTTGCACGTGACCTCACTCAAGCATCTAGAGTTTGCTTCTTTGGGAAAGGCCAGTTCCAGCATATAGGTACTTTGCCGTGGGCAAAGGTAAATCCGCATCGTGTGCTTGTTTTAATGTGGATCGGAGGGTTCCTCCTCTCACCAGTCTGCCATACAATTGCCTGGGATGTCACCCTGTCCAGGCATCGAGACCCCGGCAGTTTTGCATTTAGTCGAGAGTTTGTTCAGATTGACTGAGAGAAGTGGCGATATAAATATTGGATCCAGTTTGATAAAGATTAGAGACTGAGATACAGTTGAAGGGACATAAAGCTATATGCAGGGTATAAAGTCGGAGGAAAGCAAAGAGATAATTAAAGAGAAATGCAAATGATAGAGAATATGATATCTGGAAAGCTAGAGCTTGGGGCATTGTAAATTTTGCCTCATTCGTCTTGAAGGGGAAACTCCCAAAGTTAGTTTTAGAGTGTATTGTATTGGATTTGCTTAGGACTAGGCCGATTCGATGTTACCTAGTTTTTGTAGATGATATTTCAGAAGTAGATGCCCCGATGAATTTAACGGCTTAGGCTCATTTCATCTGCTCTTAGAGAGAGTTGTTTGATCTGAGGGATAAGGTAAGGAAAAAGCGTGTGAGCTGTCCAGCGTGAACGGTAACTTAGTATTCTTATGCTTGCATTAGCATAGCGGTTTCGACGGGCTCTGAGGGTATACAAAGAGGTGCGAGAACACATTGCATACAGGCCTTACGTTAGGTACGTCGAGGTCAAGTCAGGATGGCTAAATGGTATTTAGAGGCAGCTGGAGCACTCTATCTTCTATGGCGAGGGGGGGTTGGATTCTGAGTACACCATTCACGGGAGGAGAGTTTAGGAAGGTGTTGACTAATTTTCATTGGAAAGGGTATAAAGCATGTCAATAAGCCACCCTCCACTATGAGTCTTCGTGTTGGACCTAGATGGTGGTTCAGCTTTCTCGTCGCGTACCTCAAGGCGATATTTAGGCAGGCTTGTATATTCTTCAACTGCTTCTCGCTCGGCCCCGTCGTCCAGATCGGTTTATTATCAGCCGGCTGATTGCTTTGTAAGTGTAATATCAACGCACTATCTTCTAATTGAGATGGTTACAGAATAACCCTGCTGCTGTGACTGCCTCGCATGTAAAACCAATTATAATTACCGTTCTTCCTACTTCGCTCCCCTGCGGGTTAGGGGTTCAAGAATTTACCCGAGGTAAGGCACGCTTGTCGTAAGAGGCGACAATCGAGGCTTTATACCGAACAACCCGGAGTTTTTATCCGGCCAAGGACTGTCCCTTCCGCAACATTCCCCAAAAATTACTTTGAGGAATATTTTTGCGGTTACAACAACAACAACAACAACCGTTCTTCCTACTCGGAGCGGCGTATGTGGCATTTGTAGTTTAATTGATCTGACTACTTCTTAGCCTTTCGTGGAGAGCCTTACTGCAACAATTCCTCCTTATTTCCAAAATCCTTGAAACATCATGTTACTATACGTCCTACGACAGTTATGCAAAGCCAATACCCCATTTGAAATCGCAGTCGTCATTCAAGCGGCGGTGGAAAATAAAACTGATCCTGGTTTGAGACAAAGACGTAGTTGTTGCCCGATATCGAATTCCATGCAGTGGTTTCTGATACTGACTACACCCAAAAGTGGTTGCATTGCGTACTGACATTCGGAAGGCTCGGGTTCAAATCTCGGTGCCAGCAACATTCAAAAGTTATGTAAAATTAATTTAAATAAAAAATTAAGTTAAATTTTCTAATTGCGATCGCCCCTCGGCAGGGAATGTCCATCCCTCCGTGTGTATTTCGGACATGGAATGAAGGCTCCTCGTAAAAAAAACCATCAGCCGTTCGGAGGCGGCTTAGTATAAACTGAAGGTCCCTTCATTTGTTGGAAAAACATCAAGACGCAAAATCACAAATTGTAGGAGGAGCTCGGCCGAAAATCGCTTCAGCGGTTACAAAATGCCAATTATTTATATATAAAAGTGGATGGTGCGACGCCCACATTAAATCTTTTTCAACCCCACATAATTTTCTCTCTAACGCGATCGTCCTTAATAATAAAAAAGACATCAAAAGAACTTTTATTACAATAAAAAAACTGTTACGAAATATTAATTAAAATCAAATAAAATTCGCACCACCCTAATGCTGAACTTTTTCTATGTAATATTTTATACTTGCGATATGAATATTCGGCTACTCAAATATCAGCGAAATTCTAATGGAAAGAGAAGAGTTTTACGGTAGTAACTACAATAATATGCAGACACACACATACAGACACAGACTAAAACACTCGCATACAAATGGAATATGTGATCTCTCGAATATTTCGTGTTTATTTGCGCAAACAAAATTCGCAATTGCAATAAATTGAAAATATCTATGAAAATGAAATGGAAAAGGAATGCAAAAGTGATTTATGTGTCGAGGTATACGATTATACACACACTAACACACACACACACAGTCACATGAAAACATTCATGTAAATTTATGGTCATACAGGAATAGGTGAAGTTGGGAAAATCAAGTACTGTTATATGGTTAAATTTTTGGAATTTATATACGCATGAGTGGACAGTGATGAGCACTCAACTGGTAGGTTAATGGCATGAGAAAGCCAGATAACATAGACATGGGCAAATAATAATAAATATGCATAAGTACACATATGTATGTATGTACTCCTATGTATATATAGACAAAAGCAATATATTTTCGATGTGATACGCATGCACACGTACAAATATTGAAACGTAATATGTTTATACTTATTTATATGGTTATTTTAGAATGTTTTTTTTTTGGTTTTTTTATTTAATTTATTTTTTTCTTATTTTTTGTGGCAAGTAACATTCCCTCCATGCATGCTAATGTGGTTTTAAATTTGACTGGAAATTAATGTCGGTTGAAAGATATTAAATTGTTTGCTTTGATGTACGTGTATATAAAAAAAATTACGAATTCCCTTACATAATTTTGTAGATTATGTAATAATTTAGTGGTCTTTGGGGTAATCGAAAAAAATTGTTAAAAAATTTTAGCTTTGATTTATTTATATGGGGAATAAGTGGACAGAGTAATCTCATTTGAAGTAAATACGAAATTAGGAAAAAAAAATTCACATTTGAAATATTCCCAGAGGCATCGCTTCGCATGTTGCTTTGCACCCTTAATGCACAAAAATTAATTTCAGAACTGGTTTAGAATTTTTTACAAGCAATGTAGAAGTGATCCAAGTTGACTAATCACGCGTGAGCCGTGTCAAGCTGTCCTGATATTTTTGTTCAGCATTGTTTGGCATTTCATCATGGAAAAACTTACGACTGAACAATGTTTACAAATCGTTCAACTTTATTACGAAAACCCACGTTCTTTAATGAATGTGTATCGCGTACTTATCTCAACTTATCATCCATGTAATCGGCCCACTGATTGTACTGTTCGCAACACCATCGCTCATCTTGAGACCCAGCCTTCATTATTGGATAATATTCGACCGAATAGATCACGTTCAGCACGCAGTGAAGGAAATATAGCGGCCGTAGCTGAGAGTGTACACGAAGGCCGTGGAGAGTCGAATCGGCGCCGTTCGCAGCAACTCGGACTGACTGGGCGTATTTTACGTCGAGATCTTGAATTTAAGGCGTATAAAATACAAATGTGAAAATATGTAAAGTCCAAAGTCTATGCGAATAATCCCGCTTGGAGCAAAACATCATGCGTGTCATTCGCCGGTTACCCGTCGAAATGCTCGAATGAGTCATGGAAAATTGAACTCAACGGATGGACCTTTTAAAAGAGATAATCTTCAAGAATAAATGCCAAAGAATGTTCTTTCGATTGATAACAAACATTCCCCATTAAATTTGAATTTTCTGTGTTCTTTTTTTGTTTGAAGTACGGAACCTCGATCATGTTGAATAATTTTTCCCTTTACGTAGGATAAAAGTTCATTGGGTGCTTTTTAATGATCACAACATGGAGGTATATATGACCATTATTATCTATAACTACAGAACTTCTGCTGTTTATCGTTGCAAGAACTGATTTTCAGAGACCCTTCGGTCGTCCAACTTTTTACAATCAAGAGAGTTTTTTCAGAGACCGAATGAAATGATGCAGATTTCGTGCTATCTGGTGGGTGCTTCAAAACTTCCCAACCAAACCCCGTAATTTTTGACGCGTCACAAAAAATGCATGTGGTCTGGCAACATAAAAATTACTTTTCCAGACAGATGGGTCCCGGAATGAAAATTTCACCACACATTGTCATAGAATACTAAGAGTTTTGAATTGTACTAAGAATACGATTTTCCAGACATGTTCCAAACTTTAAGGAAAGCCTAAAAACCGAATCATCGAATCGGCCCCTGGCCCATATTAATTTAGGGTCAATGCTACCTCTGTACGTTTTTATATAAATCCAATGATAAATTAAAATGTTTCGAGTCGATCGGTCCCAGGTCCACTTCCGGGAAGAATGAGTTTTCCCTATGTTAATTTAGGTAAAGAGTTTTTATCTACAAAAATTCATGTATATCAAACGATTTAAAAATAAATTCAATTTTTTCGAATCGATAGGTCCGAAGTCCATTTCGCGCGAAATCCTTTCTTATCAGATTCATATGTCACTAGCAGTACACACACTCTAAGTATCACGTATCTACCTTCAGAGGCTTAGGCTGTGGGTTGAGCCGTCAGCCATTCTGGACACAACCTTATATATATATAAATTAATTTATTTTTTTTTTTTATTTTATTTAATAGTTTTAAATTGCACTTAATTTCCATCTTTTAATTAATTTTAATTTTATTTTCAATAAATTTTCATGATGTTATTTTTGATTAATTTTTTAAATAATTAATTTTTGTGCTTACATTACTTAGTTATTTATTATTATTTTTTATTTATTCATTTTAATTAATTTATTTATTTCTTTCACTATTTTCCTACTTTTATTTAATTTGTATTAATTATTAAATTCTTTAATATATTTACATTTATTTCTGCAGTTACAAATTTTATTTGTTTATTTATATATATATTTTTTTAATTCATTAAATAATTGTTTTTTGAATTTTCTACCTAATTTCAAGACATAAAAAAAATATATGAGAAATTAAAAAAATAATAAGCAAAAATAATCAATAATCAATTGATTTTTGCTTATCTATTTTTTAATTTCTCATATATTTTTTTTAATTATATCATAAATTATTTATTTGTTTTTAATTAAACTTTAATACATTAGTTTTTTATTAAATAGTTTACTAATGTATAATTATATACATTATATACTTTACTTATAAATTTATTTATTTTAATTAATTTATTTATTTTAATTAGATAATATATTTTTTAATGAATTTTTAGAATGTTGAATTTTTATAAAGTAATTTATTTTTATTAATTTATTTATATCATACATAATATTTTTGTTTTAAATGAATTTATAAATCTATCTCTTATTAATTAGTTAGTTAAGTTATAAAATTATGGAATTTTTTAACTTAATTTATTCTTTGATTATTATTTTATGTGTTTATATTTATACATTTTTTACGTATTTATGTATTTATTTGTTTATAAAAAATTTTTTCTTTAATTAAATTTCATATCTACTTTTTGATTTGATTATTTAATAATAAATAATTTTTTTCTTCTATTATTAATTTGCTCTTCATTTATAAATTTATAAATATTTTTTTTCTAACTTTTTCCACATTTTCTTCAAATTATCTACATTTAAATTGTTGAAACTTTAATTTTCCTGCGCCATTTCCTTGGCAAATGGTACTCCGTCGAATTCAACAAAAAAATTGCATAAATACTTAAAATGACATTATCAACTTGCAACTGCTTTTATAGTGTGTTAGTTCCAAAAAGGAAAGGGACGAAGAAAAAAACAACAACAATTGCGCCTGCAGTAAGTACATATATCAAAATCCGTACTTTGTAATTCAGTGGTCAGTCACGTGAGAATTTTCGCAACTCTGCTTTTCATATTTACCCAAAAGAAAGAAGAAGCAGATAAAAATAAGCAAATAAAATAACGAAAAATACAATCAAAAATACCTTTTTCCCACAGCAGTTTACGCATAACTGCTTCTAAACTATTTCGATTTTCCACAGAAAGCAAAATTTTCAGCAGCAGACTAAAAGCAAATTCGTATGCATGAGCATTTATGGGTGTATGTGTGTATGTGTGTGTCCATGTGAAAAAAAAAACAAAAGAAAATAACATAAAAATTTCAAGTTATAAAATGCAGAAAAATTCAAAAGTATGAACACGCTTATAAAGCGAAAGCGAAAACTACGAAAATAAGTGTAACAAAATAACCAAAAAATAATAAAAAAATAAATAAAAAAAGAAAGAAAAGTATACGAAAATAAATAAAAAAAAATAACTACTATCTGCTTTTGTGTGTGTGGCTGAGTGGCGGATGTGGTATAATAGTAGTCTGGGGGTATGCTGAATGCCTTTGAATTTTCAGAGCAAAACCAAAACGAAAACGAAAACGAAACCGAGACTATACGTTGATACACTGAGTCTCCACAACGACACTTTGCCTCTGGCTTCCCAGGGAAATACTAAAGTCTCTGCTATCGTTTTGGTTGTTGTTGCTTCGTAGTTGCTATTGTGTAAGATGGTTACTAACTTCCGCATCTTGAGTTTGTTTTTTTTTTTTTTTTTTGGCAACTGTGCTTCCTTAGCTGCTCCTGCCACATGCCACATGCCACACTTCCTGTATTAGAGTGCTTTTTTGCAGCAGCAGTAGCTATGTGTTGTGTATAAAATAGAATTTTTTTTGGTGAAATTCTCGAGACAGATGATTGAGGTATGTAGAAAAGAAATGCTTTTATATGCTAAACACTGCAACAAAGTAAACAAATCAAGGATTTGTCGTTGTCTGGCGATGCGTTCTTAGCTGTAGGTACATAAATATAAAGCGAGGCTTTGGTTAGAGAAGGAGTACTTTAAAATTTGAAATGAAAAATTTCTTTCAATATAAAAGCCAATCAATGGTATAACTTTTTTGTGATTTTTCTTCTTTTTCATTTGAGAATTTCTCTTCAATTCATTTATACTTTTTCTGCTTTCGATTGATAAAACTGCTCCAATGGGGCGAGCTAATCCGATGCGGTCATAGAGAGATGCATTTTCTGGGTTTGAAAATAAAATTTAAATGTATTATTTCGAATAAAAGAATCTACATTCTTTATGGAAAAAGTAGCTAAAAAAGCTTTTCAAGTATTCTCGAAGAAGATCACGATGAAAAAAATTCTGTTGTTGGCACCTGATTCTGTGTATAAAACTGAACCTCAATTTCACACATTTCTACCGAGCGCCAAAATTCACTGAAACATGAATTCATGTTCCTGAGAAGCAATAATAAAAATAATTTCTTTAAATTTTGTACAACTTTTATATAGTTCATATATAACATATAAAAAATCGGTTCTCTTGCTTTAAAAAAAAAAATCATTATTGCGGCACACCTCACACACCCGAAAACCCGACTAATTTAAAAACCGATAAAGTGGTGGTATTTAAATTTATTTTCTAATGAATTCTCACTCCATATAAAACTTTATAATTGTTAAAGCAGTTACTACATTCTGACCGCTGTACAATAGCACTTTTAAAATTAAAAAGTATTACATTTCTTATTTTTTACTTTGAATATTCATGCGATTTTCCACCTTTTTACTACTTTGCTAAATTTTCTGGCACATCCAGCCAACCATCAGTCAACAACGGTAACAAAAGTGAGCAAATAACAACTTCACGCTTAATCTGCCGGTCCAAAGTTGTCCATCAGCAAACCTTCCATCCATTTGTCCATCCACTCAGTCACTCAATCAGTTTAGCTGTCATTTAGTTGAAATGCACAGTTTTTCTTATTGCTTTAAACAAAGCTACTGTACACATTTTTTTTTTTTTGGACTTTGTCGTTTCGTTAAAAACAAAAAATAAAAACAAAAATTTGATTTGAAACAGTACTTTTATAGTTTTGGCTTACTTCTACCTACATATGTACATATATATATACATATACATATATATAGACGTATGATTGTTTGGACATTCGTTTGTCTTTAGGAATTTCTGCCTAATTTATTTTTCTTTTTTATTTGAAATTTTCATTTTTAATGGCCATAACATGAAAATGCTTTTAGACGCCAAAGATCTCTATATTATTGCGTTCGCATAGCGTAGCAAAGCTCAACCTTAATAGATTTCTAGTTTACTATTAGTAGTAAAAAAACAGACAGCAAATGGTGTGTAGGGATTTTTTGGGAAATTTAATATTTCATTTTGTTTTATCTCGTTTTATTTTTTTCTATTTTATATTATTTTATTTTATACCGATTTCTTTTATTTGGTTTTATTTTGTTGTATTTTATTTTATTTTATATTATTTTATTTTATTTTCTTTTATTTTATTTTATTTTATTTTATTTTATATTATATTATTTTATTTTATTTTATTTTATTTTATTTTATTTTATTTTATTTTATTTTATTTTATTTTATTTTATTTTATTTTATTTTATTTTATTTTATTTTATTTTATTTTATTTTATTTTATTTTATTTTATTTTATTTTATTTTATTTTATTTTATTTTATTTTATTTTATTTTATTTTATTTTATTTTATTTTATTTTATTTTATTTTATTTTATTTTATTTTATTTTATTTTATTTTATTTTATTTTATTTCATTTTTCTATTTTACTTTATTTTATTTTTTTATTTTATGTAATTTTATTTTATTTTATCTTATGTTATTTTATTTTATTTTATTTTATTTACGTTAATTTTATTTTATTTTATTTTTTTATTTTATTTTATTTTGTATTATTTAATTTAATTTAATTTAATTTAATTTAATTTTATTTTTTTTATTTTATTTCATTTTATTTTATTTAATCTTTATTTTTTATTTATAATTAATTTTCTAATTCGTTTTATTTTTTTATTTGTAATTTATATTTTTTTTAATTAATTTGTTTAATTTATTTTTTTATTGCATTTTATATAGGTACATCTGTCAATATTTTACTTCAGAAACTCTTGCGCTCATCTTCCCCAGAGGGTTCAATCGGCACGTGTTTCTCTTCGTATGAATGTGGTTGTAAGCCCACTCTATTTAACTCTTATAAATTCGTCTAAAATGATGTGGCAAAGACGGATGAGCAGCTGAGTTGAGTTGAGTGCCGAGGAAATACTTTGCCATTGTTTCCACTATTTTGTTCGCATACAGACTTGTGTGTGTGAGTATATTTGTTGTGCCTTAAACACTAATGTTTTGCTACCTGTTCTATTTGTTTGCTTATTAGCCAGCCACCGTATGACTTTGTTTCTATAGTTCTATAGTTTTTCTTATACAATTTGTTGTTGCTGTCTACTTTACCGCTGTCATTGTTCGTTCCGCTGTTGAGTACAACCTGCTGCCTAATGCTTGCTCAACCAGTTTGTTTACTGATGGCAGCTAATTAGTTAGTAGTTCTCGAGACAGTTATAAATTTAGTCATTTAGTTGGTACTAAGTAGGCGATTAGCGATTGCCTTATGACAGCCATGGCAAGTACTTAACATCAATGTACAGTTAAGATGGTTTTTGCCCCTTTTGACTTGACTTTTCTATCATATTAAAGACGGTAATTTTATTATTTTACTTAACCGCATGAACAAATGTGTATATGTGCATGCGTGTACATGTGTGTTTGTACATACGCATGTACGTATTTATTGTTTGTTAAATTGCTCTGAGAAGAGCCATTAATAATTGGGTTGTCTTATCATAATTCTCTGAGGTTAATGTGTGGCGACCAAAGAATAAATGGAAAATTAGGGCCCTTTATATTAATTTGTGTTTTGATAATTTTTGAATGATTCTGAGTAAATGTTAATTGCTTAATTTGAGTGTTTTCAAATAGCATGATTTTATAGAAATTTTTTAAAAAACACCTTATTGTATTTTCAAGGCCTAAAGAGAATTTTTTTTTTGAAAGCAGTCTCATTAAAATTATTTCCGATTTTTCCATACAATTTTAGAAATCTTTTTTCACCTTTCCTTTATTTTATAAAATAAAATTTTCAATTTTCCATACTATTCACTACTCTAGGATTATGCTCTCTTCATATAATATAGCCCATATATGTATATGAATGATATATGATAAGATTCGGTTCAACCAGCATATTCCTGTCCTTCTAGTTTTCTTTATTTGTCGGAGTTTTGATCAGTTTTTCGTCACTTTCGATTTGCGATTAACTGAAAAATCGTATCAAATGCTAGCATACGGCTCAAAAAGATTCTTCTTAACCCACAAAGTCCACTTCATATACATATTCCGGTTTATAATATCTCCTCTACTGAATACTTTTTAGGATACGGCTAGCTAGTATGGGCCAAGAATATCTTTCATTCACAAGTAAAACAATTGTCTTATCTCCAACCCAATATGTCTGGAGATTGAGATTAATACTACCATACTTAACTGGGAGAAGAATAATCAAATTAGGAAATGCTACCTTGAACGGTATATAGCCGTTTGAATGGTATCAGAGTGACAGCTGTTTCGAAGATCACCACATCTCCTTAGCAGCCTTCCTCTGGCAGTGATCGATCCGACGGATCGTGACTAAGCAGACGAGTGATCTACCATTGTGAGCCAACATCAGTTATGTAATTTTTGTTGTATTATTCAATTTATAATTAACCAAAAATTGTATTCTTATTTGTAAAGGTTCTCCTATCAGACTTTTGCTATGGGGTTCTTGGAACCAAAACTGATTTTAATATAGCGATTTACTTAATCACCTCGCACTATTTCCATCCATTAATATAGTCCAACCGTTGCTTTCATTTAAAGATACCCAACGGAGCAGCTTTATAATTTTTAGTTTCGGATTACAGGTACATTTTCGATTAGGAAAAAGGTGACAAGCTCAAAGCAAAGGAATGTGAAAAATGATTAGGGAAGAACTTCATTTGAAATTTCAACAATTAACTCAGAATTAATCGGAAGCGGTCGCGGTAGCCGAGTGGTTAGCATTGCGTACTGACATTCGGAAGGCTCGGATTCAAATTCCGCGGCTATCAACATCCAAAAGTTATGGAAAATTAATTTAAATAAAAAAACTAAGTTAAATTTTCTAATTGCGGTAGCCCCTCGGCGGGGAATGTCTACCCCTTCGAATGTATTTCGGACATGAAATGAAGGCTCCTCATAAAAAAACGAACAGCCGTTTGGAGACGGCTTAGTATAAACTGTAGGTCCCTCCATTTGTTAGAAAAACATTAAGACGCAAAACCACAAATTAGAGGAGGAGCTCGGCCGAAATCGATGACGTCGGTATAAAGATTTATAAAATCCAATTGGTTTAAGAATTGAACCCTCTTAACCTCCCTACGCGATTTCCTTTCGCTTAAAGGACTGAACCTCGCTTGGCAGTAGATAAGCATTTTAACCGAAAAATCATCTTTTCCGATGAAGCTCATATGCACCTCGGCATTAACCTTAACAAACAAACCTATTGCATATGGGGTTCGGAAAACCCACACGGGCCTCTTGAAAATCCAATCTATTCTCAAACGAGTGACTACTTGCCGCAAAATGGCTTCGACGTAACAACCAATGAGAAAACGAAAGAATTGAGCTCTTTCAAAAGTACATAAGGATGGCGTAAATAGCTCTGATTGGACGCGAGGTAGAAAACTTTGTGGGCTGTAGTCCTACATACATTACCGACTCAACTATACCTTTACAGGAATCCAACACAAAAACCCATAAAATACATGGCGGAACACCTATTTGGTTATAGCAGAAGAAGTCAAATGGACTCACCGAACCGATAAGAAGATCGATCTCACTAAGCACTTGTTGTTTTGAAAAATAAGAACTCTCTTTAGAGACCCAATTTAATATGATTGATTGCCTTTCAAGATGATTATCTCATAGATTCTTCACTTTGAGTCATATGCGTATCAACGCTTTCTAGTTCAGTTTTTCATGTCACAACATCCTCCTCCTTGTGTGGAAAAAACCCCTTAACATTTACAAATGCGTCTTTACCTCAAAAAAGTTTGGCAAATGCATAAATAACATTCAACATCACATTTCAAGAAAACAATTAGTACGCGTACCTACCACTTAGATAGCCATCAACAGTTTTCTTAGAGCAGTGCCCATGTTGTTGGACATTGGCTCACCACAACAGCGCACCAGCGAGCCAGAGCAAAAGAGCTAAGGCTGGCACTGAGGCGGCTAATGGGCAGATCGCCAATTGTTTTACGCATTTTCTGCTTGTCTCGGCGCGCGCGCGCGTGTGTGTGTGTGTGTGATGTTTGAGCCATGACACTTTTCCCCCGACGACTGCCAGCAGCTAATTGCAGCGTGTAAATGCTAACAAATGGCAATGGCAATGGCAAGCGTGAAAAACGGTAGTATCCCCTGAAGAGTGAGAATGTGCCAAAAGATAAAATCACTTACGAATCTCAACACGCACGTATACACATACATACACGTATATACATACATGTGAAGGCACATACTCGTATATGGAATGTGTGTGTTGAGGTCATCGAGGAGGCAGTGGAGACAGTGGAGGCGTGTGTGATGCCTTTCGGTCATTAGGTGGACGACAACGAAATGGTGAAACTGCAACTCAGCACCGCATACACACACACACACATACACACATCTAGGCATTTTGGCAAAACAAATGCGTTTAAGTAACAGGCAGCAGCAGCAGCAGCAACGGTCCGGTGGCATACGCACATTTGCCACAAAACATTTCAATCGGCAATCTAGGAGATACAATCGCCAACACTCAGAAGCACTTCAGGAAAAACAAACAGAAATGTTGCAATGTTGCATGGTGGCAAGGTGAAGAAAAAAGTATGTGAGATAATGGAAATGTAACATAACAGCGCGCACACATACACAGATACACACACGTACGTACGTACGAACACACGCAATAATTACCAAACACGTCTGCCTAATAGTGTTGTCTACATACAACATGCCACATAACTCCACTTTTCGCACGTTGCAAGTAATGCCTTTCTATTTGCCACACTTTAAATACTAAACACATGCGTGTGTATGTGTGTGTGTGTGCGTGTGTGTGTGTGGCCCCGAGCTCTTTTTACACGAAAACACTTTTGTAGCAAAGTGAATTGTTGAAATGTTGTTGTTTTTGTTGTTGTTGAATGTTCCAAAATGCTGCTCGGGAATACCAGGCGCAAGGTGTTGGATTAGATGTTAGTAACAACAAAAAAACAATAACAACAAAAAACAAAAACAACAACAGCAACAACAACAACAGTAAAACCAACAAAAACAACAACAACAACAACAACAACAACAACAGTAAAACCAACAAAAACAACAACAACAACAACAACAACAACAACAACAACAACAACAACAGCCACTTAGCGCAGCAATAACTGAAGAAATTCAGTAACCAACAGCAGCAGCAGCACAAAAAAAAGCATTTAATACCTGCAATAAGCTTCGAAATGTACTGACCGACAACAACTACAATAGCAGCCAACCAATATCGCTCAGCTAAAAACGCTGCCAACAACATGGCATCAAGTGGCAGCAACACACCTCTTTAATGTTGTTGCAATTACAAACTGCCAGCGCTTTGTTGTAGTTGTTGTTGTTGTTGCTGGTGGCAACTAACTACATACATATATTGCGTGCTCGTCAGCTGTTTTATAGCTTGAACTTTTCTTGTTATAGTTGTTGTTTTTGTTGTTGTTGTTTTTTTTTTGTTCGCTTTTTGCTATTGTTATTGCATTGTTGTTCCTCTGCTATTGCTCCGTCCGCCTTGCCTGAACGCATTTTTCACATTTTGCATACGAAATGTTGCACGCTTCATACTACGCATGTTGCATATTTAAATTTTTCTCCTTCGCTGATGCATGCATTGCTCACATTGCTATTGTTGTTGGCTAAAGTATGCAACACTATCGATATGAGATAGTTTGGTAGTTAGTTGCCACGCCGCGAGCGTTTAAGACACAAAAAGCTGTGCTGATGAAGTTATGCTGAAAATGTTATTAACTTTAATACACAGGTAATGTAAGTAGGTATGTATGTACTCGTATGTACATACATATATTTACGCATTTACAAGCAGTTCAGTAGGTAGGAATTATAAAGGTGTGGAAAGACGCTCCAAAGCAATTTGATCTTATCTGGAGAGCGTTTAAATTAATTTACATATTTTTAATTTTTTTTTTTTTTTTTAATATTGAACTACTCCTCATTGGGACTAGTTCAAGTGTTCTTTACATAAATATACCATAGTACATACATTTTTAACCTAATTACCTAATAGAAATGAAAGGTGAGGATACGCTTGGGGTTTTATTTTGACATCTGCCAAACTGAACTGTCAAACAAAACATGTTTTGTTTTAGTCGAAACGGGTTCCACGGAGTGCTAACTTGAAGTTTGGAAACAAAAAAATCCGGTGAATACGGTATGGTATTGAAAGAGGTTTTGGTCTCTAAATCGATCATAACTACAGCTGGGTGCGATGGCGCATTATCGACATGAATGTTTCCAGAAAATGTTGACCCACAATTTCGGCTATTTATGACGAATGTTTTCGCTCAAACGTCTCAAAACGCTCAAATAATATTATTCATTGACCGTCTGTACCGTTGGAACGAATTCATAATGAACCAAAACGCGAATATCGAAAAAAACTCAGTTTCCGGAAACTTTCTGGTCTTAATGTATATTTCACGACGTTTTCAAAAGCTGAGACTTTCTTACGGCACATTAAGTCGTATTTTGCACTTGGACTTACACCTTATAAAGTCCAGCTCACACAACACCTGAAGCCAGTTGACCATTCAGAACGCCGCTCCTACGTCGATTGATTGCTTGAGCAACAATCAGGAAACGACGATTGTTCTGACGAAATTTTCTTCAGCGACGAGGTGGCTGGAAACAAAAAACTTCGGGGATTTATTTTTCCTTTTTTTTTTGAAGAAGCTAGCATGTACTCTGACAGCCCAATGACTTTTATAACGTAACCTACTCGAACATAACCCATCCCACACAAAACCTAAACTAACTTAACCATATTTGGGAGCTAAATTGGAGCGAGGGCTGTTCTCAAGACCAACATCGTAGCATTTTGTCAGCAACTTTTCATTAACAACTTCAAAAAAATGTCATGTCTAGGGAGAGATGGCATTCAGAAAGGCAACTTGTTGATTAAATGAAACTGTAGTTTCTTCAAGGGTTGAGCTAAAGTTTTGAGCAATGATTTTAAAATTCTTTGGAGCCACGATTTCAAAATTTCTAATTAAATCCCAAACATTCCAGATTGATGATGGAATACCACATCATTTCTGTGGATGCCAGGGCTGGACTTGTAGTAGCTCATTCTCTTCTGTCTGTCGACCCAATTTTTCTACACATTTTCGATTTCATAGCCGTCTATGGTTACAATGACGTCTTCAATTTCGTCTTTCCAGTCAAGAATGGGCTGTACGGTTGGCATAGCGCTCTTTCTTAAGGCTCCCTACAAAACACCGTCCAACGGAGTCAGATCATAGTAGCGAGGCGGCCAGTTGACATCAACGTTACGGCGAATACAGTGCGCGAAAGAACAATCGCAACGTTGACTTTGTGGCACGTACCGCAGTCCTGACGACACTACACATTGCCAATACCGTTATTTTAAATTTTTCGATAGTCTCTGAGCACGGTGCGATAATGATCGGATTTGAGACCGCAGGTCCACATGGCGCACCAAACAGCCACTTTTTGAGAATGTATCAGCTTTTCCATGATTACGGATAGGTTTTCTGAACTTCCTCGGGAGAGATGATTTTTCAACTAAAATGCTAATCTTCTCTCAAGCGATCTTCATCCAATTAAGCGAAATAAAAACTCGTTGTGTGGTTAGGAGGGTTTAGTTCTTGGATCAATTTTCTTTTTTGTGGTTTAAGTTACCCTCGTTCCCGTGGACTGTTAGGAGAGGATTATTTGGCCCTTTCAATTTTGGATCAATTGAAATTCATATCGAGGTCTTTATGTGAAATCCAGCTCAAAATAGTGAGCGAAATGTTTAAATCCTGCGAACGGTGTCGAGCTGAAGGCGTTTTCCGAAACATTTTCCACTGAACGCTCTAGACGAGTACGTACGGGAAATATTTTGTCAGTTAAACCACCGGTTTGCAGAACTCGCTACACGAGCTGCCTGGAAGGGGAGTTATTTTGCTGATAAAATTAAAAAAAAATTAAATTCCGCTATTCTCAAAATCTTTAACAGAAAAATTCAATAAATCTAACTCTCGACTAAGTTCTCTCAGGTTTTATGCGGTTACGAAGAAACGTTCTCTTATCCGTTTACTCTTACAAATTCGAAGATTCTTCACTCCGGTAAACTGCTCCACTAATAAGCTTTAATTTTAGTGTCAGGTATTTCTGGTGTCAACCATTTTGTTAAGGAATACAGTCTTGTTAAAGCGTTGCGCCTTGACTTGACTTGCAATTGGAAGAACACTTTCTCTTTTACTTTCTTTCCGAAATTTACGATAATAATTTTCTGCTCACATCACGTCGGCTAAGCCGCCTTCATAACTTACATGAGTCTTATCTCCCCAATTTTATGCTAAAAACCAATAAATATGTTTTACTGTAATATGACCAATCGTTTAACGGTTGTACGTTTGTGGCAACGAACTTACAACACACAACCGTTATAGCAAAATCTTCGGCATTTGTTCGTTTAGCCATAACAATTTCCAAACGATTATCATCAATTCTCAAACGAATGATTAAATGAGAGAGCGTAACGCATTGCATAAGTACAACACAAACAACTACAACATTAAATACAAAAATAAGTATAAATAAATACGAGTACATACAAAGAGAGTTAGAGAGTGTGAGAGATAAGCAGTATTTGTGGCCAAACAGTTTTTCGGCGCATAAATTTCGCATCGAAAGCTTTCGGTGGGCGGAGGGAAATGAGGGGGATATGAGGCTGAACAGAACAGCTGGGTATCTGCTGGGCTTTAAGGAATTTGGCTGACAAAAACACACAACGCTAATTTTCCGTTGTAACGCTTGCGACGCTTCGCTGCTTTTCTCCCCCCGACTCTCTCTCTCTCTCTCTACGTCGCTATGTCGCTCTCGCTTACAGTTTCCGCCAATTTCACTTCACTTAATTTCCCCCAACTTTTGCTGGCGTTATTTTGGTTTTCGTAATTTGTGTATTTTACTTGATTTTATTTTATTTTATCTTTGTATCTATTTGCCTGCCTTTGTGTGTGTGTGTGTGTGTTGCGCAGCGTAGAGAGAGAAGCGTTAAAACGAAATCAAGTGGAAAACAATCGCATTTGTTTGAATTCGTGTGCTTGAATAAGTTTCGCCTCGCGAACCGTTAGTTTGTGTTTTGTTCTTCTCCAACGTACTTGCCACTCCAGCTGCTCTTGTTGTTGTTGTTGTTGTTGTTGTTATTGTAATCATTATTGTTGCTAGCCATTAAGTTTGTTTATTTTGTGTCTTTCGGCTTATTAGTGTTGTGTGTTGTGTCCTTATCGAAGGCAATATATGTATGTATAAGTCAATATATAGAAGGACGAAAGGACACACACACACATACTTATATATATATACATACATACTCGTACACACGCATACGCATACTCCTTGAAAATCTACAAATAAATATAGTTTCACTAAACAGCAGCTTAAATTGAGTCCAAAAACAAATTAGTTGAGTGACTGGAAACACAAAGGGACGCAAATTGGCGATGGCAGATTCGTTACGCTAACGGTACATACAGCCTTGGCCAAAAGTATTAGGCACCCCCCCAATTATTGCATTTTTTGTTTTAACAAGTGAAGTAATGAAGTTTTATTAGTAAAACAGTGAAAATACAATGAATTAGTGATAATAACATTAATATTTAGCAGGTCCACCTCTCGATTTAATAACGGCAGCAATTCTCTTAGGCATGCTGCGTACAAGCTTTGTACATTCGTCCGCACTTATAGCGTACCACTCGTTAATTAAGGCGTTCTTTAAGGCAGTTTTTGACGTTTTCACTGTGTTCCTTAATCTTGTATTTTAAAATAGGCCACATGTGCTTAATGGGATTTAGATCTGGAGACTGTGCAGGCCAATCTAAAAAAAAATGTTGTTATCTCTAAACCAACGCATCGTAGAAGCTGATTTGTGATAAGGGGCATTGTCTTGCTGAAATTGAACCCCGAATCCGTCTAAATTAGTATCGCCGAAATTGCGCCTTAACGAAGGCAAAAGAACAGTTTCTAATACATTTATGTACTTTTGACTGTCCATGCGACCCATCAGCGACACCATCAGCAGCCATGCAGCCCCAGATCATAACGTTGTCTCCTCCATACTTAACACTGGATACCACGCAATCTGGATGATATTCTTCTCCAACTCGACGCCTCACGAACGTCACACCCGGTGTTCAAAATATCTGTAGAAAAGAGAAAATAATGTTTTCATAAGATTTGTATTTATGTCTTCAAAATTGCTCTAGGGTAAGAAGTTGTGGCTGTTAATATTTTAAGACAATCTTAACTAAGCTTACTTCGAAGTTTGATTCATCAGACCACAGAACATTCGACCAATCTTCATCCGTGAAATGTTGGTATCGGCGAGCACATTCCAAATGATTTTTCCTATTCTTTTCTGGGAGCCACGGCTTCTTTCGGGCTTTACATCCTTTTTAACCATCTTCCAGAAGTCTTCTTCTAGCTGTTCGAGCTCTAACTGGCTTACTTAATTTATCCGAGATGGCAGCTGCAAGGGCAGAAGAAGATTTTTTGCAATCCTTCAAAGACTCGCGTATAAGTATTTGGTATTCTCGTTTACTGGTTAAACGCTTTCTTCCACTTTTTGATTTATTATTATGGGATTCCGTCGTCACAAATCGCCTGATAGCACATTGGACCGCGCACCGCCCACCGCGAACATCCCACCAAATTGGCAATCTCAACCTGAGACTTACCTTCTTCACTTAGAACTTGAATTCTAACTCTATCATCGTAGCTAATTCAACTTTTCTTAGACATTTCGGTAAATATGAACTGTTTTTATAAGATTGGTAACATTTCACTAAATGAAATTTACACTTTCACTTTCCAATTTTAAATGCGAAAATATTTTATGAATTTATTAAAAATGAAAATTTTTAGGCTTAGCTTACCCAGAGTGCTATGACTTTTAATATTACACAATTTATTAGTTTAATTAACAGTTAAACACGCATGTAAGATATTTACAAAAAGAAGTGATAACTTTGATAGCCACATTTGAGAATACTTGTATTTTAGTGGAGTGCCAAATACTTTTGGCCAAGGCTGTATGTAGGTACGTACGATGCTCAGCAAAACGGGGACATAAACAGCATACATGCATACGAGTACATACTTACATTTATTTCCATACACACTTTTCTGTACCACCAATTGAGCGCTCGATTGTCACTCTCCCCTTCTCTTTTCCTCTCTGCAGCTGATTTTCTTCCTGCTGTTACGTTTTACCAAAGTTTCCTTGGACAGTTAACTTTAGTAACGGTCATTATCGTAAATTTTGAAGCGTAATTCCGTTGTTGTTGTTGCTACTATTGTCATTGTTTGTATTTTCTATTTTGTTTTGGTCCTTATTTGGCGTACGTACGTAGGTACTATATTTTTAATGATAATGTTGGGTATTATTTTTGCAACGGTTTTTGCACTAAGAATAATAGTGTAATTAATAGAATTTTCTATGAGCCTTTAGTATATTGTTATGGTGTAGAGTGTAATTACATTTCTATAAATTAATTATTCTGAAATCACCTTTAAGCGATTTTGGTATTAGTTTTATATTTTCAAATTTAGTTATAGGCGATAGGCAAGGATTTAAAGAAAATATTCAAAGATAGCAAGTATGGTTGCAGCCATAGCAACCTATTTCATGAGAGCGCAATGTAAAGTAAAACTTGTCACCGCTTGCCGATGCCGTTACAGACTGTGAGGATTTTTAAGATGGGTAGTTGCAACAAAAGGCTCAATATTTTACTCTATCGCTCTTCGTTTTCATACACTGCAAGAGGCCACTATTTTTTCTCTCTCACTCTCTCTCTCTCTGGGAGTTTTGCTGCGATCGTCTCTCCAAACTAGTTGATGAAAACCATAACTATCGCACAGTGATTGCGAACTTTGGCACGAATTTGTTATAAAATTGCAGAAGCAAGCTATGAAGAACCACTTTGGGTGTCCTTGTGCTTCCTTGTGAAATTTTTCTCAAAATATACTGATCTTTTTGCTTGGTTTATACTATTTTTCGGAGGCGAGTAAACAGCCTCATTACTTAATTGTCACATCCCGTATTTCTATAACAATTTTATAACACAAGATTTCGAGTTTCACTCGTTAGAACAATATACGAGTACGAGTATGTATCATACTAGTATTTCCTAGTTGGCTTCCTTCCTGCTGCGGTCTATAACCACGGCATATCAGCTTTCTGTTGATCCATATCGCCGAAAAACGTCAAGTCATCTTCCCAGGCTTACTATTCGATTCCTCTAACTCCGCACCCACTTACACTAAAGAAGTGTCTAAATTTCTTCCATCGTTGACTTTTATTACTTCGTTACTATCTCATTTTCGTAACAATAACAACCACTCTGCCACCTTCGCACTTTGCTCTAAGCAAAACATTAAATATTCATGGAATATTTTTCGGCACAACTCTCACTCTCACTGCAGCGAAATGTGCTCTATCTAAGTTTTGTAAAAAATACAATAATATCCAGCTATTTAATATTAAATGATGTTGCCACAAAGCAATTTTCTTTGTATTAGCTAGAAGTTAGAAAGTACACACAAACATATACAACTAAATGAAAATGTATGAGAAAGTACACCCTTCAACCATCCAAAATTGTGCGCCTCATGCATCAATATTAATTGAAACTGTCGAATAAGTGAATAAAATATGAATTTCAGTAGTTTGAGTGACAAGGAACAAGGACACACAAAAAGTGAGGTAAAATAGTACTAGCGTATGGAGAGCGTGTTACATGGAGCAACGCACATATCTATTGTATATTACATACGAGTGTGTGCCATCGATCCATAAGCGCACATTTATTCCAGTATTATTATGTTAAAGGGTGTTTCTTCAGGCATGTGGTTTCCAAGAAGAAAAAAACGCATTTAACTTAATGCTAGGACCATGCTAAGCTAAACTTCTTATAAAGACAAGAGTCTATCAATATGTTTTAGAAATGTTTTCGGGCAAGTGACCGCCGCGACTGGCTCAAATAAGTTCCAGCCGAGATTGCCAATTTAAGTCAGCAATAATGCGCCGAATATTCTCATCTAAGGCGTCAACCTTCTCCGGCTTATCTGCATAGGCAAGCGCCTTCACAGGACCGCACAAAGAATAGTAAATAAAGGTGTTGAATCGCACGCTCTTTGAGGCTGATCGAAGGTTTCTTTCAATAAATTGATTCTTTCGTTGGATCCATGGCCAGTAGCGCCTTCTTTTCGGAACCATAAGCACTGCCACTTTTATAAAAAACACCCTCTAAGCAGGCTCAATTGTTTATGCTTTTCTATATTAAATAAAAGTTAAAGTACTTTCTTACGCTTTACTTTCTCAATAATATTTGTATGCATGTGTGTTCACGCCTTCAGCAAATCAAGTCGCAAAAGTTTTAGCCGAAATTGCGATAAAATGTTTTCATTTTGGTGTCACGCATGTGAAACATAAAAATGTTAATAGAAAGATTGATGATAAATGGTGTGGCAAAATGAAATGTCAACGAACGAAAATACTACTCGTTAAATAAAAATCAATGTATGAACACACACACACACACACACATACACATATGTTTATCGCCCACACAGGTTTATAGAATACAAGGTTACGACAACCGTTGACGTCACTGAAACAACTTCGTCACATATACAGTGGGCGGAATGTGATATTATGTAATAAAAAGAAATAATTTTTTTTTTGTTTAAAAGGTTTATGTAAATATGAGAAAAATTTCTTATACAGAAGAAAATACAAATAATACAAATTTTTTTTTTATTTCACGTACTAACGCCAACGCAATACCATAGTTGACCACTTTTTTATTAAAAGATTAGCGAAAAATTAGCTACTGTGCAAGGTTTTGATGAAACCACAGTCGAGGTGGTCGTATAAAAGCAAATAATTACACAAATTTAATACGTAGTACCATTTTTTTGCAAAACAATACCTCATTCTTGCAGATATACCAGGGGTGTTAGTTGAAGTTTGCCGGTTTTACTAGTAGATGTCGCTAACAAAAAGTATAAATTTCTATGATTTGGCATGTATGTAATTTTTTTCTATTGACATTAACCTACAAAAGCACGCAAGTCACATTCCGCCAAAATAATAGCGTCATATTTGGTATTAGGTCAAGTAAAAAATGGTTCCGTTTTTATCTAAGAGATGGCGTTATTGTCCATAGCACTAGTGTTAAGTGTCGCATCATGTCGGCGCTGAAAACGTGTTTATTCGCGCTAAAAGTTTGTCTTTGACAGTTTTTCGATTGCTTGACTCAGTACGCTGTGAGCGCTCGTCAAAGATGGACACCAGCAAAGAGAAAATTCCCTATATTTTACAATTTTCCTTCGATCAAGGCGAAAAATCAGCTAAAGCGGCTAAAAAAATTAATTTAGTTTATGGGCCCGATACTGTAAACGAACGTGCACCCGGCATCACGCGTCGGGAGGCCTGTCGTCGAAAATTGCGATTAAATCATGGAAATAGTCGAAACAGACCGTCACGTGAGTACTTATTTCATTGCTGAGGAACTAAAGATAAGCCAGAAAACCGTTTGGAACCATTTGCATAACCTTGGATTCAAAAAGAAGCTCGACGTTTGGGTGCCACACGAACTAACACGAATTTCCATCTGCGAATCGCTGCTGAATCGCAACAAAATCGACCCATTTCTGAAGCGTTTGGTGACTGGCGATGAAAAGTGGATCACTTACGACAATGTCAAGCGAAATCGATCGTGGTCGAAACGCGGTGAGTCGGCGGAAACGTTGGCCAAGCCAGGATTGACGGCCAGGAAGGTTTTGCTACTACGAGCTGCTCCCCTTTGACCAAACTCTCAATTCGGTCCTCTACTACCGACAACTGGACCGCTTGAAGGCAGCACTTATCCAGAAGAGGACATCTTTGATCAACAGAGGCCGAATTGTGTTCCATCAGGACAACGCCAGGCCACATACGTCTTTGGTGACGCGCCAGAAGCACCAGGAGCTCGGATGGGATGTCCTAATGCACCCACCTTAAAGTCCGGACCTGGCGCCAAGTGATTGCCATCACTCGCGTGTTCTACGAAAGGGATATAATGAAGTTGCCATCTCGTTGGCAACAAGTTTACGAACAAAATAATAATAAAATAATATACTTTGTCTTCGCCGGAAATAAGAGCGAGTACCTGAAAGAGACATAGAGAGAGAGATGCAGTTTAAAGACCTCTGAATCACTGGAGCTTTGTTATCCAGTTGAAACCTCGAAACTTAAGGTAAACTACCCAATACAGTATCGAGTGAAAGTCTCACTGACACAAGTAAAATAAAAGCATCTAACAATATTTGATTGCTGTTAAGTAGAAAGAGTGTATGAAAACTTACATCCAAGAGTAAAGAGAGAACGATTAAGATAGGGAAAGAGAAAGAGAAAAGGAGACAGAGAGAGAGGAGCAAATAGTCAGAGAGAAAGGAGATGAGAGACACTAAGAATGACCGTTTCTTTGCACTAAGTGATTCAGGCTTGAGTGCGTGGTGCCGATCCTGACGGGTAATGGTGCTGAAGTGGCTCGATTAGGGCATAGCTTTCATTCTCTTCTTAGGTATATTAGAACAGCATTAAATAATTTAAGGCCGAACTATGTTTTCGCCTTTTTTTATAGATGCGTTGTTCTAAAAGTGTTTTCTACTTCTAATAAGATACCAAAAAGACATCTCTTCGTATGCAGAACTATTTAGAATAGGATAAAGAGTTTAATATTTGAACTAACATGTTCAGCTTCGACAACTAATCATTGAAACTTTGTAATTTTCTGAGCACTACAAACTAAATATCTTTACATTCTGCAACTGACAGAACCAGTATGATACAAATGGTGAGCCTGTCTAAAATATCAAACCTTCCCTTCTTAAAAGCTCAAATTATTGAATGTGTTTTGTGAAACCCCCAAGACTGCTGAGATCTGATGAAAAAACCCAAGTCTTCAAGTTTTATCACACAGTCGAGAGTTTGTTAAAATTTCCTTGCCCTTCCAAGAGTGTCACCTTTGTCTATATAAATTTTTGATCATTTTGATTGAGTTTGGCAGTGACTGAAAAAATGGTAGCGAGCTGGTGCAGAGTCCATACTTAATGGTATGTGTATCAGAACTTTCCAACTACGCTACGTCAATTTTTCCCAGGTCATCAAAGATTTGTGAGGCCTGGCGTTGTCATGATGAAACATCACAATTTTTCTTTCGATTTCTGATTAATTTTTGACAATAGATATTTTTGCACATATTTTCCATTTGCATAAATACATGTGACATCTAAACTATTATTGCCAGAAATAATAGTATTGGAAACAATCATTTTGTGGTGGAAAAGCTAGGCGCTAATGGATAATAGATCTCAAATCTTCTTGCTTTTAGTATGATTTTTCTAAGGATCTCCTCCTTTGGATGCCACTTTCTCCTAAAGCGGAAATTTTTTCACTAATTTAACTCTGACTTGAAATTGGACTTTCTTTCAATTTTTTTTTTGCACCGCCACTGTGGTCATCACAATACAATACGCTGCAGTTATTCTTTAATTTCTTTAAATCTTTAACCGTTATATCGTCTACACCCACAAATTTATTTCAGAGCACAAAAATACACAATAAATTCAGCATTTAATGCAATAAAAAGTACCGAAAACCCAAACAAAAATTTCACCTCGAGCGCTTGATAAGCGCAAGAAAACAGTGGAAAAAAACAAGAGGAATATCACAGATAATAAATTCAATTACCATAAAACTTTATTATACTTCACACAAAAATTTCACGAGCACCCGCGGCTAACTTTAAATTATAGGAACAAACGGAATGCATACGAGTATGTATATGAGAACTCATGTATAGGTATATGAGTATATATGTGGAACAGTAGTCCTAAAAAATCAATTTGTTTAAGCACAAACCATTAAATATGTTTGCATAAATGAATGTATGTTTGTATGAATGTATATATATGTATGTAAGTGTGAATATATATTTGGTTGAGGCAAAAGAAATAAACGCTTATCAAACAAAATGATCGTGGAATGCTACATTTCATTGCAAGAATGAGTTTAAATGAATGTACAGATTTTTTGGCTGCCATTTTATTTTTACGTGGAAAAAAAGTATTTAAAAAGGAGTAAAAAAAAGTAGTAAAAATGTAGCAAAAAAGTAGTAAAAAGTAAAAAATAAGTAGCAAAAAAGTAAAAAATATATAGTAAAAACGTAGTAAAAAGTAAAAAAATATGTAATAATAAAGTAGAAAGTATACGAAAAATGCATAGTAAAAAAATTTGTAAAAAAGTAGTAAAAAAAGTGCTAAAAAATGTATGCCTGAAATTTCTCAAAACGCCAGGCGTCTGAGTTAATGATAAAAAAATCATTTATATTTTATTTATGTTTGTACGAAATGCATACATATAAATTTAAATATATTTAATTTCGAATATTCGCGTAGTGGACCGCAACTGAAGTGAACAAAGAAAAAACGCTGAAAATTCATTGCATTCGATAAAAATGTTTTTATTTTTTTTTTTTTTTTTGTACATAAACAAGCACCGAAATTGCACTGTTATCACTACAGCGCAGCAGAAGCAGCGTAAAAACGAAACAATGAAACGTCGGTGAAGTGAACTCACACACGTCGCAACACACAAACACACGCGCGAATGAAAAGCAGCAAAGCAAAATTATTGCAACGTCCAGAGACTTTCATTCAATTTGCAGTAAAAATGAACCCAAACAAAAACGCCAATTCGCTTGTACACACAATTTGCGAATTCACACGAAAAAGCAGGAAAAAAATTTGCCAAAATCACAAGTAAATACATAAAAAGCGCTCAAAAATCAGTCAGAAGGTGAAGAAGCAGAAGAAGGCAAATAAAAAAAACAGTAAACAAAAAACAAGTTAAGAAAAATAAATGAAAAAAAAAAATTCGCGGGATTAAACAAATGACAATATATCTGATTTGGCAACCAGTTTGTGCCACACGCCGCAACGTTGCACAAAATTCGTTGTTCTTCATGCAACATTTTAATTCGATTTGAGCGCCATGGCGCATTTGTCTGGCTTCTCAAATAATACAAAAAACAAAAACACACTGGGCGTAGCATCATACATACGTGTATTCGCATTCAAGCATCCATACATTCATGTATTTCTATATGTACTTGCGCGCTTAATTATAGGGCTTGTAGCTGGCAATCCCTCTAAAAGCCTTTACAGTTGATGCCATCAGTTGCTCTGCTCAAGTCGATACTCAGTGGTCAGTTCTTAAAGAAACAGAATTCTTCCCTTTTTTCAGCATTTTTTGGCTTAACCCTTTTAAACAAATACGCACACTTTTTCATATCATATCACTGGGTGCGCGTGTTCGTGAAAGTGTAGCTGTTGCGTCGTAAGCAATTAAGTGTATCAAGATTACTTAATATTAGCTTTGGGTATTCAAACACAAATTGAAAGCCTTGCAGTGCTGTCTACTTAAAATCGAAATGAAAGGAAAGAACAAGAAGGAAGAAAAGTAAGTGTGTGATTCGAGCATAAAGAGTATTAAGAAAAGGAAAAATATGCTGAAGTTTTTTCAAAAGAAGATACTAGAGTCCTTCAGTAATGATGCTGTACAGCCTGACGGTGCCCCAATTGAGTGGATTGAAACTAATCATGCCAAGGTCTAGAGCAGATTTATGCCTAAATACCTCACGGTAGTGGAAATTCAGATTATCATTGTTTCTAACTTCTCACAGATCCAAAAATTCACAATTCGAACTAATAGTTTCATATTGTACTCCTCACAGACCCAAACATTTTAAGTTTTGCAATATTGATTGGATCTTGCACATCTCACAGACCCGAAAATTCTATGGTACCCTGTAAATATTACACCTTCAGATCGAAAAACTCAGATAGCCGTTCGAAGACATATGTACGCAATGCTAATATGGTCTTGCACTCCTCGCAAATAGAAAATTTTGAGGTTTCGCCGTATTGGTTTAACCTTCACGCGACCTAGCACGGCGATAGTTTGACTTGGAACTTCATACATCCAAAATTTCAAAATATTGCTTTAAGCTAATCACAGAGCCGAAATATCATATAT